>CM019151.1:64575578-64754438 GCA_009733165.1 Naja naja | reverse complement strand
AAATAAATAAATAAATATTCTCAGTTATGCATGTTAAGGTTGTCCCAAGGATGACCGAATTTGCATGGTTGTGGAATTTCCATGACATTTTGTGAACTATTCTATTTTCAGACTGGGCCAACAAGGTTCTGGGACCATTTTGAACCTTACATCAGGACCAGAGTGCGCTGCTACCAGTTATCCCTGGTTCAGATGAACCCATAGCAAATTTTATGGCCAGTTCAGCGAACCAGCAAATCCCACCCTGGCTGGCCCCACCCACCCTGCCACACCACTCCCAGGAGTCTCCCCGTGGCCTGTTTTGAATCCCAGGTAAGTGCAGGACCCATGCAGAGTTTAGAGAGGCCTGAGGCTCTGGAAGGCTGGAAATGGGCCAATTTCCAGCCTCAGGAGAGCCTCCGGAGCCCAAGGAGGCTGTTTTCACCCTCCCAGAGGCTCAAGAAAAGCCCCGGAGCCCAGGAGGCAAAACCCGCCCCCAAGGTGCAGGAGGCAGGCTAGGCAACGCCCACCATGGCCACGCCCACCCAGCAACTGGGCAGAGAACCTGGGCTAAAATCTTTGAAGCCCACCCTTGATCAGGACCTTATGATATTTCCTTTATTATAACTCAGCTGGCTCTTGCAGAGTTTCCTTGCATCTTGAGACTCCTTCAGAACCCTTGAAGTAGAACTTTTATGCTCCAGTGTCTATCCTGTGCTCCAGTAAAGCACATAATTAAAAGGAGTCACCCAGCTCTGTCACAACTGCCACATTGAAATTCATAATTCTATAATGCCTGTAGTCACACAGCAGGATTTTTCTTTCTTCTTCCCCAACCTCATGGCCTCCTGCTGCTGCTTATCATAGCAGCATCACAGTAAGAAGTTTTGCTCTAGGCTGCTTTACATTAAGCTTGACATTTGCAATATACGGAGTGGCACCTTTTGAGTTAATAATAAAGAAAAAAAGAATCAAAATCACGGTGATAACTTCCCTTTCAAATACTAAGTGTGCGATCCTTTCATTTTAATTATTCACCAGGCTCAAATGCTAGGGAGGAGGCAAGAAAGAAATATGCTTGCATGATAGCAGTGTTCCAATATCTGAAGGGGGTATCACAAAGATGAGGGGGTCAATCTATTCCAAAGCACCTGAAAGCAGGACAAGAAGTGAAGGATGGAAGCTAAATAAGGAGAGAACCAACCTAGAACAGAGGAGAAATTTCCTGACAGAACAATTAATCAGTGGAACAACTTGCCTCTAGACGTTATGGCTGTTCCCACGCTGTGTTGTGGCCTGCCAGCAGCCAGCAGAACTGGCAGCAGATTCAGACAGTGAGGAGGTTGGGGAGGAACATGGGCCACTCCTGAAGTATGGGGAAGGCTCTGACAAGTGCTCTGCATTGTAGGCAGAGATGGGGCCAGGGCCATCTTATCGTGAGGCAGAAGAATAGCTGGAGCTTGTTCCCAGTGTGTGCATGCACAGAGTGCCAGAAGAAGGAACAGCTAAGGAACAAGGGAATAAAGGAACTTGGGAATAAAGCCATAGGTGGATGGTGAATGGCCCCTCCCATAGGGGATAAAAGAGGAGCGAAAGGGGAGTGGAGTTTTACAGGAAACAATTAGTTCATTTGGATGAAGATCTGTTCCTGAATTCCTGCTACAGTGTGGTGTCTGAAAGATATCGGCCCAGCAACTCTGCAAGCCTGATCAAGGTCGGTAATTGTGAGCTATCTTGAAAGACTGTTGGCCGGGACTTTGCTGGAGAGGAATTCACTGTAAACTCAATAAAAGGGATTTATCAGGATGAGGAGTCGGCTTCGTGCTGTTGGGGAAGCCTAGGTGAGAACACACTGGAGGTTTTTAAGAAGAGATTTTTTTTTTAATTCACATTTATATGCCACCCTTCTCCGGAGACTCAGGGCGGCTTACAATTTTTGGAGCACAACCCAATGCGTTCAGCAATAGCCTTCATTCCATTGTATATGCCTGCTTATTACTAAGCAGCATTTTTACAAAGTCAGCTTATTGCCCCCAACAATCTTGGGTCCTCAATTTACCTAACCTGAGAGGATGGAAGGCTGAGTCAACCTTGAGGCTGGTGGGATTCGAGGCTGCACTAATTACAGGCAGCTGGAACTAAGTGCTAGGCATTTAACAGCCTGCACCACCAAGGCTCAACCTGGCATGATATAGAGTCTCTTCTTCGAGCTGGAGCTATTGAGTTGAACTACAAGACCTCCAAAGTCTCTTTCAATTCTGTTATTCTGTGTATTTTACACTGAAGAAAAGATGAACAAGTAATATAGTGGTTATTCTGCTCAGTTTTCAAAGAGTCAAAACAAAATTAAAGCTACTGGTAAACACAAAGCAATGGAAATGTTCTTAGAAGCCACCAAAGATACCTACTGATATTATTCAACTCTTTTCTGATAAAAGTATTTGTCTTCAATGTATATGCTATCTCTTTCTACTAGGTGTCAGCCTAGAAGATTGACTTATCCTCCTGTATCAATTATCAACCAATTTTAAGCATTAACCCTAGAGTTCCAGTTCAGTGAGTTCACTGAGAATGCTAGGAGATCCTAGTCTTTCAGAAAGAAAGGGGGGAAAACCTTTTCAATCAGGTGAAATTCACAGTAACAGACCCATAGGTTTTCTAGATAAAAGTATTGTTCAGAGTTTTTGCAGCATTAATTCAGCGTCAGAAAAATAAACACAGATGGCTGATGCTTCATTTAACATTTTTATAAACATCATAAGTAGATTTTACAAACCAGTTGTAGATTTCTCCAACATGGAGCAAACTCAGACAGAAACATGTTGCACGTAACTTCAGTAGCACAAGAGAAACAGGGGAGAACTTCCAGTTTCACTTTAGTTCAGCAAGCAAGCAGATGAGAGAAGCAGTTTCATCTTCAATAGACAGGCTCAGAGCTCAACATAGAGCTGCAGAGTTGCAGAGCTTAATATAGAGCCACGCCTAGGCTACTTCTAGTTGCAGTTTCCAAACAGTTTTCATTGGCTGACTTAGTTGCTATGCCTATTCATTGGCTGACCTTGTTACCATGCTCTATTCCAGTTCATGAATATACTTTGACAAGTATTTTTAGTTTGTTTGTTTGTATCCTGCTTTTGTTATTTTTTTAAAAAATAACTCTGAGTTATTTTTTTAAACATATCCAACATAAGTCTATGGAGATTCTCAGTCATCCAGGTCATGACTGTCCCTCACGTCCTTTTTTAAAAGGTAACTGGACTATCTTTGTTTTTCCTTGAAGATGTTTCGCTTCTCATCAGCTTCTTCAGTTCTGACTGAATGGTGGAGAATGAAAGGATTGACAGTATATTCCTTGTAGTCATCTGGTCATTACCACTCTCTCTGAGAGTTGTTGGGGTCACTTGGTGGTTTATTTATTCCCTCAGGTTCACCTGAATAGTGCAAATGGCTGTGGAATCTTCTTGGAACCACTGAAAGGATAACAACAACCCAGTGAGGTAGGGTTGGTCTGAGAGTGAGTTACTGGCCCAAGATCACCCAGGTAGCTTTTATGTCCAAGGCGGGGCTAGAATTTCACTGCCTCCTGGTGGTTGGTCCTAAGTCATCCAGTTATTTTCATGTCTAAACTGGGACTAGAACTTATGGTCTTCTGCTTTTTAGCCTGGTGCCTTCACAAGTAGATCAAACTTAGATGCCTAACTATGATAGGCAGCAATCTGTTAGAGTTTGCAGCAATCCAACCAGAGCACAAGTAAATAATTCAGCAGTTTATAGAAGAAACCTTTTTATATACAATAATACAAAATATGATGCATGTATACCATATGCATGCAGGAGAAGTCAGAACCAGAACTCAGAATACAGAAGTCATAATCACAGAAGCAATAATAATTGCAAGGACAAACCAACATATATATATATATGTCTTGGTGTATTCGGGTCTTGTCCTGTAAGATTGAGAATACCTTGGCAACGTTTCGACGAAATCTCATCCGTCATCTTCAGGCTGGTGTCTTCAGCTTCGTTCTTCTGGGAGAAGTGCATGATCGTGGCTGTTTTTCCCTTTTAAACTCCAGAGTTGGCTGTGTTGTTACTTCTTGATTGGTTGATGGAGTTGATGTATGCAGATTGGATGGCTTTTTCCTGAGAACAGATCCAGCTAGAAAACCAAGGAGTTTATAAAATACCATGCAAAATTTGCCCAGCCACATACATTGGACAAACCAACAGGAGAATAAATGCACGCATCGCAGAACACAAAAACGCAGTCAGAAAAGAAGAAAAAACTTCCTCCCTTTTCCAGCACCTTAAAGCCACAGGACATGAAATTGATTTTGAGGGATCCAAACTTATCTCCAATACTGAACACTTCAACAAGAGAATAATTAGGGAAGCCATCGAAATAGAGAAACACCCCATAACATGAATAAACGGATGATACTTCCCACCTACCAGACATCTGGAAACTAGCCCTAATCAACAAACGAGTCCCAGCCAGGAAAACCAACACGGACCCAAAATAACACATGATGCCACCACCAATCTCCTCACCAGACTCAAACCCAAGCCCACGCCACAGATGAAAGGCAACCACCATCCAGAAACCAGACCATGGCTGCAACACCAGCTGCTACCCCCCTCCGACCCCCAAACTAAGCAAACTGACACACGCTATAAACACATAGCCAGACCTCAAACTCGAGCCAAACCAAGGCCCAGAATGTCACATCACAGCCTTCCACCCAGGATACTACATCACAGAACTCAGGAGATTACAACACAAAACATCAGGAGGTTGCAACACAGACAACGACCCAGGAGACTACAGCACCACACCCAGGATGTCACAACAATAGAACTCAGAAGGTCATCACACAGCCCATTACCCACGTCGTTACAACACAAAAGGCTGAGAGACACACAGCCAGCACCTCAGCCACACAGGGTCTCAGGAAAAAGCCATCCAATCTGCATACATCAACTCCATCAACCAATCAAGAAATAACAACACAGCCAACTCTGGAGTTTAAAAGGGAAAAACAGCCACGATCACACACTTCTCCCAGGAGAACGAAGCTGAAGACACCAGCCTGAAGATGACGGATGAGATTTCGTCAAACGTTGCCAAGGTATTCTCAATCTTACACGGGACAAGACCGAATACACCAAGACCTACATACCTTTACCCGTGAAAATCTACGAATATATATATATATATATATATATATATATATATATATATATATATATATTTGTTTTTAGATTTTCACGAGTAGGTATAAGTCATGAGAATTGCAACATTGAGAATCATGTTCCTGTCCTGAAGGGAGCTGTTTCTTTCCAGAGTTGGCTGTGTGTTATTGACTGTATGCAGATTGGATGGCCTCAGGGTCTCAGGAAAAAGCCATCCAATCTGCATACATCAACTCCACAGACCAATCAAGAAGTAACAACACAGCCAACTCTAGAGTTTAAAAGGGAAAAACAGCCACGATCACACACTTCTCCCAGGAGAACGAAGCTGAAGACACCAGCCTGAAGATGACGGATGAGATTTCGTCGAAACGTTGCCAAGGTATTCTCAATCCTACATGGGACAAGACCCGAATACACCAAGACCTACATATATATATATATATACATACATACATATATCAGTCAAGCTAAGCCACGCCCAGGCTCTGAGCTGTCTGACATGCTCACAACAGATCCTGTTTCTTAGTCACCAAGAAGTTCCCATTAGCTGATTTGTTATGGCTATCCCAGCTCATAATTTCTTACACACTGACACAATCTAAGGTTACTTTCACACTTACAGTATTTTAGGATACCAGTGAGATTAGCTTTGCTTCTTCTTTAGAAAACAGAAGCATGTAGATCTGTGATGGCTTACCTTTTTGGCACCGAGTGCCCAAAGTGTATGCATGCACGCACATCCCCAAAATGCAATACATGCATGTTCCCCATGCATGAGGCCTGTGCCCTGCATGTGCACCCTCCATGCATGCATTTTGCCCCCTGTGCATGCATAGCAGAGACCCAAAGACCAGCTGGCCAGCAGGAGGCGCGCGCATGCATGCGCAGCGGAATGGAGCTGGGCTGGAGCGATGGCTCGCATGCCCACAGAGAGGGCTCTGTGTGCCACCTCTGGTACATGTGCCACAGGTTCGTCATCACCAATGTAGATCCTTTAGAATTCAATGTAAGCAAAGAACTAGCACAGTGTAGTTTCAAAGACTTTAGGCAATTGGAAACAATCTAGAAGCTAACCAGAAAAGTCATTCTGAATACTCTTATGTTATTGAAACTGACATACATTTGTAAAAAAACTGGGGGGGACCCATCAAGAAGATTTCTTCATCCTTTACAAGAAGAAAGAAAGAAAGAAAGAAAGAAAGAAAGAAAGGAGGGAGGGAGGGAGGGAGGGAGGGAGGGAAGGAAGGAAGGAAGGAAGGAAGGAAGGAAGGAAGGAAGGAAGGA
Source organism: Naja naja (assembly GCA_009733165.1). Taxonomy (NCBI): domain Eukaryota; kingdom Metazoa; phylum Chordata; class Lepidosauria; order Squamata; family Elapidae; genus Naja; species Naja naja. The sequence continues at coordinate 64,747,979 of CM019151.1, read as the reverse complement.
AAGAAAGAAAGAAAGAAAGAAAGAAAGAAAGAAAGAAAGAAAGAAAGAAGGAAGGAAAGAATAAAAGTTATCAGGAAGATTTCATCCCTCTGAATTTTCTGGAAGAACATTTTGAAGATAATGTGGATGCACCCTATGATTTAAAACAAGATCGCGGAACCTCAGGGATTCAAGCCTCTATTTTTATTTTATTTTTTGTCAAAGTGTTCAAATCAACTGATCATGTAGATGTACTTTTTCCAACTCCATTATGTTGGTTTTTAAACCCGGGATCTAAATCAGTCAGGATGTGGACAAACCACCGATTTATATAAAAGCATAACGGTGTCGGCAGTTTTATTTTCAAGTCATTTCCTCATGATTCCTAGCACAGACTTTGCATCCCCCCCACAAGCTCAGCACAGTTTTACTGAGCAATCTACAATGATCCAAAGATCATTTTCTTCATTACTTACAGTCAGCTCATAATGCATGAAGTTAGTTCCGATTTTTTTTTAAACCCTCGTATGCATCATTTTACAGTTCAGTGAAATTACATTTGCTTGACTGCTTAAAAATATCATTCTTAAGCTCTTCGGAGTAATATTTAATTTTTAACCACTTTGAATAGCTCAGTGGAATCTAAAATACTATCCATGTCACTGTTCATATGATATCGCATGAAAAAAGTTTAAAACTCTACTTGAGTGATTCCACTTCTCATTTTTCTATGTTGGAGTAAAAAATAATAATTTTGGTTCTTTCACTAGGCTTTCTGTGCTTTGATCTGTTTATTTATTTATTTGGCATATGGCATCTACAAAGGCCACACAATCACTTGGTATAATATATAGAGAGTGAGAAGGAGATGGTGGCTGTGTGGTTAAGATTCTAGGCTTGTCAGCTGGAAAGCCAGCAGCCCAGGTCCGAGAGCTGAGCTCCATGTGACGGGTCAAGTTTATTTATTTATTTTATTTATGAGACTTATATGCCGCTCTATCTCCCTAAGGACTCAGGGCGGCTTACAAAGTAAAAACAATAAACAATTCCTGTCCTTACCGCAGCTCATGCCCACCTAGCAATTTGAAAGTATGGGAATGCAAGTAGATAAATAGGTACCACTTCAGTGGAAAGGCAACAGCACTCTGTGAGGTCATGCTGGCCACAAGACTGCAGAAATGTCATTGGACAGTGCTGGATCAAAGGCCTTGAAATAGAGATGATCATTGTCCCATATAGTCAGTAACAACCAGTGGAGTAAAATCTGCAGAGACTCCTCTCTTTTATTTTTTTTCCCACTTCTCTCCCTCCTTCTCTCCCTCCCTCTCTCCCCCTCTCTCTTTCTCTCTCCTATCTCTTTCTCTAACTTTTCTATCTCTATTTCTACCTCTATATCTGTAACTGTATCTGTATCTATTCTCCTCTCCTCCTTCTCTCTCCCTCCCTCCCTCTCTCCCTCCCTCTCTCTCTTTCTCTCCCTCCCTCTCTCTCTCCTATCTCTTTCTCTCTCCTTTCTCTCTCTCTCTAACTTTTCTTCTCTATTTCTACCTCTACATCTATAACTGTATCTATATCTATTCTCCTCTCCTCCTTGTCTCTTTCTCCCTCTCCCTCTATATCTGTAACTGTATCCATATCTGTTATGTATGTAGGTTTGAATGTCATTGGTTTAGTTTGAATTGTTCTTGTAAAATGTCAAATATGATTGGTTTAAAAAGTGCGGGAAAACCCTGCACTCTGATTGGCTGGCAACTGCGGCTGCTGGCTATAAGTAGAGCCGCAGCGCAGCCAAAGTCGGGTCTGTTATGAGCTGTAGTCACTAATAAACTCTTCACTGAAGCACTCCGCGTCTGACTCTTCATGCAAATTTAACAATATCTATATCCATTGATCCATCCATGCATTCAACCACCCATCCACCCTCTCTCTCCCCCTCCCTCCCTCCCTCCCTCCCTCTCTCTCTCTCTCCATCTATATCTGGTATACAGAGAATACAATAATACAATATAGGTGACAAAATATAAAATTAAGATAAAAGCATAATAAAACCACCATAATATGGAGCCATAGAATTGTAAAGAGATGGATATTATAATTTGATATCTAAGGAATCTAACCATCTAACTGTTCTGGTGTAGCTGCAGTGATACAGTATCATCCCAGGTACCTTGAAATTTCCTGAGAAAAATTATTTTAATCAGTTATCACCATTCTAGCCATTGTCTGTCCACTGTAGAATGAAGTCCCTTTCTGCATGATGCCAGCCAATACGGTCTTGAATTTTCTTTTGATAGATAGATAGAATTCTTTTTTGGCCAAGTGTGATTGGACACACAAGGAATTTGTCTTTGGTGCATAAGCTCTTAGTGTACATTAAACATACATTCATCAAGAATCATAAGATACAACACTTAGTAATAGTCATAGGTTACTAAATAAGCAATCAAAATCATACTAGGAAACAAATAAAACAATATAAATTGTAGAGATATAAGCAACAAGGTTATAGTCATAAGTAGAAAAGGAAATAGGTAATAGGAAGGATGAGAAGAATAATAGTAATACAGCCTTATTAAATAGTTGGACAGTGTTGTGGGAATTACCAGTAGTTGTTTAGCAGAGTGATGGCATTTTGGAAAAAACTGTCCTTGTGTCTAGATGTTCTGGTGTGCAGTGCTCTATAGCATCTTTTTGAGGGTAGGAGTTGAAACAGTTTATGTCCGGGATGTGAGGGGTCTGTAAATATTTTCACAGCCCTCTTTTTGACTCATGCAGTGTACAGGTCCTCAATGGAAGACAGGTTGGTAGCAATTGTTTTTTCTGCAGTCCTAATTATCCTCTGAAGTCTGTGTCTGCCTTTGCCAGTATATATTGACTATATATTTATATATTGATAACTGATTACATTTCTTAAAAAAGAAAAGGTCATTTTATCCCAGGACAATTAAGTCAAGTGATTTTTGAGAATCAAAAACTGTAAAGAACCCTCTCAAAGAACATAGAAATAATGGATGAAATGGGATTCATTTTTACAGAATCCATGATGTTGTAAACATACTTGTTCTTTTGTGTTCTTATTACCTCATTACAATTTCTATCCATTTTGCCAGAGTTAGATACTAATTTGACTGGCCTATAATTCCCCAGGTCTCCTTTATACCCTTTTCAAAACAATGTATCCTTTTAAAAGCGATGTACCATTGATGTCTCAAGAATCGGTTTACAAGAAGTCAAAGCAGAAAGCCCTGCCTTTATGAACACCACTGAGTACAAAGAATTGGAAGCAGTACAATAACTAAACAAGAACAAATAATTTATCTTTATTTTATTTATTTATTTAGAAAATTTATATAGCCACCTACCCACTCATAGTGTCTCTAGGAGGCTTACAAATGATACAAACACAGTATAGGAAAAATAAATAAAAAATAAATGGAGTCGTGTTAGCTAGTCTCCTGCTGAAATCCAAATTGAGGGATTTGCAATTTCACATTCATGTTCTTTAACAACCTGTACAAGGAATCCAACAGAATTGGGCAATTCAGCAAGCAACTTTTACTGCTACGTAAATGATAGATTCCTGAGTATGCCAGGTAGGGGTTTGGGATGTACCACATTTTATTCTTTGTTTGTCTAGGCATTCAAATGGACTGTAGGTGGCAAATAATCAAGCAGCAGCAATATGGTTAAAATAAATGTCTAATATAATAAAGTTCCTTTTGGAAAATGAAAGGGAAAAAACCCAAAGCATCATGGCATCTCTTTGGGTAAAAGACACAATAAAATAAAATTATTGTAGCTTGTCTGCAAGAGGCCAGGGACCGACAGAGGCAGACAGAAAGACAGACAGACAGCTAGATAGATAGATAGATAGATAGATAGATAGATAGATAGATAGATAGCAATAGCACTTAGACTTATATACCACTTCACAATGCTTTATAGCCCCTCTCTAAGCGGTTTACAGAGTCAGCTTATTGCCCCCAACAATCTGGGTCCTCATTTTACCGACTTTGGAAGGATGGAAGGCTGAGTCAACCTTGAGCCTGGTAAGATTTGAACTGCCAAATTGCAGTCATCTGGCAGTCAGCAGAAATAGCCTGCAGTACTGTACTCTAACCACTGTGCCACCATGGCTCATAGATAGATAGATAGATAGATAGATAGATAGATAGATAGATAGATAGATAGATAGATAGATAGATAGATGACAGAGACAGAGACAGACAGAGACAGAAAGTGATATTACAGAAAGAGAGATTAGAGATAGGTATATATAGAGAGAAACAAAGAGAGAGAATGAGACAGATGGATTAGATGGATTTAAATGGATTAAATAGATATGGGGAGAGATCTCATACATGCTAAATCAGAGGTATTATAGAAGTGGCAAAACAGTAGCAAGATTACCTTACATTTACATTAGTAAATATAAAATAATAAACATCATTAGATGTATATTAGTGAGCGCAACGTGATATAATTCTAGCTCAGGTAAATCAAAAGCATCAGTGATACAGTATCTGTGGCAAGCTCTACCTATAAGGAACTGTTCGGGTGTGTGAAATCACCTCTTCTGTGAAATTGACCCCATCCACCCCCTGAATACAGTAGAAGGAGTCAAGGTGGCATGGACCACTATGGTGTACAGAGCACTAGAGTCTAAGAAAGGAAGAAAAATGGACTCATCGTTACAAGAGAGATTTCAGTCTCTCACCTTCACTTTGATTCATTCAGTTCTCTTATCACTCGATAAACTCGATGCGGAGCTTCTCTCTCAGTTCTGAGAAGAAGAAGAAGAAAAAGGCCATTAAAGTCCTGCCAGTTCGAATGTTGTGAGAAAGTTATGAACAATTCTGAAACCTCAGCAGAACATTTTGACTGATGGCTGAAATGAAGCAAAGCTGCTGAGCACACTGCTGTGTTGTTTGCTACATCCTGTGGACACTCAAGCACACAATATTTAGCCTACAGACATGCCAACATGTATATCCATGGTAACCCAGTTGGCTTTAAAAACCCAAGCAAATAAAAGAGTTTTAAAGAAAAGTTTTTAATATAGTTCTGCTCTGCTTCCCACCTCTGCTCTGCTATTGTCTCCCCCTGCACAATTTATATTGCCTTTAGGGAAAGAGAGAGAAAGAGGGAGGGAGGGAGGGAGGGAGGGAGAGAGGGAGAGAGAGAGAGAGAGAGGCAGAGAGAGAGATTTGGAAATTGCACTTAATCTGATTCCATTTATATTTTAAAATGGAAAATAATAACTATATTTATATGTAGCCTTACCCCCAGTTAAAATGAATGCAGTGGAGTTGGGTTTATTGAAGCACAAAACAAAATGGTGGAAATAAACAGCAAAGCATGAGCAAACTAGCAGAAGCATCTTATCAAGTATATGTATGCATAAAAGAAGCTTATCCTTCGATCTGGGTTATTTGCAGCAGGAATAGGAAATTGTGCAAAAGAGTTTGCAGTCCCCCCCCCCGAATGTGGTACACACATCCCTGCCTTCCCCTAGATTTCTCTCTAGGAGTCATTTCCACCCCACTTATAGGGAAATAAAATCTTCCCCTTGTATTAGTCAGCTTTAATGCAGAATTAACAAAACTCACTTGCTTAAGCCAGCATCTTGTGTACCATAAAAGGAGAATGAAAAAAAACCTGTCCTTTTATAAACATCAAGACAGTTCTTACATTGCAGATATCTATGTAATCTCCACTTCCCCGTCTGACACCACTCCAGTTCGAAAATGTTATGTATGTAGGTTTAAAGTCATTGGTTTAATTTGAACTGTTCTTGTAAAATGTAAGGAATGATTGGTTTAAAAAGTGCGGGAAAACCCTGCACTCTGATTGGCTGGCAACTGCGGCTGCTGGCTATAAGTAGCAGCCACAGCCCAGCCAAAGCGGGTCCGTTCTGAGCTGTAGTCACTAATAAACAAAGAGCTTGAAGCACTCCGCGTCTGTCTCTTCATGCAAACTTAACACTGGCGACGAGGGTGGGATCTCCCTGAAGAAGAAGGCAACACGGAACAGAAGAAGAGAGAGATGGCTGCGCTGAACACCCCCCCAGCCCCGTTTGATCCGACGGCAGAAGGCTGGGAGACGTACGCAGATCGTTTCCAAATGTATCTGGAAGGAAACGATCTTGACGACATTTCGAAGCGGAAGAGGGCGGTCTTTCTCACGCACTGCGGTCCGACAGTTTTCAAGATGGTGAAGGCATTGGCGGGAGCTGTAGACGTGAAGGTAATGGAACGGCCTGACTTAGAAAAGTTGTTAAGAGCCCATTACGCCCCACAAGTATCGTGCCTCATTAAGAGACATGAGTTTTACCGTCGGGATCAAGGGGAAAGCGAAAATGTAAATGACTTCATGGCAAGTTTAAGAGACATTGGGGGTGCATGTGAATTTAACAATTTAGAAGAGGCCATGCGTGATCGATTTGTTCTGGGCCTTAAAGACAAGGTGCTTCAGAGCAAGTTATTACTAAGACCTAAGATCACGCTGAAGGAAGCAATAGAAGAGGCCTCTTCAGCAGAAGCTACCAAATCCTCAGCAGCAGCCATGAAGAAAATTAACAAGGCCACAAGCCATCCTGATGTGGAAAAGTCCACAACAACTCATTGTGAGCAAATAGATTCTGAGTCAGACTGTAGTGAGGTGGAGGAAGGAATTTATAGACTCAGAATGGAGAGGAAAAAGAAAGACCTGGGAAGAAAGAGGCAAGATTTCTACTGCAGAGGTTGTGGGGGAAGCCACCCCGCACTGAATACAAGTTCCTAGATACCATCTGCCTCCGTTGTGAAAAAAGAGGACACCTAGAAAGAGTCTGCAAATCATCCAGAACTCCACCCAACAGAAGGAAGTTTCCTGACAAAGAATTCAAGCCCAACAACCTCAGTGAGAAAATGGGGCGCAGCACAGAAGCAAAGGGGAAGAATGAAACTCATCAGACAGTAACTATTGGTCATTCTTCTTCTATCAATAACAGAAAAGTGCATGTCAAGGTACTTATTGAAGGAAGGCCTTGCCAAATGGAAGTGGACTCAGGCTCCTATTTATCTATGGTGTCATGGGACACTATTCACAGACTACTCCCAAACATTCAGAAGAAGCATTTCAAGAAGCAAGCACTGACTCTTAAAGACTACCAAGGGAACAAGATTCCAGTAGTTGGAACAAGAGAATTCAATGTGTTCAAAGGCCACACCAAACGCTTGCCCTGACCATCGTGGACAAGGATCGCCCAAGCTTGCTGGGACTTGAGTGGTTCAACCCACTAGGCATCGAGGTGACTGGCATCAATCACGTGAGCAACACTGAATGGGAGGAGGCCTTGAAGTCTGAGTTTCCAGAGGTCTTCAGTGACGGATTGGGCAAGTATATGGGGACCCCTATCACTTTCAATCTAGATCCCAAGGTGCCACCAATTCACTTAAAGCCCAGAAGGGTCCCATTTGCCTTAAAGGAAAAAATTGATGCACAATTAGATAAACTAATAGCTCAAGGAGTTTTAGAGCCCACTGACCACTCCAGGTGGGAGACACCCATAGTCACACCAGTCAAGACTGATGGGTCAGTGAGAATCTGTGGAGACTATAAGGGGACATTGAACCATGCACTTCAACAGAGTGCATATCCAGTTCCAGTGGTGCATCATTTACTACATTCACTTCGCAGGGGTGCAGTCTTTGCCAAATTGGATCTGGCCCAGGCATATCAACAATTAACAGTTGATGATGCCACTGCAGAGGCCCAAACCATTGTGACTCATAGAGGTGCTTTCAAATGTAAAATGTTACAGTTTGGAGTAAGCGTGGCACCAGGCATCTTCCAAAGCCTTATGGAAAGGATGCTCCAAGGACTGCCAGGGGTAGTACCTTACTTTGATGATGTGTTAATCTCTGCTGAAAATGACACTCAGTTACAAGAGAGACTCAGAGAAGTCCTTACCAGATTCAAAAAAAGCGGGGTTAAAAGTCAAGGAAGAAAAATGCACTCTTAGAACTGACAAGGTTGAGTTCTTGGGCTATATGATTGACAAGCATGGTATGCACCCCACAGATGCCAAGGTTCAGGCAATCAAAGAAGCCCCTAGACCAAAATGTAAAACAGATTTGCAAGCCTTCCTTGGACTCATTAACTTTTATCACATGTTTCTACCTCAAAAGGCATCCATTGCTGAACCACTGCACAGATTATTAGACAAAAAGTCTGCGTGGGTCTGGGGGTGGGAGGAACAAGCTGCATTTAACAATATCAAGAGACAAATCACGTCTGATGCTGTGTTGATACAGTTCTCTGAGAATCTTCCTGTTGTTCTGACTTGTGATGCCTCCCCTTTTGGAGTGTGGGGGGGTATTGAGCCATATGCTTCCCAGTGGAAGGGAATCTCCTATTGCATTTTACTCTCGCACCTTGACTAAAGCAGAGAGGAACTACAGCCAACTGGATAAGGAAGCCTTGGCAATTGTAGCAGCTGTCAAGAAATTCCATGAGTATTTATATGGGAGAACATTTACTGTTGTCACAGATCACAAACCTCTTTTAGGCATTGTGGCAGGGGACAAACCAACACCCATGATCCTGTCACCAAGAATGCTGAGATGGGCTGAATTTCTTGCTGCTTATTCATACAAACTCATCCACAGGCCTGGCAAAGACATTGGGCATGCAGATGCTTTGAGTCGCTGCCCACTTCCTTCTCACACTGAGGACTTTGCTCCTGAGACTTACACCTTTTTCCTAGAAACTGTTGCCAAGCTTCCAGTACACGCTGCTGAAATTGCCAGAGAGACTGCCAAATACACTTTATTTGCTCCTGTTGTGGGCTGGATTAAGAAAGGTTGGCCTCTTCAAGATCTACCTCACCTTGCCCAACCTTTTAAATCCAGGCAAACTGAATTATCTGTATTAAGAGGATATATTTTGTGGGGTAACAGGGTGGTTATTCCTGCAAAACTGCAAAAAGAGGTTTTGGAAATGTTACATGAGGGTCATCCAGGTATTGTCAGAATGAAGGGATTGGCCAGGAGTTATGTATGGTGGCCAGGTATTGACAAAATGGTTGAAAACTGGGTTGCATCTTGTCTCAACTGTCAGGTAGTCAGGCCTGCCCCACCTCTCGCCCCCACACAGGAATGGGAATGTCCTAGGGGCCCATGGTCCAGGATTCACATTGATTTTGCTGGCCCTACCAGAGGGCACACTTTCCTTATTATAGTAGATGCATATTCCAAATGGCTAGAGGTCATCCCTATGGCATCCACCACAACTGATGCTGTCATCAAACAGCTTAAAAAGCTTTTTGTAACTCACGGGTTACCTGATGTACTCGTTTCTGACAATGGTCCTCAATTTACATCCAACCTTTTTGAATCATATCTAGCACAACAGGGTATCAGACATGCCCTCACTGCCCCTGGGCACCCTTCGGCTAACGGCCAGGCTGAATGCATGGTACGTTTTACCAAGGAAAAACTTCAACAGTTGGGTCCTGGGGACATCAATGAGAAAGTTGAAAAACTTCTCAGTGTCCAGCATATCACTCCTAACCCATCAACTAACTTATCCCCAGCAGAATTGTTGATAGGTAGGAAACTCAGGTCTCCCCTTGATCACCTTCATCCCACTTACGCACCCAACGCACCACTAGATTCTACTAGTAAAATTCGCACATTCACTGTGGGTGATTCTGTTTATGCTAAGAATCTTATGGGTGAACCATTATGGATTCCTGCTGAGATAACCCAAATCACAGGCCCCAGGTCTTACAGGGTACAAACGGAGGACGGTGTCCTCTGGAGCAGGCACATTGATCAGTTAAGATCCAGATTACCTCAGGAGCATCGCTTTTGGTCCTCTCTGGTTCCCATACCTACTGCCTCTTCTAGGGGGGAAGGGGAGGATCATGAGTGTAATGAACAAGCAAGAATCAACCCCATGTGTAACGAGCTAACACGACAGGAACCATCCCAAAACCTGTCACAATACCAATAACCATTTTCACAAATGGAAGATTGCACATCATTACCGGATTTAGGTGCTGACATTGGGTTGGAGATGGATTGGGAGGAGAGACCAGGTTGTAGTAACCAAACAGGTTCTACCATTACTACAAGTCCTAGTAAGGAAGTGTCAGCAGACACATTTCCTCCCTCACAAGGTGAGAACCTTAAAACATCTGAACCACGTAGGTCTCAATGTACACGTAAGAGCCCCACCTATTTAAAAGAATACATTAGATAGGTTGGGGTTTGAGTATGGACTGAACCTAGTGGGGAGGGGTGTTATGTATGCAGGTTTAAAGTCATTGGTTTAGTTTGAACTGTTCTTGTAAAATGTAAGAAATGATTGGTTTAAAAAGTGCGGGAAAACCCTGCACTCTGATTGGCTGGCAACTGCGGCTGCTGGCTATAAGTAGCAGCCACAGCCCAGCCAAAGCGGGTCCGTTCTGAGCTGTAGTCACTATTAAACTAAGAGCTTGAAGCACTCCGCGTGTCTCTTCATGTAAACTTAACAGAAAAGAAATTTATAAAAAGTTGGCTCAATTAGTCTTGACTAAGCAATTGTTTGGTGATCAAAGAGCAGGGGTTGCATTAAGCTGGAAACGCCTGCAAGATCAGGAATCTGAACACTATGGAGAGGTTGCCTTGTTTTGGGTTAATAATGGACTCCTGGATAGAAAATTGCAGCTTGATTTGATCTCTGAGATCCACATGACATGGAGTTTGTATATTTGTTAACTGACATACAGGCAGTCCTTGGCTTACAACAGAGGGCTATGAAAATATTTACAGACCCTTCACATCCTGGACATAAACTGTTTCAACTCCTACCCTCAAAACGATGCTATAGGGCACTGCACATCAGAACAACTAGATACAAGGACAGTTTTTTCCCAAATGCCATCACTGTGCTAAACAAATAATTCCCTCAACACTGTCAAACTATTTACAAACTCTGCATTACTATTACTATTAATCTTCTCATCGCTCCTTATCACCCATCCCCTCCCACTTCTGACTGTATGACTGTAACTTTGTTGCTTGTATCCTTACGATTTATATTGACTGTTTCCTAGTATGATTTGATTGCTTACTGTATCCTATGACTATTATTAAGTGTTGTACCTTATGATATCTGACTCTTGGCGAATGTATCTTTTCTTTTATGTACACTGAGAGCATATGCACCAAGACAAATTCCTTGTGTGTCCAATCACACTTGGCCAATAAAGAATTCCTTCCTTCCTTCCTTCCTTCCTTCCTTCCTTCCTTCCTTCCTTCCTTCCTTCCTTCCTTCCTTCCTTCACTGTTCAAAGTTATAACAGCATTGAAAAAGAAGTGACTTATCATCCCCATGGTCATACTTTGCCATGTGCAGTTTGCCCTTTTAAACAGTCTTCCCAGCTGCAGCCCATGAAGGGGATCAGGGCCCTTTCCTCCCCCATAAACCATGTTGCTCCCTTATTTGTTCCTCCCTGTGTGCCCTAGGATGATGAGGGGGTGGCCCTGGGTCTTTGTCTGAATGCCCAGCCGGACTGTGCCCTTCCCCCGTTTCTTCCACAGCCACCGGAGACCCACTCCCACTCTGTCAGCTGCTCAATCTCCCCTCAGAATCAGACTCCAACAAGGGCATGCCAATCCCCATGGTCATATGATTTACATATGATTTACATTAAAGCATATGGCTTACATTCGGATGCTTGACAACTGACTCACATTTATGATGGTTGCAGTGTCCCTGGGTCACTGGATCCCCTTTCGTGACCTTCTGATGAGCAAAGTCAATGGGGAAGCCAGATTCACTTAACAACCATGTGACTAATTTAACAACTGTAGATTCACTTAACAAATGTGGCAAGAAAAGTTATAAAATGGGCCGAGGCTCACTTATCCATTTTTTTCCACATAGCAACGGAAATTTTGGGCTCAGTTGTGGTCATAAGTTAAGGATTAACTGTAGTTACTTTGTATTTTAATTTGACTTATTTTTCTTTCTTTTTTTCTCTCTTTTAAAATGGTGATAAGTGTGTATCAAGCCGTTACCAACTGGAATATAGGAGAAAAAAAATTCTATTGCTGTGTGAATTGATTCATAGCTTCTAACATTTCTAAATGTTTTATCACTTATAGCTTTCATGTAGTGAGAGCTTATTCACCGAAGAGAAATTCCTTGTGTGTCAAATCACACTTGGCCAATAAAGAATTTTGTTCTGTTCTGTTCTGTTCTGTTCTGTTCTGTTCTGTTCTGCTCTACTCTGCTCTGCTCTGCTCTGCTCTGCTCTGCTCTACTCTACTCTACTCTATTCCTATCCTATCCTATCCTAACCTATCCTATCCTACTCTATTCTATTCTATTCTAAATTGAAAACAGGAGAGAATGTCCAGAGAGTGTTTCCTGATATGAGAGAGCTTGTTAGTCCTAACTGGCATCTAGTTTGTCTCATGAATTCCAAACAACCTTTTCTTCCTTATTAAAATCTTAATATTTAACCCCTTCTGTCATCCACTTCATTTTAATGAACATGCATGGAATTATGGAGGTGCAAATATGTAACATGTTGGATTACATGTAACTGATTTCCTATGCAAAGGAAGTTGCTTTCGTCCTGTCCAATCACCTCTTCTCTTTGATGTCTTAGCTATAAAAGGGAATGCAAGATGGGCCTTGAGGTTCTCCCTTTATCAGAGCACTCTAATAAATTGCTTTTAAATGATCTTCCAACTCGGCTGCTTATTGGAAAAGATAAACCAAGGCAGAACCTAGAGCCAGATTTGACATTGTCTCTACAGATGGCTTTCTATTCTTCTAAATGACAAAACACCACACCAAGCTGCTGCCTGCAATGGGAAACCATGCAAGTAAACAGTGGCAGATTTATGGTTTGCTCCTTTCTGTCACAATAAACCCCCTCTATACAGTGCAGAGACAATGGAGATCAGAGTCTTAAACAGGTGTAGGAAACAAACAGCTGAAGCTAACACTCAGGGTAGAGAAGCAACTGCGTGGAATTTGTTTCCATTGATTTTCTGCTCTTCACATAATCCACTACAGACCAGAGTCTCTGTCCAGGGAATGAAATGGAAACAAAACAAAACAAAAAGAGCAAACAGTCATTGCAGCTTGGAAAATTGAGGCTTTTGAGCAGATGATTCATATATTCATGGTTAAGTGGAGAAACCTCGTGCAAATGAAGATGCAGATAGAAGGTACAAAATGCAGATTGTAGAGCATTGGATGAAAGAGTTATCTGCTGATGAACCAGAGTACAATGTGAACCCTAGACCCTATCTAACCAAAATGAAATTCAATGTAGAAAAAAGTAAGGCTTTACATTTAGGCAACAAATGCCTAGGTGAAAATTGGCTCCACAGCAGTAACATGGGGAGGAATCTTGGAGTCCTAGTGGACAATCCCTTAAATATGAGCCAGCAATATGCTGCAGCAGCCAAAAAAGCCAATGCAATCCTAGGCTGTGTTGACAAAGGAATAGAATCAAGATCATATTTACAGACCCCTCACATCCTGGACATAAACTGTTTCAACTCCTACCCTCAAAACGACACTATAGAGCACTGCACACCACAATAACTAGACACAAGGACAGTTTTTTTCCCAAATGCCATCACTCTGCTAAACAAATAATCCCCTCAACACTGTCCAACTATTTACTAAGTCTGCATTACTATTACTATTAATCTTCTCATCACCCATCCCCTCCCACTTGTGACTGCATGACTGTGTCGCTTGTATCCTTACAATCTATATTGACTGTTTCCTATTATGATTTGATTGCTTATTGTACCCTATGACTATTATTAAGTGTTGTACCTTATGATTCTTGACTCTTGACGAATGTATCTTTTCTTTTGTGTACACTGAGAGCATTTGCACCAAAGACAAATTCCTTGTGTATCCAAATCACACTTGGCCAATAAAGAATTCTATTCTATTCTATTCTGTCACGAGAAGTAATACTACTGCTTTATAATGCCTCGGTAAGACCATGCTTGGAATATTTGCATCCAGCTTCTTGGATGAGAAGCAAAACATCTTCAAGAGAAAAAAATCAAAAAGTCCATTGGCCTCTTAAAAAAGCACCTTGGGACAACCATGACTTGGATGATTGAGAATCTCCACAGACAACAGTTCTTTTAATTTTTTTGTAGAATTCGACATGTCCCATTGTTCATATACATCTTGTTAAATCTCTTGAGTTCCAAGTGTTGTCCACTGCACCAATTCACCTGTAAGTTGGAGACCACCTCATTGTTTAGAACCACAAATATGCCATCCAGGTGCAAAAAGACACACCAACCTGAGATAGCTTTTCCTTTCCAAGTGCATTCCAATGATAATTTACTCATCCTAAGAATCGGTATTTGGAGCCTGTGTAATCCAGGGTTTAGGCTGCTATCAGGACTTTTGTTGCTCCTGTTATCAGTAGGTGCAGATGTTCCAAGTTCTTAAGCTTCTGTTACTTTGACAGCAGCTTTCCATTTAACAATTTGTGCTTTTATTTATTTATTTTAACCAATTTGCTGAGCAGAGTGCAGGAAGGCCTGGATAGCAAATCTTCTTTAGGTTTTGACAGATTTATCTAGGAAGCCCTTTGGCATATGTTCTTAGAAATGCACTTAATTACATTCTGCTTTCCCCACCCTGGAAATAAATGGTTTGCCCCCATCTTACCTGGGTCACATACAATATGTACCCTAGATGGAATAGCATGACAAAATACAAGGGAAGAAGGACAGAAGGAGGGAAGGAAGGAAAACAAATTCATTTAATTGAAACAATACAAAAACGGGTAGTAATTACTAAAATTAGCAATAATTGTAGTCGGGACAAATAGAAGAATAAAGGCACAGAATTGGATAATCTAGGAAAAAAGGAAAGAAGGGAGGGAGGGAGGGAGGAAGGAAGCAAGGAAGGAAAACAAATTAATATTAATTTAATTGAAACAATACAAAATCAGGTAGTAATTACTAAGATTAGCAATAATTTTAGTCAGGTCAAATACAAGAATAAAGGCACAGAATTGGATAATCTAGGAAAAAAAGGAAAGAAGGAAAGAAGGGAGGGAGGGAGGATAACAAAATAATATTAATGTAATTGTAATAATATAAAATACAGTAGTAATTACCAAGATTAGCACTAATTGTAGTTGAGAGAACAATAAAGGCCCAGAATCGGACAATCTTGGAAGATATGCCATAATTGGGTAGAAGAAATGGCAAATAAGAAATGTGGACTTCAGTGTCAGCAATAGGAAGAAAGAAGAAGAGAGGGAGAAAGAGGGAGAGAAAGAGTGAAGGGGGAGGGAGGGAAGGAGAGAGAGGGGATATCAATGAGGAAGCACATTTTGTCAAATAGAAGCATGAAGAAAGGATCTTTTCTTCCAGTGCACATGTCAAAGTTCTAGCTAAGCAACTCAATAACCAAACCAATGGATTCCTCAAAAGTCCATTTTATTTGAGTTGTCATATTGACACATCTGGGAAAACCCAAATCTGAGAGTTTTATATTTTCCCTTCCCAAAAGAAAATCAAAGATCCATCCCCTGCACCCACACAGCCCAACCAAATCCTTGTTCCAAGTGGAGACATTTCCCCCAGTCACTCCCCTCCAGGTGCAGGGCAACCTGTCCTTGACTCTCTGAGAAAGAATGTTGATGCATCTAATCTTCTACCTCATTATGAAATCCCCCCTCCCAAATACCCAGGCACTAAATGTGTGGCAGCCTCAAAGCTTCCAAGTAAAAAATGACTCCCAAGGCTGATAACACACAAAGATCCAAGTAAGTTGGGGGTTCGTTAGAGAGTTCTTGAGAACACATGTCCATTCTATAGCCATCCACTCATGACGGCTTTGCACGCCAGCAATGATTTCAACTGCAACTTGACATGGACATTCTCCCAACTGAAAGGACAGTTTCTGCACCAGCCACAGATGCATCTTGGACCAAGAAGTGCTAGCAGATAGAACTGCACGTGAACCAAAGACTCATGTTCTCTCAGGAACCCAATGCCAGGCTGCTGCTTTCTACAGCATGGAACAGGAGCCATATGGCCTTCTCCCTCCTGTGTAGAATTGGTTTTCACTCCAGCCTCTGCTTCCTCTGATGGGGGAAGCCAACTGAGCTGAATCAGACAAAACCTGCCATTTCTTCATTTATTTTTTAAAAACTTTGCAAGTGGGGCAACGCAGCCAGCCTGAAACAACCAAAATGACGACATCCATCATGAATAGGAACTGAACCTTCACTGGCGTCCTGGCAAACAACAAAAGAGAAAGACGACCAGCAGCAACAGGAACAGCAGATGGAGGCAGATTCTACTGTCATTAACTAAATTATGATTGGGAACTCATGTGGCAATTAAAATAATTGTTTCTCTGATCTTTGAAGAAGCGCTTCAATAAGTTCTTCTCAGACACTGTCAATAAACGAGGGAATCATGTTTAATGTCTTTGTATGCTTCCCCCCTCTTTAAAACCAAGCTAGGCCATTTGCAGGCCCCCCAATTTTGAACATCTGCAGATTAATAGTTTATTTGCAGACATGAATGAAATGGGTAATATACTCCATCAGAAAATGTGATTTTGCAAGGGAGGGCAAAATAGATGTGTAGGGGTTTCAGGAAAAAAATGGTTGGCTAAATAAAACATTTTTTTTTACTTTTTTTCCCAATTATTAAATTTTATTTAGTTTTCAAAATTTAAAAACATAAAATAAAACTTTATACATCATTTTATCAACATCAAGACATCTCTTACATTTCCTTATCATCTTTCTATATACACATTTCTTTCATTATACAATTTCAACTTAATATATAAATAAATATAGATAGATATGAATATAGATATAAGTATTTACATAGTTTCTTATTCTTTACCTAATTGCCATTTTGATTTCTTTTTATTCTTAAACCATTCATACCAGGCATCCCAGACATTGTAATATATCAACTCTGTCTCTTAATTTCATTGTTAGTCTGTCCATCTCTGCACAGTCTAATTTTTTTTATAACTTTAAGCATTTCCTTTATTGGAAATGTTGGCAGCCCTGGCAAAAAGTTTCTTCCATAGGCTAACAAGTCCATACAGCCGGAAGATGAATAGTTGTCTGCCACACCTATTCATCTCCGCCCCCTGCCTTTTATCTCCAGAGCTAGGGTGGGGCTTCGTTAGCAGTGGTGGCTCTTCCTTCCCAAGGATTGGCCCATAGATTTCCACTGCTCTCCTCTCCTCTGCCTTCTGCACAGCCGCGCATCAGGCACTCTACTCAGCTGTTCTTCTTCTTCATCAACCACCTCCAGATCTGGGGGCTGTGGACTCTCCATCTGAGGGCTGACGGATGGCCCAGTCTCTCCCTCTCCCACGCTCCCTCTCTCTTCCTCCTCCCTTCCTCTCTTTCTCTCTCTCTCTCTGTCAGCTCCATTCTCTCTTCCCCCTCGGAGCTCCCAGGTTGCCCTGATGCTGACTCTGACTCCTATGCCTCCTCCTCCTCCTCCTCCTCCTCCTCCTCCTCCTCCTCCTCCTCCTCTGATTTGGCTGCTGGACGGACCAGTTGGTTGTTAAATCATCTTATTAGGATCACCTTTTTTGTTTTAGGCAAACCAACCAATGTGCACTTCCCAAATACACAGGGTTTTTTCTCAATGTTGTGGTGTAATTTTCCAAGCTCAAAATAATAATAAAAAAAACAAATATTATATAGAGAAAATGGGTATCATTTAATATATCAATTTTCACACCCCATTTTCCTAGGCGTATATCTTTTTCAAGAAATGGCTCTTTAACATAAAAAAAATTACTCCGTATTATACCATGGTTCTATGTTTCTTCAACATACTCATGTATGCAAATATTTAAGATTGGTACGCATTGTTTGAGTTATGAGACACATTGCAAATTTCTGAAATATGGAGATTTTGGTTTGCATGTGCAATATATTCTACTTCCTATTGAGTTTTGTAACTTCCCAATTGATATATTTCTACAGTAATGTGGTCAGAAGTAACAATTTATTTTGTTCATATTCCAAGATAGCTTTAGTTCATGGCATTATGACAACAATTTTAGAATACTTTATCTCAATAACTCACTGTGATCTCCAGCCTAGATTTGTTAAGGGATACCTTGCAATGGATTTTTCCCCCTGTATTCTCACTCATATTTTCCCATCTGTTTAGCATACCTCCGAAGTATTTACCGAGGTTATTGAAATTCTGCCCCATCCTTACATTTGCAATGTGAATGAATCAATTTATAATTCTAATCATGTGTCTTGGTAAGCCTCTATTCTGTCTTCTTTCCTGAGAAAAAGAGGTAACAACATTGTTAAAAGGTAGGAGGTAGGGGCCTATGGAAATTACCTAAGAAGACATTCTGTTTCATTTGCAAATATTTGAAGTATCTTTCAAATGAGAATTTTGGTGCCATCTTACACTACTCCGCAAATGTGCGAAATATACCTAGGAGATCTTTTGATTCAAGCAGTCAGGGATAAATAGGAAATTAGAAAACACTGCTGCCAAGAAATACATATCTTCCCATCTTGGAATAAACGGAGGTTCGGCACAAGCAATCAGCAGAAGTCATGAAACTTAGAACAAGAGAATAGAAAAAGAAACATATACGGGAAATCCTCACTCTATGACCACAATTCAGCCCATTCCTAGTATTTATTATAAATTTATAAATCATTCCTAGTGTCATGCTCCTGTTGGAATCTGATTCTGAGGGGGAGGTTGAGCAGCTGACAGGGAATAGGAGTGTGGCTCCGGTGTTGTGGAGGAAACTGGGGAAGGGCACAGTCCAGCTGGACATTCAGAGGAAGACCCAGGGCCACCCCCTCTTCATCCTAGGGCATGCAGGGAGGGAGGGATAAGGGAGCAATGTGAATTATGTGAGTTATGGGGGAGAAAAGGGCCCTGATTCCCTTCATTAGCTGCAGCTGGGAAAACAGGATTTAAAAAGGGTGTTTGCACACAGCACCTTGCTGGAAGCAAAGTGTGCATTATCTTTGTTTGTCAAGTCTTATCTGGGTTCTTGTATCCTCCCAACTGTGTGTGTTTTGTTATCTTTTGAAGTCTGAAATTCCTTATCCTGCCCTGTTTTGTTAATTGCTGCAGCATGGTTGTTGGTTTTTATTTATAATTTATATGTACTTTGAGTTTGGACTGAATTTCTTCCCTTTAAAAACTGTTCTTGGGAGAGTTTTTTCTCCAGCCGATGATAACTGGACATTGGGGGCCAAGTTGGAGGTATTAAAGGGACTTTACCTACTTTGGTGACTTTGATGCTTTTGTGCCGTGCCCCAGGTCATCATATCTAGCATGATTTGATTGCTTATTGTACCCTATGACTATGATTTAGTGTTGTACCTGATGATTCTTGACTCTTGATGAATATATCTTTTCTTTTATGTACACTGAGAGAATAGGCAGCAAGACAAATTACTTGTGTGTCCAATCACGCTTGGCCAATAAAGAATTCTATTCTATTCTATTCAAAATTTCCATTTTTAAGCAAGACGATTTTAAGCGAGTTTTGCCCTCTTTTATGCCTTTCTTGCCATGGTTTTAACAGAATAACAAAGTTGGAAGGGACTTTGGAGGTCTTCTAGTCCAACCCCCTGCTTAGGCAGGAAAACCTATACCACTTCAGACAAATGGCTATCCAACCTCTATTAAAAAACTTCCAGTGTTGGAGCATTTACAACTTCTGGAGGCAAGTTGTTCCACTGATTAATTGTTCTCAATGTCAGGAAATATCTCCTTAGTTCTAGGTTGCTTCTCTCCTTGATTAGTTTCCATCCATCGCTTTTTGTCCTGCCTTCAGGTGCTTTGGAGAATAGCTTGAATCCCTCTTCTTTGTGACAACCCCTCAAATATTGGAACCATGCTATTATGTTACCCCTGGTCCTTCTTTTAATTAAACTTGACATGCCCAATTCCAGCAAATGTTATTTATATGTTTTAACCTCCGGTTATTATTATTATTATTTTATTAGACTTGTATGCCGCCCTTCTCCCAAAGGACTCAGGGCGGCGAACATATAAAAAGAAATATATTTACAATAAAAAGATATTAAATAAAGACAAGTCCAAATTACAAGAAACATTAAAAACAATTAAAATTACAATAATAAACAATACTATTAAGACAACCCGCCCCCCAGGTCAATCCAGGCCAGCCTGCTGAAACAGCCAAGTCTTCAGGTCTCAACGAAAGGAGCGGAGATCAGGGGCCAAACGAAGATCCACCGGGAGCTGATTCCAAAGGGCAGGCGCTCCCACAGAAAAGGCCCTAGCCCTGGGAACCACCAGCCGACAATGCCTGACCGACGGTATTGGTTTATTAAGTGAATCTGGCTTCCTCGCTGACTTTATGTGTCGGGAAGTGGGGGGAACTGGATCACGTGACCACAGGATGCTGCAAACTTCTGAAATACATGCCAGTTGCATCTAAATTTTGATCATGTGACCATGGGAATGCTGTAATGGTCATACATGTGAAAAATGATCATAAGTCCCTTTTTTCAATGCCGTTGGAAATTTGAACAGTTCACTACATAAACTGTTATAATTCAAGGATTATCTATACTGAACGTTCTATGCCCAGCCATACCAGTCCTGGAATAACCAAGACTCCACACAGAAATATAACTTCTGATCCACATTTTCAGGATATATTTCAGGAGTTTTGCAGCAACATACAAGAAGCTTTCCTGTCATAAAGCCACTTCCAGCCTTGTTGTGTATAAAACCCACTGTGAGTTGTGACAAAGAAATAGCAGTATGTCAACACCCTGATGTTTTCCCATTGCCTACAAGCAGAGTTGCAGATGCCGAGATGCAGAAGAAAGAGTCAATAGTAACAAAATAAATCAGGAACGAAGACATGTTGTGGGTGCAAAAGAAATCGATCAATCACATTTTATTATGCTTATATACCAGCAAAAGGAAGGTAGGATACAGTCTCTAAAAATATTAAAACAAAAAATTACAAATTAAAATTACATTAATTTTAAAATGTCATTTTTCACTGACAGATGGTAGATAAAGATACAGTAGATGATAGCTGATAGATAGATCGATAGATCGATAGATAGATAGATAGATAGATAGATAGATGATAGGTGGATAGATAGATAGATAGATAGATAGATAGATAGATAGATAGATGATAGAATAGAATAAGAATGGGAATAGGAATAGAATAGAATAAAATAGAGGAATATAGAATAGAGTAGAGCAGAGTAGAATAGAATAGAATAGAATAGAATAGAATAGAATAGAATAGAATAGAATAGAATAGAATAGAATTGAATTCTTTACTGGCCAAGTATGAGGAATTTGTCTTGGTGCATAGATGCTAAAAGATGATAGGTAGGTAGGTAGGTTGATGATAGATTGATAGATGATAGATAGATTGATGATAGATAGATGATAGATAGATAGATAGATAGATAGATAGATAGATAGATAGATAGATAGATAGATAGCAGACAGACAGACAGACAGACAGACAGACAGACTCTGCACATTGCTAGAGTATGATCCCGACTGGCTCAAAATTTCTATTCTATAAATTGACTCATGGTTGATGTCCATCCATTAAGTTGGTAAAATCCTACATTTGCAGATGATTATTTCTACCATCTAGAACCAGAGATGAATGGAGTGGGTTGAGGCATGTTCACAATTACAACTCTTCCTTGCTCGGTAAATTTTGCTTCTTCTATTCTAGTGTCTTCTCACCTTTTTATCAGAAGTTTCTTTGGCGATAGACTTGACATTGTCTTCTGAATGTAGCTGAATTTTGCTCAAGAGACCTTTTAAAGTTCATGAATCAATCCCGACAAAGAGATGAATGAATATCTGATAAACATTCAGCTTCAATTCTTATGGAGTAATTTAGACATATTTAATTTCATCTGGACTAATTGATCTGCAGCAATCCATTTTCCTGAAAGTTTATACTGTTGCATATAAAACGTTTTCCCTGGGTGAATATCCATTCAAAAGAATGAAATAAATCAACTTCTTCATTCCCCAATTACCATCAAATAATCTGTTCTTTTGTATCTGTCATGCAGTAAAAGTGGAGCTGGAGTAATTAATTTTTCCATTTTATTTAATTTGCATTTGACCCCAATTACAGAATCACCAAAATTAGAAAGGAAAAATCACACAGGCCAACTAGTTCATCTAGGTGCTGATTTGCTGCTAAAGAAATACAATTTTCAAACGAAAATGAAACTCAGAAGACGTTGCAGTCTAGACAACACAGTCATCAAGACAGAGAACAATTAATTCCATTTATTCCAGTGAGATTCCTCACTGTAATGAGCAGAGAGGGGTTTTAGATAAGTGGATATCAAATTTGCAGAACTGGCTTGGCCAAAATGAATAGTAATCAGAATGAAACTAGCATCCATAGTTTTGGAAGGAATGTATCACTTCCTGAGTTACAACTACAGTTGAGCCCAAAATGTAAGTTGCTAAGGACGACATTTGTTAATGAATTTTGCCCCATTTTACATCCTTTCTTGCCACATGCAGTGATTCACATTAAGTGAATCACTGCAGTTGGTCATAAGTCATATTTTCAGTGCCATTTTATCTTCGGTCACTAAATGAACTGTTGTAAGTTGAGGACTACTGTATATCATCATTATCTGCTTTTAATGACCCCATAATCCCTTGTGGGGTAGAGTATGGGCAACTGAATGGGGCTGAGGGTTTACTGGCCGGATGCCCTTCCTGTTGCCAATGCGGAGTTATATCCAGCAGATATATTCTCAACGTGTCCAGGGAGAGAAATATCTGCCTCTACCTAGGATTGAACTCAAAGCCTCCTGAGGTGAGATCTCCACCTCTAGGCCACTGCACCACTCTAGTATTACCTGTATATGCTATATTAAAACCAGGGAAAGTGGTAAAATAGTCGCATTTCCACACAGATCAAGGTCATCCCCACCGCTATGGGGTATTTTTGCTAGAAACTGGAGCAACTGTTCTATTCTTCCAATCTTAATCCACCCAAATTATACACACAAGGTTAAAATAGCTAGATGTGTGTGACTGTGTGTTTCTCCCTGGAGGTCTAGTGGCTCAGTAGCTTAAAAGACACCAGACTCCAAGCTGTTCAAGTCCTACTACTGAACAGGCATGAGTTCCTGTTGCTTGCTTCAGCTCCTAGCTGTTTGAAAGTATGTAAATGCAAGTAGATAAATAGGTACCACTTTAGTGGGAAGTAACAGCACTCCGTGTTTCACTGCACGCTCTGTACTGCAGTGTGATGTAATAACAGATAATCAGAGTTGGAAGGGACCTTGTCCAACCCCCTACCCAAGCAGGAGACCCTACACCATTTCTGACAAATGGTAGTCCAATCTCTTCTTGAAAGTCTCAAGTGATGGCACTCCCACAACTTCTGAAGGCAACTTCTGTTCCATTGGTTGATTGTTCTCACTGTCAGAAAATTTCTCCTATTTCCAGGATGAATCTCTCCTTGTTCAGTTTCCATCCATTATTCCTTGTCTGGCCTACAGGTGCTTTAGGAAATAGCTTGACCCCTTCCTCTCTGTGGCAGCCCCTCAAATATTGGAAGACTGCTATTATTATTATTATTATTATTATTATTATTATTATTATTATTATTATATTTATATTTATATCTATATTTATATCCCGCCTCTCTTCCCCCATCAGGGGAACTCGAGGCAGCGTACAACACATTCAAAACATATCCTATACAGTACAAAACCAAAAAATCTCATTCATATCATCCAAACATACAAGAGGGAAGAACAGAGATCTCAATTCCATGCCTTCTGACAAAGCCAGGTCTTAACGGTTTTGCGGAATGTAGGTAGGTTGGGGATGGTTCTAATCTCTGCAGGGAGCATATTCCAAAGGGACGGTGCTGCCACTGAGAAGGCCCTGGCCCACGGGCCCGCCAGCCGACATTGTCTGGCCGACGGTATCCAGAGCAAGCCTTCCCTGTGGGATCTAACCGGGCACTGGTTGTCTCCCCTGGTCTTTCTCTTCCCTAGACTAGCCAAGCCCAGTTCCCGTAACTGTTCTTCATATGTTTTAGTCTCCAGTCCCCTAATCATCCTGGTTGCTCTTCTCTGTACTTTTTCTAGAGTCTCAACATCTTTTTTATAGTGTGGTGACCAAAACTGGATGCACCACTCTAGGTGTGGTCTTACTAAAGCTTTATAGAGCGGGTATTAGTATCTCACTTGATCTTGATTGTATCCCTCTTTTTTGGCTGCCACCTCATACTGTTGGCTTATATTTAATCGGTATGTTACACAGGTGTTAAAAATGATTGCTTGGAGAGCATGGTCTCTGCTCTCAATGTGCAATCCAGGGCTGGAAGGTACCTGGAAGTCATCTAGCCCAATCCCCTGCTCCAGAAAGTGAGTTTTTGTCTTCCAGTTTCTTCCAGACATATGACCACATAGCCACACCCACATAATTGGTAGTAAAAATATTTTGAATCCCACCACTTGGTTGAAGGTCTTAAGAAGTCTGAGTGGAATCCAACATGCGTCTTTAAATATCTGAAAAGATGACACTCAGATGAAGGGGAAAGTCCAGCAAGACCAGTCTGATATTGGAAATAGTGTCCTGTGTGATTGTGAGTTCTCATTCAAAGATTGTGATTTTGGATTTATTGCTCTCAGTAAAATGTTGGAGCTGAAAAATTGTTCTAGGACTTCTGGGAGGTCATCAGAAGATGAATGGATTCCTTTGTAGCTCATTCAATGTTGGCCCAAATTTTTGGCAGATGTCATGCCCGTTAGAATCTGACTCCGAGGGAGAGGAGGAACAGCCGATGGAATGGGAATGTGGCTCCGGAGGTTGTGGAGGAAATTAGGGAAAGGCACAGGTCGGCTGGGCATTCAGAGGAAGACCCAGGCCCATCCCCTCTTCATCCTAGGGCACACAGGGAGGAGCAGATAAGGGAGAAACATGAATGGTGTGTTCTATGGGGGAGGAAAGGGCCTTGATCCCCTTCATGGGCTGCAGCTGTGAGGACTGTTTAAAAGGATAAATGACATCTTCAAGCCCTTATCCTGCCTTGTCTCATATAATTGCTTCAGTGTGGTTTGTGTTGTTTTTTTCCTATTTATAATGTATATGTATTTTGAGTTTGAATGGAAATTCTTCCTTTTCACAACTGTTTGTGGGGGAGTTTTTCTCCAGTCAATGATAATTGGACCTTTGAAGCCAAGTTGAAGGAATTAAAGGGACTTCACCTGTTTTTGTGACTTTGTTGCTTTTGTATCCCACCCTGGGTCATCACAGCAGATTATAACCTCACTTGCTTTTGTTCCCACCACCCCATAACACAAAAATTTGAATCATTTCCTGGCACTTCCTAATGTACATATCAGGGGTGTCCAACCTTGGATCTTTAAGGCTTGTGGACTTCAACTCCCAGAATTTCTCAACCAGCATGGCTGGCTAGGGAATTGTGGGAGTTGAAGTCCATTGGTCTTTAGGACACCAAGGTTGGACACCCCTGCCCTACATCATTTCTACATATAGACCTGCTAATTAACTTTAAAAATTAAAATTCACATACCCCAAAGAGTCTATGAAATTTGAAAATGAATGTCATACATGCAAGCCATCTTCCCTGTTGAGATGCCAATTATAGGAAAATCGTTACATCTTTTCCATCTCACCACCTTGTCAACATTGCCGAGACTTCATTATTATTATATATTTTGCATTTCATTATTAAGTTTCTTAATGTATGAACTTTGCCTTCAGATTTATCAGCCCGTTTTACCAGACACTTCATTTTCAAATTCCATGAAGAATTTTTTTTCCAAATTAAAAATACATTACCATTGTCCATTAACCAACCCATTTCAGATCAAATAGAAATTAGAAAGTCTTTCTTTTCGTGCTGCGTTGAAATGTAAATTTATCCTCAAATGTTTTTGGGGGTGTTTATTTATTTTCAGGAACATTCTCCTTTCTTACTAAAAGAAAGAATAAAGCAGCAACTCAGGTTGGTGCATTTCTGCACCTTGACAACAGAAGCGTATATATTTGGTTTTATATAAAAATGCACTCAACATGAAGTAGACCTTTCCTTTTTGGTGAGTAAAGCTACTTATTTTTAGTATCATGATCCCATTTTTAATAAGCAAACTTCAAACAAGTGACATCCAAACCCTTTCTATGTATTCAAAATAAATTGCTTGAAAAGTAAAATAATACAAGTAGCAATCACACTGAATGAATAAAGGAAGTCTAGCAACTATAATGTTTTATACTAACGCACTGGGTCAAGACCTTGCAAACCATTATAGGCAGAAAAGCCACATGCTCAGATTTCATTTGGGAGGGAAAAGGTTTGTTTCTAAGAGGGGTCCAGGGTGCTCTTTGAGCTTGGTTGTTTTCTTGCAAGCTGATGTCTTTAAGAAAACTACCAAGCCCAGAGAGCAAAAAGGATCCCTCATTTGAACTTGAACTGGAAGCATTCTCCTTTATTTGCTCCCGAGAGCTGTGCTCTTTATAACCTATTTCATTATGGCATGGGGAGGGAGGGGAAGCTGCAGATGTTCAAAGGATGCTTATTTTTATTTAGTTTATTTATTAATATCCCAACTTTATTATTTTTACAAATAACTCAAGATGGCGAAGATACACAATGCTCTTTTCTCCTCTTATTTTCCCACAACAACAATCCTATGAAGTAAGATAGGATGAGAGAGAGAATCACCCAGTTGGCTTTCATGGCTAAGAAGGGACTGGAACTCACAGCCTCCTGGTGATTGTCCCAAAGTCACCGAGCTGGTTTTCATGGCTAAGGTGGGAGAAGAACTCACAGTTTCCTGGTGATTGGCCGATAGTCACCCAGATGGATTTCATGGCTAAGAAGGAACTAGAACCCACAGGTGATTGTCCCAAAGTCACCAGCTTACCTTCATGGCTAATGAAGGACTAGAACTCATAAACTTTCTGGTCTGGTGCCTTAACCATTAGACCAAACTGGTTCTCTATTTACTAAAGACAACCATCATCGTGGGCCAAGCCATTTAGAGCTTTGAAGTATGAAGTATTGTTACTGGAAGGGTACAAGGCAATGAGGTGCAGAATCCAATGAGTTGTTGGAGACTTGCAGGGGACGGAAGTGATGCCTTCCAATAAAATATGTTCTTTTCCTCTGTATTCTTCTTTTTTTGCTTTAAAAAAAGTCACTGCTGTGATAAAGAAGCAATTGGACCCTGGCAATCATCTGGTGTCACATCGTGCAATGTTCAACTACTGTAAATGCAGCTGTTTCAGTCTTGTGTGCATTACTCTGTCCCATTCCTGTTCTCCCTTTCCTTTCCTCTCCCCTGTTCAGTGGTGGAATTAAAAATATTTTACTACCGGTCAGCAGTGAGATCCTACCTGTTCCACTACTGGTTTGGTGATTGCGTGCATGTACCTAACGTGCGTGTACCTAACAAGCATGTGCAAAGCTTTCCCCACACCAGCTGAGGCCTGCAGTGCCAATCAGTTGAGAGCATAAAGAAGAGAAAAGAGCAGGGGCAGATGGGAGGGCCAATCCTGCGCCTTTCTCTTCTTTCTCCTCTCAGCTGGTCGTCAGAGACTATTTTTACTACCGGCTCAGCTGAACCAGGTCGAACCAGTGGCATGCCACCACTGCTACCGGTTCTGTGGGCAGGTGCTTTGTGCACATGTGGAACATTCTAAAAAGGGGAATTTTAAGCATGAAAAGTTACCGTACCTTCGGTGCTGGTGAGTAAAACAATCTGCTTTGCCACACCTATCAGCTGAGCTACAACCAAAGGAAATATGGGTCAGGAAAGGTCATGGATGGGCGGGACCAATGGCTGACTGGCACCGCCAGATTGCTAGAACCAGTGCAAACCAGCACCATACCACCTCTGTCCCTGTTCCTCTCTTTCTGTCTCAGACCTTCTTTTAAGGAATGGCTTAAGCATTCTTAGGTACCGTCATATGCTATTTTCTTTAACCAATTTATTTTAAAGATGCACATGTTTGACTAAACAACTGTTCCTTGTAGGACCTTGTTTTAAACATAACTTCTTTTTCTTAATATGCAACCTTCTCTAATATTGTTGTGGTTTGCTGGCAGCAGGTGCAGACGGCTGAGGTCTCTGAGAGCAAGGATTCAGATGAGGGGCCTGCGTGTGATGTAGGAATGGGGCCAGAACCATCAGGGAGTGGAGTGCTGCCTTCGGAGATTGTGGAGGCTGGCAGCAGTGATGAAGAGGACCCTGGGGTGCCTGCGCTCAGTGCGTGTGCATGCAGGGCTGCTTGAAGGAAAGAGCAGCTGAAGCAGCATGGGCGACTCAGGGGTAAGGCTGCAAGGTGACGGCTCCTCCCATAAGGGATAAAAGCCAGCCTTCAGGGTTGGCTTCTTTGCAGGAAGCAAAGAAGTTCTTTCAACTCCAAGTTCTCGTGGAAGTCCTGTCTGTTCTGGTTCGTGTTTGGAGATTTTTGGTTTGGAATATTTATCTGCAGTTAATCTTGTATTCTTGGCAGCCTTTTGTAACCTTGAAAGGGCTTGCTCTTATCTGGGACAATTAGTTTTAATGACTCTTTGCTGTGAATGAACAGTATTCACAGAGATGCATTAAAAAGGTTTGCTTTTATATATAGTTTGTGTTTATTTGATTTGAATGAGGCTTGAGTCAGAACAAATATATTTTCTTAATATCTATGCATTTTTGTGTTGTGGGTGTGACTTTTAAGATATGGAAGTGATGGGCATCCACTATTACATCTGAAAAAGGATGCACTATAACATATAATTTATTCAAAAGGAGGGTTTTTTTTAGAAAAATATTCTCATGCATTTCCTTTATCCAAGTTATATTTCTATTCTGCTTCTTTCGGTTGTCTCATAGCTGTGTCTGAATGGCAATGTTTCTTCTCTATGAGGTTTTGACTGATCCACTGTAAGACTAAGATGTGGTTAGCCACATCTGCTGGGCTCCTGGTTTTGCTGATTCCTGCATTTCAAAGCAATGCTCTTGCAATGAGAAATCTGGGTTTTAAAGTTGTGTGGGTTGCATTTTAGCTACCGTATTTTTTTTTTGGGGGAGAACAATTGCTTTGCATCTAGGGACAGATTGTATAAATCACACCTGAGCCAGCAAGCTGCTTGTTTGTGAATTCACAGTTTAGTCAATAAAAGTTCCTCTCCTGGGAATTTTGGAGAGCTTTGTTCTTATTTAATAGCGCTTTAACTAATATCTGAGACTCCTGAGGTTTTTTTTAAGACCTTCATTTCTCAGAATTTTGAATCTTGGCCTTCTGTATTAAACTCAACAGATCCATGTGGGAAATATCACAGGACAATGTTTTCAAAATCTTTTATATATATGATTACTACCAACCTGCCTTCAATCGAGGACCTGTATACAGCATGAGTCAAAAAGAGGGCTGTGAAAATATTTACAGACCCCTCACATCCTGGACATAAACTGTTTTAACTCCTTCCCTCAAAATGATGCTATAGAGCACTGCACACCAGAACAACTAGACACAAGGATAGTTTTTCCCCTAACACCATCACTCTGCTAAATAAATGATTCCCTCAACAGTGTCCAAATGTTTACAAAGTCTGTACTACTATTACTATTAACCTTCTCATCACTCCTTATCACCCATCCCCTCCCACTTGTGACTATGACTGTAACTTTGTCACTTGTATCCTTACAATTTATATTGACTGTTTCCTAGTATGATTTGATTGCTTATTGTGCCCTATGACTATCATTAAGTGTTGTACCTTATGATTCTTGACTCTTGATGGATGTATCTTTTCTTTTATGTACACTGAGAGCATTTGCACCAAGACAAACTCCTTGTGTGTCCAATCACACTTGGCCAATAAAGTATTCTATTCTGTTCTGTTCTGTACTGTATTGTTCTGTTCTGTTCTATTCTAGATGTAAAATAAGAGAAAATATTCTCCTTGGAAGCAGTAACAATCTATCTGAATTCGACTTCAAACCTTATAAGCTAAGTTTTGGGAGTTTCAGAAGATGAGGACAAGGAGAAAAATTATGTGTCTTCATGGTGAAGGATGCCAAGCTAAAGGTAAGAGGGTATCTTAAAGTACCTCGATATCTGATGAAAGCACAGAATTTTGGACAAAGTAAAATGTTTTATTCAAACACTGGCATTAGAAATTAAACACATTCCTGCAACAGAGGTCACATCTGTTATTCCTCATGTGAACTCTAAGATGTCATTTGAAGTCTCTTGAGCTAGTAGGACTAAAATGTTTGGATTTTGTTTTTTTAGCCTTTTTAAAAAAATAGGGTGAAATTAAAGAACAAAGAGAGTTCCTTTGCCCAGTTGGAACAAGAAGACTTATAATGTAACATTTGGCCCTTAATCACTTTAAAATTCTTCTAAAGCCCAGAAGAGGAGGATGGGTGCGAAACTCATTAAATTTGCAGATGACACTAAGCTGGCAGGAATAGCCAACGCCCTGGATGATAAGCTCAACATCTAAAAAGATCTTGACAGACTTGAATGTGATGATGAGATAGAAAATTCTGCATTAGCAACATTAGTAACATTGTAAGGAGCCTCTGTGGTCGCAGTGGTTAGAGTGCAGTACTGCAAGCTACCTCTGCAGCCAGCTGCCTACAATTTGGCAGTTCGAATCTCACCAGGCTCAAGGTTGACTCAGCCTTCCATCCTTCCGAGGTGGGTAAAATGAGGACCCTGATTGTTGGGGACAAGGGGCTGACTCTGTAAACCGCTTAGAGAGGGCTGTAAAGCACTATAAAGCGGTATGTAAGTCTAAGTGTTATTGCTATTGCTATTAATCCTAAAGCTTCTTGACAATTGGAAGACAAAACCTTTGCCTGCCCAGAATGCCATTGTCTTGCAACCTTACTTGGTCATATGGCTGTTGTAGTAAGGGAGACAATATCATAATTTCAAAGTACGGTGTGATTGTGTTTCCTTTCATTCCCTCTTCCCATCCTGGATTTAGTTACATTTTGGTTAGAAAGGTGACAGAAGCACACTGCAGCAGCAACCTCACCAGGTTACAATGAATGTTGTTGAAGTTACAGTGAAGAAGTGAACTATAGATCATTGCCCAGGTTCATAAATGTGGGAATTTACTTCCAGAAGATTAAAAAACACAACTGTAAATTTTATTGCTAACCAGAAGCAACTCAAAGCAATTTCAGAGGTTTTTTTTTAATGGCTGGACTATTTATACTGTTGTAACTTGCTTTTCTCAAATTACCATATAACGGATAGGTTTAGCCACCTAACATTCCCAGGCTTTTTCCTATGCAGAAATGAATTTATAAAAGCAAGAATTTTGCAACAGAAATTCTGCTGGAGAACAGCAGAAAGGTTTCCAGACAGGCAGAAGATTAGTAGAGCACATCTATCCAACTAACAGTCATTAGACATGATGAAAACACTTTAATTTCACAATACATGGACAGACTTAACCATAGTTTCAACTGAGAAACCAGGGCCATCCTAGACCAAGTCAAATCCAACAATGTTATTTCTGGAAGCCTGACACTCTGACAATTTGACCTTCAACAGGCACATAGACATACACAACATCTACATATCTTTTAAAAGTGACAATCAACAGGCTGAAAAGATAATAAAAAGATCAAAACGTCTCCCCACTAGCAATCAACACCCAGATGAGAAGAGATTAATAAGATTAATATTAGAGCAACAATCAAGAAGCAACAATACCCCAATCAAGAAACTTGCAAACAAGCGAACAATGAAGTAAAATCAAAGAACCACCAAGACTACTTCTCCCAACACTACCAGAGCAAGCCATTAGAATATAAATGAGAGCAATCCCCACTCCCTAGTAGTAGTGATGATGTTATCTAGCTGGGTCATGAAACATCTGCAAGGAAACAACCAAGATCAGAGAGCATCAAAGATCCCTCATTTCAACAGCTACCAATATTCTCTATCACCTATTCCTTAGTACGCCAACACTTCCTGGATCATGAATGAATTCAATTATTGATGAGTAGACCAGTGGTAGGATTAAAAAAAATTACTACCAGTTCTGTGGGCGTGGCTTGGTGGGCATGGCTTGGTGGCATGGCAGGGGAAGATTACTGCAAAATCCCATTCCTTCCCATCCCACTAACCTAATCTGTTCTCCTGTGCATGGCAACAAAAGAAGACCCAGCCAATCACCTGTGTCAGAGTATATTCATGAACTGGAATAGAGCATGGTAACAAGGTCAGCCAATGAATAGGCATAGCAACTAAGTCAGCCAATGAGAACTGTTTGGAAACTGAAACTAGAAGTACCCTAGGCGTGGCTCTATATTAAGCTCTGCAACTCTGCAGCCATGATAAGCTCTGCAGCTATATTGAGTTCTGAGTCTGTTTATTGAAGATGAAATTGCTTCTCTCCTCTGCTTACCTGCTGAACTAAAGTGAAACTGATGTTTCTGAGCTCCTGAGTTGCTACTGAAGTTACTTGCAACATGTTTCTGTCTGAGTTTGCTCCATGTTGGTCTCAGCCAGTCCTTGAGTATTGAAAATTTGTCTTGAAATGAATCCAAACCCCAGCTCCTCTTTATAACAATGATGGTTTATTCAGCAAACAACAAATACTCAGCAGGCAAGAATGGATAAAAGCCAGGCAAAGTTTGCATTGGGTTTGAGTTTGCTATCTTTCCTTTTATTATCATTATCTTGGGACATACCACACCACACCCAGGCCTATATGCCGTTCTAGTTCTGGCCACGCCTAACCTATTATCTCTAAATGCTATTAACCCTATAACATGTCTACATCCCTAACCTATTCCAACCCTCACTAACTGATCCCCACCTGGTGCCACCTTCACCATGTCTGAACTCAATGCTTAAATACAACCTATATGTGCCCCAACATTCTCTAACAATATGCACTACACCAATACATGAAAAAAAACACATTTCCAGCCCCATAGTTGCTTCAGAATCCATCCTTCAGCCCACAGTTGTTGCAGAATCCATCCTGCAGCTCACAGCTCTGCTGAATCATTCTAAAGCAGCTCTCAACACCATTGGCTAGCACAAACAGCAATACAGATCCAGCTTCAGCAGAGCTAAGGTGATATTATCCACTGCCAGTTGACTTGCTGTGAGGTGTGTTTGGAGCTGACGGGCACCGTAGCAAACTCGGAGCCCGACAGGTAGCCCCCTCTACCACAGACCCACCTGTGAAGCAAAGAATGATATAATTCATTATAGTCCCATTTTATACAGCCCCCCTTGGCTTCCCAGGGTACTGTTTATGGAACCTTCATTGAAGATGTGGTGCATTTACATCTGTGTGGCTAACCCATGATGCCTCCCCCAAAGGATATCCTTTCCATTTAACCAGATATTGTAGTATTCCTCTATGTAGTTGTGAATCAAGGATAGCCTCTATCTCATAGTGATCATCTATCACTGGACCAGGGAAACGTTCATCAAGGTTACTTCTGGCTGGTTTAATGAGACTAACATGGAATACCGGATGGACTCTCTTGAATCGTGATGGTAACTTCAATTGTACCATAACAGGATTAATCACCCAAGTTATGGTAAATGGTCTTATATATTTAAGGCCCAATTTCTTACATGTTACACCCAATTTCAGGCATTTGGTGAACATGTATACCCTATCCCCTACATTAAACGATGGGTGATCACTTCATTTTCTATCAGCTTGGGCTTTATAAGCTTTAAATGCCTTATGCATAGCCTCATGTACATTTTTCCAAGTTTCCATAATCTTTGTAGACCAGGTAGTAGCAGTTTCAGGATTGTTTGTCTTCTCAGATAATACAGGTACAGCTATGAAGTCCATGCCATATACAACTTTAAAAGGAGTATATCCCATGCTGCTGTGTACTGTGTTATTGTATGCTACTTCAGCAAAAGAGATTAACGTAGACCAGTCTGTTTGCTGGTATGACACATAACACCCTAAATATCACTCTATCGCTGCATTAGCTCTCTCTGCAGACCCATTAGTACTGGGATGGTATCCCGTACTTAGTCCTAGCAATGAACCGATAATATTTAGGAATTCTCTCCAGAATTGGGTGGTGAACTGTACCCCCTACATGGTACCCCATGTAGCTTATAAACATGTTTAATAAACATACCAGCCAATTTACGTGCCAACGGAAGACCAGTACAACGGATAAAATGTGCCTGCTTGGAGAACAAGTCTATAATGGTCCAAATGACAGTATAACCCTGGCTATTAGGTAGATCTGCAATAAAATCCATGCTGATATCCTGCCATGGCCGATGAGGATCCGATACTGGTTGTAATAACCCTAATGGCTTTCCTGGCCTGGTTTTTGTTGTCGCACAAACATGACACCCTTTAATATAGTTCTCTATTTCTGCTCTCATAAAGGGCCACCAAAATTGACATTTTACTAGGTGTAACATTTTAAAAAACCCATAGTGTCCAGCTGGCTTAGTGTTATGACACTGTTTTAAGATTCTGGTCTGTAGTATTTTTGGTATATATAGTTTTGTGCCCTTCCATGCCATGCTGTCTCAGATTTCACACAATGTAGGATTCTCTTTCAACCATTTATCATGCCATATCGCTTCGCACAAATCCGTTGTCAGTTGGGATCTCAAGGAGTATATGGAACCTTGTGCTGGAAGGAGAGGTTGTACCACCTCATTCCTCCTACTGTTATATTGAGGTAGTCTTGAAAGTGCATCTGCCATAAAATTTTTCTCTGCAGGTACATATCGCAATATAAAATTAAAATGACGGAAATATAATGCCCAATGTACCCGTTTAGGGGACAATTTCCATGGCGACTGTAGTGCTTCAAGATTTCTGTGGTCAGTCCACACCTCAAAAGGGACTTGAGTCCCCTCCAACAAATGCCTCCAGATTGTTAAAGCCCAACAAACCACAAATGCCTCCTTCTCCCAGATAGCCCAGTTTCTTTCAACAGAACTGAACTTTTTAGACGTGTAAGCACATGGCTGTAGTACCCTCTGATCATTGTGTTCTAACAGTACAGCTCCCACTGCCACATCACTAGCATCTGCCTGAATCATGAAAGGAAGATCAGGATTGCAGTGCTTCAATACCAGTTCCTGGGTGAACAATTGTTTCAAATTTTCAAAAGCCTGTTGACATTTATCTGACCAGAAAACTACAACTGGTTTGTAAAATCTACTTATTATGTTTATAAAGACATTAAATGAAGCATCAGCCATCTGTGTTTATTTTTCTGGCACTGAATTAATGCTGCAAAACTCTGAATAAGCTGGGACTCAGGAGGCAGAGAATAGATGAGGGCAAGGCCAGTCAGAGATAGTATTTTCCGGTTCTCTGAACTACTCAAAATTTCCACTACTGGTTCTCCAGAACTGGTCAGAACCTGCTGTATACCACCTCTGGAGTAGACTAACCTGAGATCATGTTCCTACATATATGATATTTATCAGCTGCTTGTCATTCTCACTAAAGCTACCAAACAGTCTTTCAAAAATGTTTTCCTTGAGAGGAGAGAAGCACTGATCCATTTTTGAAAGGCTGGTGTGCAGGGTGCGTGAGTCCTTCCCAGCAAAGAAATAGACAGGATTAATCTGTTAGCATCATTTTGCCAAAATGCAAATAGAACATACTTAACATGCCTTCCCATTCCTTTCCAGCTGGCTGTTTTTCTACAATAATCTGCAAAGCAACTCCTGCCTTTTTGGTGTCTCCTTCTAAATTGCCCAACTGTTTATCTCCATTTGTTTCTCAGCCACGTGGGATGTGCCATAACAGCCAGCCATCAGCCATCTGATGAAGTGTTCTTTGGCAACGTGTACGTCCTTAAAACTACCATCGTTTGTTAGCTAAATAAAGTATTGTTTTCCCACTCTGACAACAAGGTAGCATTCTCACTACAAGTTTTCAGAGTTAGGATGAATGTTTATGTGTAAGTTGGTTTGGCAAGAATCAACATTGGGTCTTAATCACTGCCATGAGAGCTAGAGATCAGACAGTTGGATTGAACTGTACTGCCCAGCTATATATTGAATTTACCCAAGTAGGTCCCAGGCAATCATTTTGAAAAGACTTAGAACAAATGGTTCTATCTAAACATTACTCTTTTGCACTATTGCCTCTGATCCCATAGATCTAACTTTTTTTTTTTTTTGAGAAATAGCCTCCAAAACTATTCAATTATTTATCAGAGATAATTCCCCCACTCTTCCTTGGAATTTCCCATTGATCTAAGTTATAAATCCTACAATCATTTGCAGGGAGACAATCCCCATAAAGCAATATAATTTCTCTCCATATGGATGTAAATTGCAGACACAAACAATCGTACACAAAATGTAAGGTGAATCAGCAAGGAGCAAATGACTGAATAAAATTCCTTCCATTAGTACCAGAGAGAGAGACAGAGACAGAGACAGAGAGAGAGACAGAGAGAGAGAGAGAGAGAGGAGAGAGAGAGAGAGAGAGAGAGGAGAGAGAGAGAGAGAGAAGAGAGAGAGAGAGAGAGAGAGAAGAGAGAGAGAGAGAGAGAGAGAGAGAGAGAGAGAGAGAGAGAGAGAGAGAAGAGAGAGAGAGAGAGAGAGAGAGAGAGAGAGAGAGAGAGGAGAGAGGAAGAAAGAGAGAGAGAGAGACTTACAGCTTCCACTTGATCTGACAAGAGCAGGCCAAAAAGGGAGTGACAGCTGGGTTATAATTTCATAGCATTTAATAGTCACATTTTATAGCTATTCACTTTTCAAATTATTCTTGACTGTAGAGTCATTTCACACCTTCCCTTTAAGTAGAAATACAATGCAATCTTTGGAAGCAATCTTTCCTTATGCCCTCCTCTCCTCCTCTTTAGTCAATAAATAAAATTTATTTCTTAGCCCTTATTCTGGACCAGGGTCTTCCAACGCTCCTGTATTAGTATGGTGGTTGGGACCAGGCACAAAAAGAGTGTTTTGCCCAAACTTTCCATTATTGTGATATTATTGTCTCTTTATTTTTAGAGGAAGGCAAGGAAAATTCAACTATTAAGTTACAGTAAACACAGAGCTATGTCTTATCATGAAAACATTTCCCCCCTCAATATTATTTTAAAACATGCATTAAAGTTTACTTGTGTTTAAATCTTTTAGCTACTGATGGGAAGTGGAATAGTAATCATACCAATGCAAATGCTCCTCTCCTCTCCCTTCCCCTCTCCTTATGGGTGAAAAGGAGTAATGAGAAGATTAATAGTAATAGTAGTGCAGACTTTGTAAATAGTTGGACAGTGTTGAGGGAATCATTTATTTAGCAGAGTGATGGAGTTCGGGGAAAAAATGTTCTTGTGTCTCGTTGTTCTGGTGTGCAGTGCTCTATAGTGTCGTTTTGAGGGTAGGAGTTGAAACAGTTTATGCCTGGGATGTGAAAGGTCTGTAGATATTTTCACAGCCCTCTTTTTTACTCATGCACTATACAGGTCCTCCATGGCAGGCAGGTGGATAGCCATTGTTTTTTCTGCAGTCCTAATTACTGTCTGAAGTCTGTGTCTGTTCTGTTGGGTGCAGACCCAAACCAGACAGTTATAGAGGTGCAGATGACAGACTCAATCATTCCTCTGTAGAACTGGATCAGCAGCTCCTTGGGCAGTTTGAGCTTTCTGAGTTGGCATAGAAAGAACATTCTTTGTGGTGCTTTTTTAAATGACGTTTTTGATGTTAGGTGTCCATTTTAGGTCTTGAAATATGATACAATCTAGAAATTTGAAGGTCTCTACTGTTGATCCTGTGTTGTCTAGTATTGTAACAGGTGGTAGTATGGGAGGGTTTCTCCTAAAGTCTACCACCATTTCTACGGTTTTCAGTGTGTTCAGTTCCAAATTGTTCTGGTTACACCACGGGACAAGTTGTACAACCTCCCATCTGTATGTGGATTCATTGTTGTCTCGAATGAGACCAATCACTGTTGTATCATCTGCAAACTTCAGTATTTTAACAGATGGGTTGTTTGAGATGCAGTCACTGGTATATAGGGAGAAGAGAAGTGGAGAAAGAGCACAGCCTTGGGGGGCCCTGTGCTAATTGTACAGGTATCAGATGTCATTGTGCTGCTTATGATCCACTTACAAGTGTGTTCAGGTACCACTAGCTGGTTTAGTTTAGTTAGAACAATGTCTGGAATGATGGTATTGAATGCTGAACTGAAGACTACAAAGAGGACCCTTGCGTAGGTATTTGGAGATTCAAGGTGTTGTAGGATGTAGTGCAGAGCCATATTAACAGCATCATCTGTGATTTTTTTTGCTCGGTATGCAAACTGCATGGGATTTAACAGCAGATCCGTGATGGTTTTCAGGTGGGACAGCACTAGCCTTTCAAAGGTTTTCATTACTACTGATGTTAGAGCAACTGGTCTGTAGTCATTCAGTTCCCTGATGGAGGGCTTCTTTGGGACTGGGACAATAGTAGAGCATTTGAAGCAAGAAGGAACATAGCACATCTCTAGTAATTTATTGAAGATTCAGATGAACATGTGGGGCAATTGGTCAGCACAGACTTTTAAGCAAGAAGGAGCTATCTTGTGGTGCTATCCCTGGTGCTTTTCCTGGCTTTTGTCTGTGTAACAGATCTTGCACTTGTTTTTCTGTGATCACCAGAGGTTGTGAACCCAATGGGTTGGAGTCAGTTGTAGGAGGCATGGTTGTTGTTGGTGTGTTTAAGATGAGGATTGTGGAGATAGGTGGCTGTAGTTTCCTTTCAAACCTGCAGTAAAACACATTCAGGTCATCTGCGAGTTGTTGATTTCCTTCTGCCTGGGAAGGAGGTTTGCTATACATTTTAATTTTATAAGATAGATTCTTAAATTTTTCAGTACCAAATGTGCCCCTAAATGCAGCCTAATCATGCCCTGGCAACATTTCTTATTTTTCTCTCACATTTCGATGATATTACCATTATCTCATCCCCAACCCATGAGTGAAAAGCTTAGCACCATTCTTGTGTTAAAATAGCATTTTTCCACTTACTCGAACTCCATCCAAGAATAGCCTCAAGGTGAATGAAATTTGTTAAGCTCTGTCACCAGCTTCCTTGGAGGGAAATCAAGTGACTGGCAGTGATTGGCAACAGAAACTTTAGAAGCAGAAGAAGGATTAGCATTGAGGACAACAAAGGTTATTTGGTATAGCTTGATGCCAACTCCAAGATGGGTGGAGACCCCTCCAATTCAACGGGGGAGAAAAACTTTCAGAAAGGTACAAGTGGGGCTGGAGGAAGGTAGGGCAGATGCAGAAGATTATTCTAGGGTCCCTCAACTTCTACAGAATGGCAGCCTTTAAGAGTATTGGGTCCCTCTAATTCTCACATGTTATTTCCTACTGTAGTATCTGAATTTGGGGGTGTAATCAGATTACATTGGCCACAATTGCATATAGCTAATTACTAGGTAGAAATAGTACCAATAAAGGAGAATATGTGTAGCTCAGGGTTAAAATGTTGGGGCCTTGGATGCTTTCTGAGCTTGGTTGTTTTCTTGCAAATGGTTCATTACCCAACTAGGTAACATCTTCATTGTTAGAAGGGGAGGGGGTTGCGGAGTGGAGGAGGAGGACAGAAGGACTTGGAAGGTCTCTGGGCCTCTGGGCTTGGTTATTTTCTAACCTCTGGGCTTGGTTATTTTCTTGCAGATGTTTCATTACCCAGCTAGGTTCATTACCCAACTAGGTAATGTCATCAGTGCTAGAAGGGAAGGCGGTTGCAGAATGGAGATGGAGGAGGAGGAGGGGAGGACGACTGGGGAGATCCTTGGTGCTCTCTGAGTTTGTAGACCCAAAAGTGTTTTTCAGGAGGCAACTATGGACTTTCTTGTTTTTTTCCTGAAGACATTTCATTTATCATCCAAGAAGCTTCTTCAGCTCTGACAGGATGGTGGGGAATGGAAGGATTTATACTCCTTACGGACAGCTGGTCATTTGCATCCTTTTAGAGGGTCATTGAAGTGCTTGGAGGTTTATCTGTGTCCTCAGGGTCACCTGAGTAGTGCTCCTGGTTCCTGTAGTCTGCATTTTTTCCTCTGGAAATCCATTCCTACTCCCACACCATTCACAATCCCAAATTGCATAGCTAAAAGTCTGTAGAGATTCTCAGTCATCTAGGTTATAAAGGATGACTGAGAATGCAAATGACTAGCTGTCTGCAAAGAATATAAATCCTTACATTCCCCACTATCCTGTCAAAACTGAAGAAGTTTCTTGGATGAGAAGTGAAATGTCTTCAATAGAAAAAACAAGGAAGTCCAGTTGCCTCCTGAAAAAGCATATTTGGGACAACCATTAACTGGATGACTTAGAATCTCTACAGGCTTTTCTTGCAGAAATTTCATTACCCAACTTGGTAACATCATCAATGCTAGTGATGATGATATTACCAGATGTTGTAACACTGATGATGGTACCTTGGTTGGGTAATGAAACATTTGCAAGAAAACCACCGAGTTTAGAGAGCATTAAGGATCTCTCAGGTAGAAATATGTTGAGAAAAATAATGTTTTAACAGTCAATCCTATGATTGGCTTATGTGTTTAGAGGATCTTGTTAATCTGTCTATATATTTAAATTGTACAGAGATGCTGAGCCCAGTTTGTTCTTCAAACCAAATCTTTTATTGTACAAGCAGTGTAATTCAAATAAAGTTACAGAAAGACTTTTACCAGTTTCTTGTGCCTTCTTTAAGTTTCTTTTCTCTCAGGTCCTACTTGGTTTCTCTGTCTGCCTATGCAGTTAGGTTTTCTCAATCCTTTTAGATTAGGATAAACCCTAAAGAAACTTAGACCTCTTTAAAGAACTTAAACTGTTTCAAGGCTTTTCCCTCTCTCTGTCTCCTTTCTCTTCTGGCAAGAGGTTCCTCCACCTCAAGCTACTGAGACACTCAAGCTGATCTTAGAATAATGTCAGCAAGAGCAGGCAAGGAGAACAATGGACCCCAGTAGAAAGTTTCTCTTCAGAAACTTCTCCTCAGATAGATCTCCACAGAGAGCTGTTTAGGCCTCTGACCTCTGTTTAGGCCTCTGACATCCCTTTAGGCCTCTGACATCCCTGAGGTAAAATGCCTGTTGGCTGCCCCTTTTATACTAAGGGGCGTGGCTTGTGATGCCACTCCAGGGTATCTGCTGTTACCCTGTCATTGGTGGATTTGATCTCACCTCAAATCCATACAAGTTGTAAACTGCATAGCAACACCAGAAAGTTCCACTTTCTGACAAAATAGTATTTCATTATACAACTTTATGTCAAAGGTTGATGCCTACATCTTGGGGAAAAAATGTTATAGAATAATGCCTATGAAAATGCCATATTTCTTCTATATTTTTTTTAAAGTTGCCCAAACAATAATTTATGGATCAGGATAGGAGGTAGTGAAGTTAAATATTAAATATAGATTGATCTGTACATTTCTGTTGAACCTATATAAAAATTGAATATGTTTCATTCCAATCCCTGTATTTGTGTTCACCTTCTTTATTAATGATTCTCTTTGCAGATGGAATATAAGAGGATCTATGGGAGGAACACACCGATAGTGAAAAGTTCAAATTGGAAGTACAGGTAGTTCTCAACTTACAA
Organism: Naja naja; assembly: GCA_009733165.1. Classification (NCBI taxonomy): domain Eukaryota; kingdom Metazoa; phylum Chordata; class Lepidosauria; order Squamata; family Elapidae; genus Naja; species Naja naja. The sequence continues at coordinate 64,706,350 of CM019151.1, read as the reverse complement.
CCACAATAGAGCTCAAAATTTATGTTGTTAAGAGAAACATTTGTTGAGAGTTTTGCCCCATCTTATGACCTTTCTTGCCACCACTGTTAAGTGAATCACTGCAGTCAATAAGTTAGTATAGTGTAACTTTGAATGGTCACTAAATGAACTGTTGTAAGTCAAGGACTACCTGTAGAAGGTGAGTCTAATTTCATTTTGAATGATTAATATGAATCAAAAATGCACACTATTTTCAATGGCTCCTTTAGCACAGAGATGCGTTTATAATACCGGCAAGGTAACAGCAATTTCTCCATGGCTGAAATTCAAACATTGTATACAGGCACATGAAATCTATGTCCCAGATTTTGGGTTGTGTAGCAATGGACAAAGGTGTGCAATATTTCTAATTTGGCTGCAGTTCTTCTAGAGACTGCCAAATTACCTAACAGGATGCAGAAACAAAGTAGATGGAAACAGAAAATGCAGATTTATAAGCACCTTCCTCATTGTCTCTGGTAACCCCTCCTCCTGCCAATCCTCTACTTTATTTTGTTTCCTTACAGTTAAGTCACCTCCTAAAATATTGACTGATAGGGCCAATGATGCTCTAGAATCCTTAGGCTATGAATATTGGAGCTTGTGGTCTAATGGAAGAGGAGGAGGAAGGAAAAAATGGGAAGGGAAAGGAGAAGGAAAGGGAGAAGGAGAAGGAGGAGAAGGAGAAAGAGAAAGAAGAAGAAGAAGAAGAAGGAGAAAAAGGAGTGGGAGAGAGAGGGAGGGAGAGAGAGGGAGGGAGAGAGAGAGAGAGAGAGAGAGAGAGAAGGAGAATGGAGGGGAAGGGAATCAAAAGCCACCATAAAATATTACTTGTTATTTTTTTCCCAACTGTATGAAAGCTAAACCAGTATCTAATTGCTATAGCAGTTGATATAATGCAATCTCATTATTTATAGCACTGCAATGTGTTTTATTTCACCATTGCCTTTCTCCTAGTAATTTTTTTTTTTTGCAATTTTTCTACTTTTGCATATAGCAATAGAAGTTTGCACTGTGGAGACAGGTAACAGACCTGATATTTCCTTTAGGATACAGCTAGGAAAAAAAAAACATTTGCAGTATTGATCTGACACAAGTCTCAAGCATTCTGTGTGTGGTCTGTGGTTTTTTGTTTTTAGAAATCTTTCCTCCCAAATTTCTGAGTCACCGCAAGTCGCATGCAAAAAACCCTCTAGTTAAAAAGCATGAGAATGCAAACCCTTCTTTAATTAAAGGTTCCCTAGGTTGCTCAAGTTATTTTAACTCTTCATTTAACAATCTTTCAATAAAAACAATCAGTGGCTGGGGAACCAGTCACACCGCAGCTTCAACATTAAAAGCTCTCATTGTTGTCAAAACATAAAAACCTCCTCTAAGATGACACACCAGTGCTGGGATTCAATTTTTTTTACTACCAGTTCTGTGGGTGTGGCTTGGAGGGCGTGGTGTGGCTTGGTGGGCGTGGCTTGGTAGGTGTGGCAGGGGAAGGATACTGTAAAATCCCCATTCCCTCCCCACCTCACTAACCTGCTTTGCAGCTCTGTTCTCCTGTGCAGAGCAACCAAAGAAGACCCAGCCAATCAGCTGGGACTCAATGGGAGGCAGAGAAGAGATGGGGTTGGCGAGGCCAATCAGAGGTGGGATTTGCCGATTCTCCGAACTATTCAAAATTTCTGCTACCAGTTCTTCAGAACTGGTCAGAACCTGCTGAATACCCACCTCTGAGACACACTTATTCTTAGTCAACCCAACAGATAAAATGGGAATGCTACTGTACTTCTATGAGGATGTCCATCTAGCAGGATCAAGAAGAAGGGCCTATTGAGAGTTTTGCATGATAATTCAGCGCCAGAAAAATAAACACAGATGGCTGATGCTTCATGAGATTCAAGGTACTAGTGATGACATACAAAGTCCTACATAGCTTGGGTCCGGAGTACTTGCGGAAACATCTTCTGCCAGCACCACACTCTGATCACCCTGTACGTTCCCACAGGCAGGGCCTCCTTGGGGTGCCGTCGGCCAGACATTGTTGGCTGGTGGTGCCCAGGGGTAGGGCCTTCTCTGTAAGAGCACCCACCCTGCGGAACCAGCTCCCCTTGGGTCTTCGTTTGGCCCCTGATCTCCGCTCCTTCCGCCGCAACCTGAAGACCTGGCTGTTTCAGCAGGCCGGCCTGGACTGAAATAGGAGGGGGCTTTTTAAAGTAATTTTAACTTAATTTTATTAGTGTGATTATTAGGCTTGTGTTATTTAATTACTTTTTAATTAACTTATTGTATTGTTTTTATACTGTGAGCCACCCTGAGTCCTCAGGGAGAGAGGGCGGCATACAAGTCTAATAAATTATTAATTATTTAACATCTTTATAAACATAAGTAGATTTTACAAACCAGTTGTAGATTTCTCCATGGAGCAAACTCAATCAGAAACATTTTGTAAGTTCAGAGCAGAGCTCCAGTCTTCAGCAAGCAAGCAAGTTAGTTTCATCTTCAATAGATAGACTTAGAGCTCAACATAGCTTCAGAGTTGAAGAGCTTAACATAGAGCCACACCTAGGCTACTTTTAGTTTCAGTTTCCAAACAGTTCTCATTGGCTGATTTAGTTGATATGCCTATTCATTGGCTGACCTTGTTACCATGCTCTATTCCAGTTCATGAATATACTTTGACAGGGCCTTCTTCTTGGTGGCTCCCTTCCTATGGAAGGTCATCTCTGTGGAAATAAGATTGCCCCTGTCAAAAGTTAGCACCTACCCCTTTTCCTAGAAGAATGAAATATTTTGGGAAATATTAAAAAAGGCAGAATATTATATTCCCCTAAAGGAAAAATACATTTTTCCAGGCAGAAAGCAGCCCTCGCCTTCCTTAATAGCCCTCAGCAGATGTCAGCACTTAAAAGAGAAAGAGCTTATTGAAAGAAGCCAAGTATCTAGATAGTTCTATTCATAAGCAAATAGCCCTTACTCAAGATCCAAACCAGGACAAAGCCATAAAGCCATTATAGGAATTGCCCAACACCCTTTCAGAACACAAGCCTCTTCATCACAGTCACATTCCGATCGCCCTGTTCGCTCCCACAGGAGGGGCCTCCTTGGGATACCATCGGTTAGGCATTATCGACTGGCGGCTCCCAGGGCTAGGGCCTTCTCCGTGGGAGCGCCCACCCTTTGGAATCAGCTTCCCGTGGATCTCTGTTTGGCCCCTGATCTCCGCTCCTTCCGCCGGGACCTGAAGACTTGGTTGTCCCAACAGGCTGGCCTGGAATGACCCGGGTGGGGGGGTTTAATTGTTCTAATTTTAAGGTTTTATCGGTTTTGTTGTATATTTCGGCTTGTTTGGATTTAATCTGTTTTAGTTAAATTTTCTGTAAATATTTGCTGTTTTTATTGTTAGCTGCCCTGAGTCCTTAGGGAGAAGGGCGGCATACAAGTTGAATAAATAATAATAATAATAATAATAATAATAATAATAATAATAATAATAATTGCATCATCTCAGCAGTCCAAACTTCAACCAAACTTGGGAGCTCAACCTATAGAGCCAGCTATGACCCCTACATAACCCCTACAACAGCCAATAGAAGACTTCTTCTTGCACAGGATCAGAAAGTTCAAGTACAAAGCTCAGAGAAGGAATAAAAAAACCCCACTCTCAATTCCATGTGGTCAGCTGTCCAGAGCCACAAACCCATGTGGTTCTGCTTCATCATTAAACCCTCTTTCCAATCAGCCTTCAGCCTCCATTTGGTCTCCTGTGTTTTTTCCCCAGCTTGGAACTGAACCAGATGGATATTTCTTCCAACAGCTCCATACTTTCACACTTTTTGGCAAAATCATGATGATGTGGTTCTGCTGGTGGAACTCATCTGATGGGCTGGTCTGGCAGTTGTCACCATGGAGGGTGAGGGGTTATTGGGTTTTATTCTGGTATTTTATCCCTATAAGTCACCTGGAGTCAATTAGGAAGCCCCCTCCCTTTTTTTCTTTTTCCTTTTTAGACCCTGTAAACCCTTGCTTTGGGATGGAGTCAGGGTGACTGAATGGAGCTGAGTATTCACTGACCAGATGCCCTTCCTGATGCCTATGTGGAGTTTGGCAGCAGGTATTTTCTCTTTGTGCCTTGAAACAGAAACCTCTGTGGTGCCCTGGATGGAACTCTCAACCTTCTGAGTTGGAAGTAAGTGTCTTTACCACACCACTCAGAGTTGGGCAGCCACATAAGGTTTTTAGATATATGATAGATAGGCAGTAGATAAAGAGATAAACAGACAGATGATAGCTAGATAGATAGCTAGATAGATGATAGATAGACAGATAGACAGACAGACAGACAGACAGACAGACGGATGGATGGACAGATGATAGATGATAGAGAGATAGAGATAACAGATGATAGATGACAGATGACAGGGAGAGATGATAGAGAGATAGAATAAACAGAAAGATGATAGATAGATAGATAGATAGATAGATAGATAGATAGATAGATAGATATGGATGGCTGGATAGATAGATAGAATAGAATTACAGTTAATGGTATAAAGTGGACTTAGCTACAAATTCCTCTTTTTTCTCTTTAAATTGTATCTTTAATTTCTTTGGGTTATTCTTTTGTACAGTAGTCCATTTCTATACTTACTTCATACTTTACATGTTTGTGTGTTTAAATGTGTGTCATGCATGTGTGTTTGTAGAACAGAAACAACAAAGAAAGAATGAATTATAAAAATATAGCAATATTTTTAATAATCACATACCAAAAGCCAAGAGCCTTGGTGGTGCAGGCTGTTAAACACCTAGCACTTAGCTCCAGCTGCCTGCAATTAGTGCAGGCTCGAATCCCACCAGGCTCAAGGTTGACTCAGCCTTCCATCCTCTCAGGGTAGGTAAATTGAGGACCCAAGATTGTTGGGGGCAATAAGCTGACTTTGTAAAAATGCCGCTTAGTAATAAGCAGGCATATGCAATGGAATGAAGGCTATTGCTGAGCACATTGGGTTGTGCTTCAACGATTGTAAGCTGCCCTGAGTCTCCGGAGAAGGGCGGCATATAAATGTGATTTTTTTTTTTAAAAATTGTATCTTTCTCCTGAAATTCTAACAATAATTTCACTGCTTCATTTAACTATCAGGTCACCTTTAAAAAAAACCCAAACCAAACCAAGCCTCCTTTTTTTATTTGTTTGTTTGATCATAACATCCAAGCGAAAAACTTCCATTCCAACTTTTTAGTTTTTCATAATAAAGGCACGTGGGCGGTTCTTTATTTTTTAAAAAAATAAATATCGAATCTTACGTTTGCAAGCATTGCAAACCTTTGGCAAATAATAAAACCTTGGTAAATAAGTCATGATTTTTCTCCCCCCTCAAAATCAATGTTTGTTCTCCTCAAGTGGTGATACTGCAATTGCAGCTAGCAGTTTCTATCCTTTATCTGCTGTCATTGATTCAGCCTCTACTGTAAAGTAATTTCCCTTCTTGTGTTTGTTCATCTGTTTCCCCGGTTAGTATATTGCCGGAGCCAAAATACAAAAGAACCTTGTCAATTTGTGGAAGAAGGAAAAAAAGTCACTTTGTTTTGAAACCTTTAGTTTCCTATACAGGAAGTCCTTGACTTGCAATCACAATGGAGCCCACAATTTCTATTGCTAAATGAGACATTTGCTAAATGAGTTTTGCCCTATTTTATGACCTTGCTTCTCGCAGCTGCTAAGTTAGTAACATGGTGGTTAGCAAATCTGGTTTCCCCATTAATTTTGCTTGTCAGAAGGTCACAAAAGGAAATCACATGATTTTGGGACACTGCAACTGTCATAAATATGAACCAGTTGCCAAGCATTTAAATTTTAATCATGTCATCATGGGGCTGCTGCAATAGTTATAAGTGTGAATAGAATAGAATACAGAGTTGGAAGGTATCTTGGAGGTCTTCTAGTCCAACCCCCTGCCTAGGCAGGAAACCCTACACCACTTCAGACAAATGGTTGTCCAACATCTTCTTAAAAACTTCCAGTTTTTAAGCATCAACAACTTCCACTGATTGCTTCCACTGATTAATTGTTCTAACTGTCAGGAAATTTCTCCTTCGTTCTAAGTTGCTTCTCTCCTTGATGAATTTCCACCCATTGCTTCTTGTCCTGCCCTCAGGTGCCTTGGAGAATAGCTTGACTCCCTCTTCTTTGTGGCAGCCTCTGAGATATTGGAACATTGCTATCATGTCTCCTCTGGTCCTTCTTTTCATTAGACTAGAGATACCCAGTTCCTGCAACCGTTCTTCCTATGTTTTAGCCTCCAGTCCCTTAATCCTCTTTATTGCTCTTCTCTGCACTCTTTCTAGAGTCTCAACATCTTTTTTATATTGTGGCTACCAAAACTGGATGCAGTATTCCAAGTGTGGCCTTACCAAGGCATTATAAAGTGGTATTAACTCTTCGTGTGATCTTGATTCTATCCCTCTGTTTATGCAGCCTAGAACTGTGTTGGCTTTTTTGGCAGCTGCTGCACACAGCTGGCTTATATTTAAATAGTTGTCCACTAGGGCTCCGAGTTCCCTTGGAGTGAAAAACGATCATAAATCACTTCTTTCAGTGCTGTTGTAACTTTGAATGATCACTAAGTGAATTGTTGTAAGTCCAGGACTACCTGTAATTTATCTTATTTTAGCCTCTACAATAGCAATAGCAATAGCACTTAGACTTATATACCACTTTATGGCCCTCTGTAAGTGGTTTACAGAGTCACCATATTGCCCCCAACAATCTGGCTCCTCATTTTACTGACCTTGGAAGGATGCAAGGCCAAGTCAACCTTGAGCCTGGTGAGATTCGAACTGCCAAATTGCAGTCAGCTGGCAGTCAGCAGAAATAGCCTGCAGTACTGCGCTCTAACCACTGTGCTTCCATGGCTCATTCCTGTTATAATTCCTGATACAACATTCCTGTTACCTGATTTGTTTTGGTAGATAGACAAATGTATCTACATGGTACATGTGGATGTATGAGAAAGAACTAAATTATTTTACTAGGGCTGCAAAATGGCTTGATAGTGCCATACTTAGAGAGATCGCCTTGAGTGGTTTTCCAAAAAAAGTGTGGAAGATATTGGAAAAGGGTAGCTGTTTTAATGACCTGATTGTAATGATTTAAAAGGGATTCTAAGCGTTTTATAAAACGTAGAGTAATAGGGTTGGAAGAGAGCTTGAAGTTCTTCTAGTGCAACCCTCTGCCCAAGTTGAAGATCCGATGTCATTCTGTCCACTCTATTGGTGAAAAATCTCCAGTGATGGAGCACCCACAATGTCTGGAGGCAAGTTCTTCCTCTAATTACTTGTTTCCACTGTCAGGAAATTTCTCCCTCCTGCTAAGTTGGAGCTCTTTTTAATGATCTTCCACCCATGACTTCTTGTCCTGTCTTCAGAGTCTTGGAGAGGAGTTTTCTTGGATCATGGACATCTGCAGAGGAAGCAAATTATAAAGCATGCCATACAAACTCTGACCCCCTTTTTAGTTTCTTTACAAGGTTACAAGTAAGGATGTGGTTTGTGTTATGATTCATGATGCTCATTTTGTCACTTTGAGGAAGCTTCCTTGCTACAGACCCCTGAGTCATACTTTGTGGCTAAGGATGAGAAATTCTTGGGAGAACATGGGAGAAGGAAGGCATGAACATTTTAATGTTTTAAATTTCAAGACCGGAAGTTGTTCTTGGACTAGTAATTTATAGCTTCCATTATTGTGTCATTGGGGCTCTTTGAGCCTGGTTGTTTTCTTGCAGGCATTTCCTTACTAAACTTGGTTCACCATCAGCCTGTGCAGATGGCAGTGGAATTGGACAGTGGGGAAGAACAGGGACCAGTCTGGGAGTCTGGAGAGGACTCAGACAAGGGTCATGTGTTCAATGCAGAGATGGGGCCAGGACCATCTGGGGGTGGGGTGCTGCCTCTGGAGCCTCCAGAGTCTGGCAGCAGTGTGGCCGAGGAACAAGGGGAGACTGTTCCCAGTGCATGTGTGTGCAGAGCTGCTAGAAGGCAAGAGCTGCTGAGACAAAAGGGGTGACTCAGGAGTAAGGCTTGGAGGTCATTGTCCCTCCCCTAAGGTATAAAGGAGGTGCAAAGGTAGAGAAACCTCTGCAGGAAGGAAAGAGTAGAACTCACCATCTCCTGGTGATTGATCAAAGTCACCCAGCTGGCTTTCATGCCTAAGATGGGTCTAGAATTCCCAGTTTCCTGGTTATTGCCCAAAGTCACTCAGCCAGCTTTCATGCCTAAGGTGGTACTAGAATTCCCAATCTCCTGGCTTTTAGCCTTATGCCTTATTGCTCTCTCTCTCTCTCTCTCTTATCTTTTATAACCAAATTCTGTTGTCATTCTTTCATAACACCCTTCAGCTGACACTCTGTAGATCTAGCCTAACTATCGCTAAGCAACAAAGTAACTCACTTTTGCAGACCAGCAGAATATACCCTCATTAGCATTTAAGGTTGAAATGAGAGCATCCATGTGCCTCATTAGTGAGTAGCTTTACTGGAAGATTCATTTTAAGTCCACCTTGAAACACGAGTAACTTTCACAGAGGTTGTGGCTTGCAAATGCTCTGAAGCTCTTTTCCATCAGGAAGCAGACTGGGCCATCACCTATCGCTCCATCACATCCTTCACTCTTTTTGGGGGGTCTCATTTCTGTTGAAATAATTTGCCTATGCATTTCTGCTATAATATTCCTACTTTCTAACATTCCTGTTCTCTTGCCCTAGGGTTCAATTCCAATTAGAAGAAGCTAGAATGAAGGGAAAGATTGAGAATGCCACATTATTGCAATATTTTAGTGCAACAGAAGTCAGCATCTAATAAAAACCAAATCCAACTAATGTTTTATTGTTTTTCATGCTGTGAGACATTTTGTCTTAATTCTTTGGGGTGATCTGGTGATCGCTTCTGAAGATTTCACTCAAAAGGGTGATTTATTCAGATCAAAACTTTAGAATGAAGCCTATTCATTGTACTTTTTATATCTTGGAGTTCCAAGAAGGAGTTTGTAGTCCTCATCTTTATGTCCATATGCATTCATGTCATGATTGAAAACAACAAGTTTAGGAAAGTCAAAAAAAACATGTTATTTGAGACTGTAATATTGCTGCTAATTAATATAGCTTACTATCTTAAGAAGAACCAATTTGGTAAAATGATTAAAGGCATCTGATCTTTGGAGATAACAGATAACAGATAATCAGAGTTGGAAGGGACCTTTTAGGTCATCTAGTTCAATCCCCGGCCCAAGCGGGAGACCTACACCATTTCTGACAAATGGCAGTCCAATCTCTTCTTGAAAGTTTGAGTTCTAGTCCTGCCTTAGACATGAAGCCAGCTGGGTGACTTTGAGCCTGTCCTTCTCTCTCAGCCCTAGGAAGGAAGCAATGGCAAGCCAACTTCCAAAAACCTTGACATGAAAAATGCAGAAGGAAGGAAGGAAGGAAGGAAGGAAGGAGGGAGGGAGGGAGGGAGGGAGGGAGGAGGGAGGAAGGAAGGAAGGAAGGAAGGAAGGAAGGAAGGAAGGAAGGAAGGAAGGAAGGAAGGAAGGAAGGAAAAAATCTTAAGGGAGACAGAAACCCAGAGCTCCAGTTCCCTGCCCCTAGTAGATACTTTGTGCCCATTGAGAAAGATTGGGCCAGCCTATCTACAAAACAAAAGACCTCCAGCTCCAGGGTGAAGGGATTAAGACATGACAAACACAGTGGTAGGATTCAAAAAAAATTATTAACAGTTCCGTGGGCATGGCTTGGTGGGCATGGCTTGGTTGGGCATGGCAGGGGAAGGATACTGCAAAATCCCCATTCCCTCCCCACCCCACTAACCTGCTTTGCAGCTCCGTTCTCTTGTGCAGGGCAACAAAAGAAGACCCAGCCAATCAGCTGGGGCTCAGGAGGCAGAGAATAGATGGGGCAGGGCCAGGTAGAGGTGGTATTGGCCGGTTCTCTGAACCACTCAAAATTTCCACTACTGGTTCTCCAGAATCAATCAGAACTGGCTGAATACCCACCTCTGACACACACACACACACACAGAATACATTCCACAGCCAGAGGCCTTGTCATTATCACTGTCAAAATATCCTGTGGCAAATTATAATTAAGGAGGGTGTTGGGTTGTTTTTTTGTTTTTGGTCTTAGGTAAAAACGTGTCCCTACCACTCCTGAATAGTAACCTGTGCTAAACGGACTCCACAGATGTGCAGTAAATTGTACTATGGTGATAAGGATGTGTTTATAATGACAATAGAGAGCAGTGATAAGGATGTGCTTCTAATTACGGTACGCAACCTTATTCTACAACAAAAAATGTGTGTCAACTCTGAATGCCTCTGATCGGGCCCTTTCATTTTATTTTTTACTTTTATTTTTATTTATTTGATTACTCAATTGTTTACAAGATAATAGGTATAAGTATAAACATAGTTATAAATACATGGATACATATGAGAAAATAACAAGAAACAATAGGACAGGGACGGTAGGCACTTTGGTGCGCTTATGCACGCCCCCTACAGACCTCTTAGGAAAGGGGTGAGGCCAATAGTAGACAGTCTAAGGTTAAAGTTTTTGGGGTTTGGGGAAGAAACCACAGAGTCAGGTAGAGTATTCCAGACATTGACCACTCTGTTGCTGAAGTCGTATTTCCTGCAATCGAGTTTGGTGCGGTTAACCTTGAGTTTCTATCTATTGTGTGCTCTTGTATTGTTATGGTTGAAGCTGAAGTATTCATTGACAGGTAGGACATTGCAATGTATGATTTTATATACTATACTTAGATCGGACCGAAAATGGCATAGTTCTAGGTTTTCTAGGTCTAGAACCTCAAGTTTGGTGGCATAAGGTATTCTACAATGAGTAGAGGAGTGGAGAACTCTTCTTGTGAAATATTTCTGAACTTTCTCTACTGTGTTAATATCAGATACGTAATGTGGGTTCCAGACTGATGAGCTGTATTCAAGTATTGGTCTAGGTTTTGGTTAGTATTGGTTTTGTATGCTCTAGTTAGTGGTGTGGTATTACCAGAGAAAAAGCTACATAGGATTAGGTTAACAACTCTTAATGCCTTTTTGGCTATGTAGTTACAGTGGGCTCTAGCACTTAGATCATTTGAGATGAGTACTCCAAGGTCCTTGACAGAGTTTCATCTCCCTCCCCCTCACTCTGGAGAGTAATCCAAGATAGTTTGCTTCCTGGAAATTTATTTCCTCCTCTGGAGTGATGAATATCATGATTAGAGTGAAAATCCGGTGTGAAGGCTGCTTCTGTGAAGCTCCAAGCAGACAGCTGGAGAAATTGCTGAGTCACTAAGGGTCCACTCTTAGCGATTTTTGCCTCCAGGGTGAGCTGTAGCTCTTAATTAGAAATTAAACACACAAAGAATAATTAAAGAGCACATTGCAATTATGAGTAAGAACTGAAGGAGGCCAAGCTATCATTAAATCTTGGGTTTAGGCTTCCTATTAGGGAATCTAGGACTAATGATCAATCATTTTTTTAAAGCCAATAAATACTCTCTTAAGAGAATGTCTCCTCTCCAACCCTCTCCTTTCACAGCAGAATAAATGGGTTAACTTTGGGGCTTATTCTCCTGGTTTTCTTTTCGGCTTTCTTCTCTCCTCTCTTGTATTGAGCTCTGCTCTTCCTGCTTAATTCATTTGTAGAGCTCAATCTATTATGTTAGGAGCATTTTTGGATGGAATCAAGCATCTGTCAATGGATGGCTTAGCAGCTCTTGAGTCACAGTCAGGACCAAACAAGAAAATCAGCTTCCAGTTAATCACAAGCATCCCTAGATAGGCCAATGGAGAAAACAATAAACTATCCACTACAATACTGTAATGCAACATCATCCCATTTATACTACCATCTCAATGTCACAAGCAAGGACATACGAGGTAGAAATGGTGCTGTGACACCACAGTGCAGATTTCTCTAGCCTAATGACATCTCATCTTGTTTTGGTGCCCCCTGTGGTTAACAATGACACAGGTGTGTCAAGAAGAAGGGTCTCTGGTTAGGGTGAAGAAAGGAACTGAACTTAAGAAGCCTAAAAGAGAGAGAATCAAGGGCTCCTTGGTGTTCTCTGAGTTTGGTTGTTTTCTTGCAGGTGTCATGCTTGTAAATCATTGGAATGGGATGGAATGAAATGGAATAAGGGAAGGGAGAATAGAGTGGAGTGGAGTGGGGTGGGGTGGAGTGGAATGGAATGGAATAGAATAGAATAGAATAGAATAGAATAGAATAGAATAGAATAGAATAGAATAATGGAATGGAATGGAATGGAATGGAATGGAATAGAATAGAATAGAATAGAATAGAATAGAATAGAACAGAACAGAACAATGGAATGGAATGGAATAGAATAGAATAGAATAGAATAATTATTTATTGGCCAAGTGTGATTGGACACACAACACATAGTGTTGAAATCTACGCAACACCATTTGCAGACATAGCTTTATACCAGGGGTCTTCAAACTTGACAGATTTAAGACTTGTGGGCTTCAACTCTCAGAATTCCTCCTCCAGTCATGTTAACTCAGGAATTCTGGGAGTTGAAGTCCACATGTCTTAAACTTGCCAAGTTTGAAGACCCTTGCTTTATACACTTTATACAGCTTTAAAATACTTGTGAAATCATTTAAAACATGTTTTAAGTGTTAGTCCAGAATTTAGTAGAGTCCTGCTGGATTTGTGAAATATTAAATACAAGTCATGGACAGAGGTCTACATGACTTGTCTACTTATTTTGTCTGCTCCCCAACAGAATCCCCCCCCCCGCTCCCACACACTTTGTTGGTTCATTATACATAGCATGGGGAATTAGTTACTAAGATGTGAACTCTCCATGGTCCAGTTTGAAATAGGGTTTACATTTTTTTTTCTAATCAGCTCAATGTAGTTTCTTTTGACCTTTGTGATTCAGTTTGAAGAATTCAACAGAATTGAAGCTGTGATTCAAATATTTGAATCAATTTGGTTTGAATATTTAATTTAATAATAAAACAAGTCTGTACACAGACAAAAGAGGTTTTTTTTTTAAAAAAATCTGTGCCCCAGATGGCAGAGTAAGAGAGAATTCTGAAAATACCATGACATTCTATCTCTGGAGCAGAATTTCGTAAACAACCATTTGAAAATACTCGATTTGATTTGTTGCTTTGAATAATTGTGATTCCAAAAAGGTGATTCTAATTACTCTGAAGTCAAACTTCTCACAACCATATCATTTAGCTAGGAGAATAGTGAGCTACGCCAGTTTTGCCTTATGAATCAAGCAAAGTGCTCTTTTTTGAAGTGAGGATTTCTTAATCCAAGGGGGATAATGATCCTAATATGAAAACAGCCTACAAAAAAATATTAGGAAAGGAAATAGTCTAAAATATTTTTAGAATCACCCCTTAAGGCAAAGGGGCAGCTGTATTTCAAGAAGTAAAGATGCTCTTTTGCATAAATGAAAAGATGAAGGGGAAAAATATATGCAGCTTGTACGGTAGCTGGGATAAAAAGAGAGTTATGCAAAGAATGGGTGGGAAGGAGTGATGGACCTAAGTAATTTTTTCACATATAGGATTTGCATGGCACTTTGATTCTCATGTGGAGATGAAAAATATCCAGTTGGACCTGTATTCTGCATTTGATTGTGCAAGGTGGCACTTGTTGACCTCAGAAGTAGGCCCTCCACCTGTGGGAAAAATACAAGGAGGAGGAGGAGGAGGAGGAGGAGGAGGAGGAGGAGGAGGAGGAGGAGGAGGAGGAGGTAGCACTTTGATTCTCATATTGATAGGACTAGCATGTTATGAAAACCCAGTAATGGATTATTAATATTGCTATATTGTTAGGTGTAATGTATCATGGTTAAAGTAATCTAGATTAATAACATGTGAAGGCAGTTCACATGCCTTCTACCAAGTTTTTGTTTCCTTGAATGCATCTAAGTTATGCAACTGTTGTCTTCCATTTGTAGATGTTATTGTGTTGAATAATGAATACTTGAAGCCTACTTAAATAAGTCTAATGAGAATTTAGTAACTCCAGCTCCAGATATCCCTCCAACAATGTCCTCCTTGATTGGTGATTCCCTTTCTAAGTTCTCCTCTTTTAAAGTAACTTAAACAAGGCCTGTTAATTTGAAATGTACATAAGTGTCACAAAAGTAGTTGTTAATCACTGAATAATATATGCACTGAATCAATGAATACTAAAATGTAAATCTAAAAACAAAGAAACTAAACTATGTTCTTTAACTGGTCTAAGTTTTTTGTTTAACTGATATATCAGTGTGTGTGTGTGTGTGTGTGTATAAAAGAATGGTGAAGGAAGGAAAGGAGGGAGGGAGAGAAGAAAGGAAGGAAAGAAGGGAGGGAGGGAAGGAAGGAAGGACATAATCACCAATAAGCTAGTTTAGATTGCTAGTGCTAATCTACTCTTTGTGTGTATGTGTATGTGTGTAGATAGAAATTATGATTTTTATAGGAATATAATTTTTATGGGAATACAACCCCACTATGGTACATTTCTTGAAAGCAAGTTTTGTCTATAGGATAGCTCAGTGTTTGTTTTTTTTCATCTCCATAAATATATCACAGACACAGGCTACATCATTACACAAAGGCACATCTTTGTTGGTGGAATTGGAAATACTATAATATGTATTGATTTTCCAGTTGCCTAAAATGATTGCTAATAAAGCAGTTAACAGAAGGCATAAAATAAAGCATGTAGGAGTTTCTGTGTTTAAAACTGACATTTTTAGATTATGGATGTTAAGGCATATTTTAATTTGGATTTCCTATTTTATTTTTTCTGAACATTTGAATGGAGGCAGGTCTGATTTTAGCAATTCTATTAATTGAACACTTTTTAAAAACATGTTTTGTCCTTGATGGCATATTTGAGTTTATTTTGGGAGTCTTGGTGCTTAAGGCAGACAAAAGGAAAAAAATAAAGACGCTATCACAGAGAAGTTAGTTTAGATCACAAGTTCTAATCTACTGTTGAAAGCAGATTGAAAGGTAATAAAGATATCTGGCAATCTTGACAGCTGGATCTGACAAGCTGTCTTTCAAATACAGGATTGCCCTCTTAAGATTATTAAAGATGGAAGATGGCATGGAACAGTGCACCACATACAGCTGGCATTTGAAGGAGGGATAGGAGGTTATAAACTTACATTATGTTGACTTTCTTTTCTGGTGAAAGGCATTGAAATGAAGAAAAGCCTGAATATTTCCTTGGCTGTTAACATTAGAACCTCTATGTCTGACTCTCTCAAAATGTGTTCTGACCCAAACTTTGTTCCAAGTAAACAAACACCAAACAGAGATAAAAGCAAAACCTTTTAATGCTTCTCTGCAAATTCCGATAATTCATGGTTAAAAGGCTATTAAAACTAATTGTCTCTGATAAGAACAAGCCTTGCCAAGGTTGTGCAAGGCTGCCAAAAGCACTAGATTAAGTTGCCAAGAAATATTCCAAACAAAAAGTCTTCAAACACAAACCAAGATAGTCTGAACTTCCACAAGGCTTGAAGTACAAGAACTTCTTTGCTTCCTGCAAAGAATACCGGTCTCTCAGGCTGACTTTTATCTCTTAAGGGAGGGGCCATTACCTTGCAGCCTTACTCCCAAGTCACTCATGCTGCTACAGATGCTCTTTCCTATGAGCAGCCCTGCATGCATGCTCACTGGGCACAGGCTCCTCAGGGTCCTCTGCATCACTGCTGCCAGCCTCACAATCGCTGAAGGCAGCATTCCACTCCCTGATAATCCTGGCCCCATCCCTACATCACACACAGGCCCCTCATCTGAGTCCTCACTGTCTGAGACCTCTGCCGTCCGCATCTGGTGCCAGTGAACCACAATAAAATGCAATATTCACTGTACTCTTCATGATAGCAAGGGGAAGCCACAAAATGGCAGTGGATGGAGATTTAAGATTTTGTAGGCCAACAAAAGAGTTAAACAGCATTCCAAAATAAAGATTATATTCAGAATTAGAGGCAGATTTAAAAACCACAAGACTTAACACAAAGATGCAAGAAAACATAAACCATAGGGCAATCGTACCATAGACCAGAAGAACATTGAATCAAAACCAACTCAAAGCAGAGGACAGAGAAGACTTCAATAACACTGTCTACAAATGTTGGGAAATTATCAACCTTCATGATAAAATATGTTAATTTTATATATTTTGATTGGATAAATTAGAAAGGTAATAAAGATGCTGGTTGGCTAAAGTTTTCAAGATATTTCACAATAAAGATTTACACACAGGCAAATATATTTGCCTACAAGAGAGGGAAGTGTCTAATGATCATGACTCTTTGTAACTTCTCGACAAAGTATGGTAGAAATAGCAGAAATCCAAATAATAATAATAATAATAATAATAATAATAATAATAATAATAATAATAATAGAAAACAGACTATAGAACTACTTCAAGCAAAATGTATACCCATGCACTTTAGCATATAATGTCTATTCTGATCCCAGATTGACTTAGAAAACAGGTCACGTCCTTATCTGAACCCTGAAACTTAAGCAAGATAATCATTAAAAAAACAACATTGTGATATTAACTGCTTAGTCCAGAAAGGCTTCCCACACACAAGTGAAACCTTCCACATGAAGTTTTTGCTATTTCATACACAGCAATAGTACTTAGACTTATATACCACTTTACAGCCCTCTCTAAGTAGTTTACAGACTCAGCATATTGCCCCTAATGATCTGGGTCCTCATTTTACCCACCTTGGAAGGATGGAAGGCTGAGTCAACCTTGAGCCTGGTAAGATTCAAACTGTCAAACTACAGGTAGCCAGCAGTCAGCAGTAGTAGCCTGCAGTACTGCACTCTAACCACTGTGCCACCACGGCTCATGTTAGCAAGTCCAACTCTTATTTGTATTATCTCTCTATGCTTCTGACATCTATGAAATGCCACAGATTCACCTTCACTATCTTTTAGCTCTGACATATGCTATATTAACTGGCTTTGTTAAAAGCACTTATGAAATAAGTAAATATAGTACCAAATAAACATTATCCAGGAATACTGACAACAGAAAGGATGTTCAGGATTAAAAAATAAAAAAGATGCTGAAAAATGGCTTTTTAAAATGAATTCCCTTCATTTTATAATATATAGCTGACTGCTGAACCTTTTGGTTTAAAGTATATTAAAAAAAATCAATATATTATATTAGTTTCCTGAAAATGCATGAATCTTTTTGCATATGTTACCAATCAGTTCATAATCATTTTTTTTAGTATATTGATGAAATACATATTGATTTATCAGTGCTAATGAACTTCAGAGGAGATCTCTTTCCAAATGCACTCAGTTCTCATATTGATTAAGTACCTTTAAACTTTAATCAACCCAAAATTATGAACTGTGCCGAAATGGACAAATTATCATTGAGTTTAAAAGATAAGGAAGATTCAATATTTTACAAAGTATGGGAACAATTATAGCTGGATAGATCAGAGACAGAGTAAAGATAGGTAATTATTAAATATATTTATTATTAAATATAGAATATAGATAGAATAAAAATATATTTATGCACAAGTTAATATCTGTTATTATTGCACATATGCTTGCTATATAATTATCACCACAAATAGCTGTTATTGAGTGATATACTTTTTATGTTTTTTCTCCTTTTTGTTCTTATGTTTTATATTTTTCTGTTTTTTTTGTTTTATGTGTTTTTTTAATGTAATAAAATTCAATAAAGTTTATTTTATTTTTTAAACTTTAATCAACCTCCTCAGTCAGAGTTTACAAGACAACTTTTTGAAATCATACAGATTTGAGACAGTGGTATGTTACAATCCAAGATTCTGAATAAAAGTTTAATTATTTTTAGCATCAGGATTTAATAAAATTATCATCAATCATATATTCATAGAAATATCCACATTTTTCTTTATCTGCTTAGTGTCTAAGAATGGCTAATAAGAACCATTTCACTGCTTTGGTTTATTTGTGTTTTGTTAGATTTTCCTTTTCTCATTTCTCATCAGTGAGAACAATTAACCAGTGGGTTGGCTTGCCTCCAGAAGTTTTGGGTGCTCCATCCCTGGAAGAGATTGAACAACTATTTGTCCAGAATGGTACAGGATCTCCTGCTTTACTTTTAAGTCCACTTTCAAACTTTTAGGGTCTTCTCTTCAAGAATAAATAAATAAAAAGACCTCTCAACAAACCGACACACTTTCTTCCAGTCTTGCCATTCTTTCGGAGCTGTCCCAGCTTCAGCAACTTGATGGCCGCCTCTTTTCCGCCGGCAAAAAGAGCTTCTCCTGGATCAACCAGGGACTTTGCGATGTCCCTGGGATTGACAGGATGTGCTCTTTACCTTCACCGTCTCTTTGGGACGGTTTAGGTCCAAAAGGACCGTCCAGCAGAGAAGATATCTACGGCGATCCGGGAGCTTCCAGATCGCACGTAGTACTGCCGCGACGTCAGGCCCCAACCCCCCGGATCTCCTGCTTGAGCAGAAGGCTGGACTAGTATAGCTCCAAAATCCCTTTCAATTCTGTTATTCTGTATTCCGTAAAAATTTTTTTTGCAAAGACAGAGTAAGGGTGCAATTTGTGGGAATGGTGTTGGTTTTCACCTCTGGGAAACAGAGATTAAATTCTGATTACTTTCCCCCCAACCATGAAGAACTCAACCATTAGTGATCAGCAGCTGCCAGCTTTTCACCCAAAGCAGCAAGTTACTCTTAAGAGGCGGGAATATTACCTGGGAAAAGGCAGATTTTGGATTTTTTCCCCTTATAAATAAAAACAAATCTGACTCCAAGAGCATCCTCTAGAATTGCTGGAGAAGGCTTGTTGCACAAAACCTCAAGAAAGAAGGCTATTTTTTGAGCAGAACCCAGCGACCTTACATATTACAGGCTCTTGAATGCAGCACAGCCACTCCTCAGCTTACAACCTTCCATTTAGTGAGTGTTTGAAATTACAATGGCACTGGAAGGAGGCGACTTGTGACCATTTTGCACACTTATGACCGTTGCAACATCCCCGTGAGAAATTCCAAAATACAGATTTCAATAAAATCCAAGTTTAGCAGAAGAACTATTTATTGTTAAATGATGTACATCAATGATTGGTTTCAAAAAATTTTCCTACCGTTCGGTGTGAGCGCACTCACAGCATTTGCAACTCACCTTCTGCTGCAAGACCTGTGTGTAAAACAGCTGATGGGCTGCAATTGCAGTGCGAAGGAGCTGAGGTTGAAAAGCAGGATATAAAGGTCAGTATAGAGCCAGGGCTGGTGGGAGGGCCCAGCAACTGATCATCAGAGTGAACCGGTTCACTCACAGATGATCCTCGCCAGAGGTGGTATTCAGCAGATTCTGACCAGTTCTGGAGAACCAGTAGCAGAAATTTTGAGTAGTTCGGAGGACCGGCAAATACCACCTCTGGCTGGCCCCGCCCCCATCTATTCTCTGCCTCCCGAGTCCCAGCTGATCAGCTGGGTCTTCTTTTGTTGCCCTGCACAGGAGAATGGAGCTGGAAAGTAGGTTAGTGGGGTGGGGAGGGAATGGGGATTTTGCAATATCCTTCCCCTGCCACACCCACCAAGCCACACCATGCCCACCAAGCCACACCCACAGAACCAGTAGTAAAAGTTTTTGAAACCCACCACTGATCCTCAGAGTTACTGGTTCGGACAAATCGGTCCAAACCTGTAGAATACCACCACTGATGTGCATTCTGTATTGTTTAAAATCCCCACCTTCCAAGACTGTTATGTAGCATTTTAACTCTTCTGCACTGTTTCCAATCAACACTTTATCCCTCAAAAGGGATAAGGGGCCTTGGTGGCTCAGGCTGTTAAATGCCTGCACTTAAGATCCAGCTGTCTACAATTACTGTAGGCTCGAATCCCACCAGGCTCAAGGTTGACTCAGCCTTCCATCCTCTCAGGGTAGGTAAACTGAGGACCCAAGATTGTTGGGGGCAATAAGCTGACTTTGTAAAAATGCCGCTTAGTAATAAGCAGGCATATACAATGGAATGAAGGCTATTGCTGAGCACATTGGGTTGTGCTCCAAAAATTGTAAACTGCCCTGAGTCTCTGGAGAAGGGCGGGATATAAATGCAATTTAAAAAAAAAGTCCTTCATCACCTTGTTGTCTAACAATATTCATTCAAAAATGTTCACCAAAAGGAGAATATGTCAGAGCTGACTGGCCAAAAGCATCAATGTTTTCTCCAAAGGTACCTCATGGCTGTAAAATTGCCAGTATGGATATCATATTTCTCCACTAGCAACCTGTCCTGAAAGGTATCATGACTGATGGCATTGAATGCTGTTTAGAGATCCAGTAGACATTTCTTCATCCCTCAGTCTAGTCAGAATACATCCATCAGAGTAACCATGTCATTTCAGTTCCATGCCTATGTCTGAATCTCAACAACAAGAGGTCCAGATAATCTCTTCTATTTTGGAATGCAAATACCTAGCTTCTTTAAAATGTTGAGCAAATTATCCTGTCCTGAGGTAGAAATCTCTTTTTTTTCAGTCAATGTGATTGACACTGGCTAGGCACTGTACTTAAGAGTGAGAAAGTGGCAAAATGGTTAAGGAAACTTTTGTTATTTGAGGTATTCCAGAATTGGAATTGCTCGATAGAATCATGACAGCATTTGAATGTTCCAACCTAAGTGTCAACTGATAAAATATTTCTATGGTCTTTTAGAGTTGCCAGCAGAAAGCGATGGGGGAGCACTGTGGCAGCTTGCAACACTAAGCTTTAATTTAATTAACAACCAGTTCCCAAGCTCACGGTACAACATAAGAGAAGAAACCCATCAGGACAAGATTCAGCAGTCCAAGTACAACTGAGGAACAAAGGCAGAGGAGGGCTTCTGCTGGTTTGCACTGGTTTTAGTGGACTGGTAGTTAAGATTAGGCAGTTTGGCGAACCAGCAAATTCCACCACTGGCTGGCTCTGCCCCCACCCATTTTTCAGCCTGTTTTTAGGCCATTTTCAGGGCTGTTTTTCGAGCCATTTTTGGGCTTTTTTTGGACTGTTTTCAGGGCCAACATGGCCTGAAAATGGCCTGAAAATGCCCCCCAAAACAGCCTGAAAATGGCCCAAAAATGGCTTGAAAACGGCCCGAAAAGAGGCCAAAAATGGGTGGGGGCAGGGCCAGCCAGTGGTGGGATTAACCCCAACCAGCTGAATCTTACCTCTCACTTTGAGGCGGGTGACCAGGAGGCGGGGCTGGGTGTGATGAGTGACATCATCCAACCAGTCACATGACCAACTGGCCACGCCTACCCACCCAGAGAACCGGTTGTTAAAAAATTTGCAGCCCACCACTGGACAAAGCTTGCTCTTTTGAAGGCAGCAAAGTCCACATTTTTTACAGACAGAATCATTGGTTTGAGAAAGGGAGTAAAAGAGTCCATCTGTGTTAGAATTGAGCAGCCCTCTCTCAACAAAAGGAAAAGGATAAGACACCATCTATCTCCTGTCTACAACATAGTCCTTTCAGCAGTTCCAAGAAGGTTTCACAACAATTTGCACTGAGGGCACAGATAAACCTCCTAGGGGCCTCAATGGCTCTCAGAGAGAGTGCTAATGACCAGATGACTGCAAAGAAATACAATTCTTCCATTTCACCCCCCACCCCAACCACCACCATCCTGTCAGAACTTATCCTTCCATCTCCCACCATCCACTCACAACTGATGAAGCTTTTTGGATGAGAAGCAAAACATCTTTTTCTGCAAGGAAGTTTCCTTTTGGGAAAAAAAAGCAACCTAAGATTTATAGGAGACTTCCTAGTAGATTTAGTATATGTTCTTAACATCACAACTGCTATGATGGGAGATTGGCATGACTAATTAGTTATAGCCATATGACTAGAGAATACCTTTACCTTTATGGTCATTGCATTCCATGAATACAATGAAATTTGAAAGCTACTCCAGCACAGTGCCCCAAACACCACATCACAATCACACTACAGAGTATTTAAAAATTAAAATTAAAATAATAATCATAGTCATAATAAAACCTAGTCTAAAACCTATCTAAAACATTTAGTAAGTTAGATAGTTTAAAAATGCCACTATATACATAGGACTAAATCACAAATGCACTGTTTGACTCAAGATAATTATTGCCTTGGAAAAGAAACTGTTTCTCAGACTATTAGCCCTCATTTTAAGATACCTGTAACGTCTCCCTGATGGTAACAGATCAAAATATGAATGTCCAGGATGAGAACGGTCTGTGGAGATTTTTAGTGCTCTAGAGAGGAGTCTGGTCTTCGCAATCTCTTCCAGAGAAGAAAGAGAGCAACCGATGATTTTTTGTGCTGTGTTTATAACTCTCTGGAGCATCTTCTTATCCACTGCACAGCATCCAGCATACCACACTGTTACACAGTATGCCAAAATGCTCTCAATGGTAGAACGGTAAAAAGTAACCAGCAACTTCTCACCCAGACCACTCTTTTTCAGCAATCTTAGAAAGTGCAGGCACTGCTGGGCCTTCTTTGCAGTGGCCATAGTGTGGACCGACCAAGTAAGGTTGTCGGAAATATGAGTTCCTAGAAATTTAAAACTATGAACTCTTTCCTCACAATCTCCATTGATATATAGTGGGAGAGGCTCTGCTTTGCATCTTCTGAAGTCTATAATCAATTCTTTGGTCTTTTTGATGTTCAGGGTGAGGTTATGACTCTTGCATCACAAGACCAGTCTAAATAATTATCGCAATCATCATCGATGGAAGATGATAGTGGGATCCCCCAACTGTCTTTGGGTCGATGAACAATCAGTGCACCCCATTATGGAAGATCCTCCAGCTGCACAATTCAGATAGGGATTTCTAGTTCTGAGAATTCCAGATAAAGAAGTTTGAAGTTTTTATATCTTTGTTTCTTTTTGCAGCGAGTGTCAGTGATAGAGAAAATAAGAATAACCCTGTTTTGAAGGACACCTCTGAGACTGGGAACAAGTGGAGGAATGGCCCATTGAAGCAGAAGGAGAGATTCACCTAAGGGCCTTAGGTGTTTACTGACATAAATCACACTTTGGATTACATATTGTCAAATTAAAAGAGGGAAGAAGATTTCTCTGAAGGCAATTTTATTCCTATTCAGTCAGCTCTTGTGCTGACAGAAACATTAAATTGGTTCCCAATCTGGGAGAATGTTGTTAATGTTTGAATTTGCAGTGATCCTGTTGATGCTTTTTAAGATGAGTTTTTCTAGTGGCTTTTCGGATATTCCCGAAATACGATGAAAAATACTGACACGTACTACTGCCAAATGACTTGGTAAAGGTGGTGTAGCAATTACCAAGACGCGCTTACCTTAGGTAACTGTACAGAGCTCACGACCTTAGCAAATAATTAAGTGAAACAGTCTCCAGAAAATTATATCTGGCCAAGACCTCAGAACATTCAAGGATGCTTCTTCAAAAGATGATGTAATTAACTCCCTCAGCTGCTGTCCGCAAAAAGAACAGATTGAAATTCTATAGAAATAGAATAAGTTTCCCATACCCACAAAAAGATATATGAGATTATAGAACTATTTAAATGGGTACTAGCTTACGACCGTTGCAGCATCTCCATAGTCACATGATCAAAATGTGGCAACTGACTCATATTTATGATGGTTGCAGTGTCCTGGGGTCATGTGATACCTTTTTGTGACCTTCCAACAAGTAAAAGTCAATGGGGAATCCAGATTCAATTAACAAATGTGTTACTAACTTAATAACTGCAATTATTCTCTTAACAATGATGGCAAAATGGGGCAAAAATCACTTAACTAATGTTTCTCTTAGCAACATAAATTTTGGGGTCAATTTTGATTGTAAGTCAAGCCTACCTGTATACATATCAGAGGTGGTATTCAGCAGGTTCTGACCAGATCTGGAGAACCAGTAGCGGAAATTTTGAGTAGTTTGGAGAACCGCCAAATACCACCTCTGACTGGAGATTTTACAATATCCTTCCCCTGCCAGGCCCACCAAGCCACGCCCACAGAACCAGTAGTAAAAAAAATTGAATCCCATCACTGATATATATATATATATATATATATATATATATATATATATATATATGTAGGTCTTGGTGTATTCGGGTCTTGTCCGTGTAAGGTTGAGAATACCTTGGCAACGTTTGACGAAATCTCATCCGTCATCTTCAGGCTGGTGTCTTCAGCTTCGTTCTCCTGGGAGAAGTGTGATTGTGGCTGTTTTCCCTTTTAAACTCTAGAGTTGGATGTGTTGTTACTTCTTGATTGGTTTGTGGAGTTGATGTATGCAGATTGGATGGCTTTTCCTGAGACCCTGTGTGGCTGAGGTGCTGGCTGTGTGTCTCTCAGCCTTTTGTGTTGTAACGACCTGGGTAATGGGCTGTGTGATGACCTTCTGAGTTCTATTGTTGTGACGTCCTGGGTGTGGTGCTGTAATCTCCTGGGTCGTTGTCTGTGCTGCAACCTCCTGATGTTTTGTGTTGTGATCTCCTGAGTTCTGTGATGTAGTATCCTGGGTGGAAGGCTGTGATGTGACATTCTGGGCCTTGGTTTGACTGAGTTTGAGGTCTGGCTATGTGTTTATAGCGTGTGTCAGTTTGCTTAGTTTGGGGTTGGAGGGGGGTGTAGCAGCTGGTGTTGCAGCCATGGTCTGGTTTCTGGATGGTGGTTGCCTTTCATCTGTGGCATGGGCTTGGGTTTGAGTCTGGTGAAGGAGATTGGTGGTGGCATCCTGTGTTATTTGGGTCCGTGTTGGTTTTCGTGGCTGGGACTCGTTTGTTGACCAGGGCTAGTTTCCAGATGTCTGGTAGGCGGGAAGTATCATCCGTTTATTCATGTTATGGGGGTGTTTCTCTATTTCGATGGCTTCCCTAATTATTCTTTTGTTGAAGTGTTCAGTATTGGAGATAAGTTTGGATCCCTCAAAATCAATTTCATGTCCTGTGGCTTTAAGGTGCTGGAAAAGGGAGGAAGTTTTTTCTTCTTTTCTGACTGCGTTCTTGTGTTCTGCGATGCGTGCATTTATTCCCTGTTGGTTTGTCCAATGTATGTGGGGGCAAATTTTGCATGGTATTTTGCCACCACCAATCTCCTTCACCAGACTCAAACCCAAGCCCATGCCACAGATGAAAGGCAACCACCATCCAGAAACCAGACCATGGCTGCAACACCAGCTGCTACACCCCCTCCGACCCCAAACTAAGCAAACTGACACGCTATAAACACATAGCCAGACCTCAAACTCGAGCCAAACCAAGACCCAGAATGTCCATCACAGCCTTCCACCCAGGATACTACATCACAGAACTCAGGAGATCACAACACAAAACATCAGGAGGTTGCAGCACAGACAACGACCCAGGAGATTACAGCACCACACCCAGGACGTCACAACAATAGAACTCAGAAGGTCATCACAGCCCATTACCCAGGTCGTTACAACACAAAGGCTGAGAGACACACAGCCAGCACCTCAGCCACACAGGGTCTCAGGAAAAAGCCATCCAATCTGCATACATCAACTCCACAAACCAATCAAGAAGTAACAACACAGCCAACTCTAGAGTTTAAAAGGGAAAACAGCCACAATCACACACTTCTCCCAGGAGAACGAGCTGAAGACACCAGCCTGAAGATGACGGATGAGATTTCGTCGAACGTTGCCAAGGTATTCTCAACCTTACAGGGACAAGACCCGAATACACCAAGACCTACATACCTTTACCCGTGAAAATCTACGAAAACATATATATATATATATATATATATATATATATGTATGTATGTATGTATGTATGTATATGTATGTATGTACGTGTCTACGTATACCCACCCACACACCCATGCCACACACCGTGAGCTCTCATGAAAAACTGTGTCTGGAAGGCAAATCAATTAACACTGTCAGCATTATGCATATATAAACAATACATTTTCAAATTCTGTAATGGGGGAATCCTGATTCCAATATGGTTTATTCACAGATTCCACTTATTGAAGTACGCTACAAAAGCCATAATAAATGTTTAGAACAACCTTATAAAATGCTCCTTTCTGCCTGTGGTTTTGTTTTTTGTTTTGTTTGTTTCTTTTTTTTAATCCCTTGCTTTGCAAGGATGTCCATTAACTATTTATAATTCTTTGAAAAAAAAAGATGATCCAGCCATTTTACCTATCACTGTGAGAAATTAATTAAATTGTCCTGGGCACTTTCATTTTTTTTTCTGCATCCCACTGCACCTACAAAAATGAAATTTTCCTCTTTGCTATGTGTGCAAATTACACTTTATGAATTTAATATCTTGAAAAAGCAAAGTCAAATACTTAAATGAGAAGGAGAGTATTAGTTTTGAATTTAATATTTAAGAGAAGTTAGGGGACAAACACTCAAAAATATACACATTCAAACTCGTTCCTTCCCCTTTCTGACTGATCATCAGTAGAATTTTATTTCTACACAAGTACATGCACCTCTTTTAAATTCTCTTTTGATGCACACAGCTCTGAAGTTATGACAAAAGTACTAACTGAAGAAAGAAATGCAGTTGCAAATTTGTGTTACTTCCTGAAGCAACAGATCAACTGAATTATAAACTCTTCTACTTCTTGGATTTTTGTAACCCCTGTTAAAATATTGATATGCTCAAATGGATGGGCAAACTTGGAAAATGTACAAAATGCACAAAAGATTAACCACTAATTAATTTGTGTTGTATAAGAGCACATTTTTCTTCCCCTTTCCTTACCACTTTCTATAGAGGGACGATTGAAAGCATCCTGTTGTGTGATTTGGAGGTATTACTGTTTCAGACAGGAAGGCTGTGAAGAGAGTGGTGAGGACAGCAGAAAAGATTATTGGAAGTTCACTTCCTTCTATCCAGGATATGGCATATAAGCACTGCTTATCCTCTTTTCTCTCCATGATTGGTTTTCTCTGTTACCACCTGGGAAGAGACTACGTGGTATCTGAAGCAAAACGAGCATATTCTGTAATAGCTTTGTATCTTTATAGTATCAGCCTTGTTAATTCTCAAGGCTCTTTTTTCTGCTACATATTCTAAATGGTCTAAATATAAAAATAAAGGTTGTCTTGTCTTGCCTTGTCTTGTTTTCTTATCCTACCCTACCCTACCCTAACATCTTATGTTATCTTATGTTCATTGTTTTAATGAAAATTGATTGGGTGATTAATGGATTGTGTGCCATCAAGTAAGTGTCAAGCCTTAAGGTTCTTTCTTTCTTTCTTTCTTTCTTTCTTTCTTTCTTTCTTTCATTTTTTCTTTCTTCAAGTAGAAAGAAAGAGGGAAAGAGGAGGAAGGAGGAAGGAATGAAAGAAAGTGAAAGAAAGAAAGATGGAGGGAGGGAGGGAGGGGGAGGAAAGAAGGAGGAAGGAAGGAAAGAAAGCAAAGAGAGAGAGAGAGAAACTCATATAAAAATGTAGTGGTGATAACATAAATATGGAATGGCCTGGTGTTAAATGAACCATAAAGAAAAAAACAGATTTCAAGTGATGGAGGCAGGAATAGACACATTTGTTTTCATTCTTGACATCCTCTAGGAAATATACATTAAAACATATGACAGATTCAAGAGAAAAAAACTAATAGAAAACCATTATCTCGACTGCATAGACTTGTAAGATGCGTTAGGGAGCTTGACTGCCTCCCGAGATTCTGTTTCCTTGATGCATCTGTTTTTATAGTGATGAACAATTAATTTGGAATTTGCCAATATAAACAATAAAAGAATAGCAACTCCATGAGCCTGCGGTTTCAGTATTTAAACTTAGGGGAGTCAGCTATAAATTAGTTGCAGATTCTGACAACTTTGCCTTTCTAAAATTCTACAAATCCTTATGTTTCAAGCCAACTGTTCCATTTGTTCAATATTTAGCTTGTAACAAATGTAAGAATTGTTAAAACCGAAGCTGTTTTCATGATAAATCCTAAAACCAGTAATATTGTTCTAGAGATCCAATTATGGTTACATCCGAGTGTATGGGATACAATTGTTGTTGTTAGTTGCGAAGTGTGTCCGACCCATTGCAATCCCATGGACAATGTTCCTCTAGGCCTTCCTGTCCTCTAACATCTTCTGGAGTCCATTTAAGCTCACGCCGATTGCTTCAGTGACTCCATCCAGCCACTTCATTCTCTGTCGTCCCCTTCTTCTTTGGTCCTCAACCGTTCCCAGCATTCGGCTTTTCTCCAGTGAGTCCTTCCTTCTCATGAGGTGGCCAAAGTCTTTGAGTTTCATCTTCACGATCTGGCCTTCTAAAGAGCAGTCAGGGTTGATCTCCTCTAGGACTGACCGGTTGGATCATCTTGCAGTCCAAGGGACTCACAGGAGTTTTCTCCAGCACCAGAGTTCAAAGGCCTTAATTCTTTGGCGCTTAGCCTTCCTTATGGTCCAACATATAGATGCAATCATAATTATAGCTTATAATTCAAATATCCTTTATGTATAGAAGGACAGGCAGGGCCTGGGGATGGAGTCAAGTCAGAAATCAGCCTGGAATCATTACATACCCACAAGTGATCTAAGCCCAGCCCCTCTTGAATTCTATTAACCATCAGTTGATTAGATTCTCATGTATAGGCATGAACAATAAATTACCTGAACTAGAGCCAAATGTGTGGTCCTGATTCTTTGTGACTCACATTATATGAGTGATTGGGAACCACGTAGGGGCAATGGTTTGCTGGAGAATGCCAGGGATCCCTTCTTCATAAGAATATATGTCTATAGCCATGGATGCCATGCCACATTTCATTATAATGGTGCTGAGAAGATGGTATTGTATGAATATCATTGTGAGTTACATAGGTCCTATGATGCATACGCTAAAAGTATTTCTTGGAAGTTGTTGAAAGCATGAAACCACCAATTCTGGAACGCATCCAGGATGTAAGCAAACCTTTGTGATGAAGTATGGGGGCAAAGCTTTGCAAAAAGATTTTCCTTATTAACTTCATTTAAATAAACCATGACAGTGCTGAAGTCCTTGAATAGATTTAGAAAGAAGCCAACTGTATCTTCATTTGCACTTAACCATGACACTGTTGTGGTTAGCTGGCAGCAGGTGCAGACAGCTGAAGAGAGCGAGAATTCAGATGAGGGGCCAGGACCATTAGGGAGTAGACTGCTGCCTTCAGAGATTGTGGGGGCTGGAAGCAGCAATGAGGAGGTTCCCTAAGAGCCCGTGCCAAGTGTGTGTGCATGCAGGATTGTTCGCAGGAAAGAGCAGCTGCAGCAGCACAGGCAACTTGGGAGTAAGGCTGCAAGGTAATGGCCCTTCCTTCAAGAAGATAAAAGCCAGCTGTGAATCAGATGTTCTTTGCAGGAAGCAAAAACGTTTTGAAAGTCCAGCCTTGTGGACATTGCAGTACCTTAAGTTGGTATTTGAAGACTCTTGTGTTGTGAAATATTTCTTATCTGTTATTCTTGGCAGTCTCGCAGAGTTTTGGCAAGGCTTGTGCTTATCAAAGTTAATTAGTTTGCAGCAGCCTTTTAACTGGGGATTTGTAAGAATCATTAAAAGGTTTCTGTTCCCTCTGGTTTGTGTTTGTTTTATTGGAAAAGGGTTTGAGTCTGAACAGACACAGATGTTCAGACATTCTTTTTCCTACTGTTTCCCAACAATATTGCTTTCATCTCACTGCCCCACCCCCACCCCAGACCATGAGTAAGGCAGCCTTAAGTCATATTTAGCTCTACTAATATTAAAGTAGTATTTTTGACTTATTCCTCATAGCCCCTGAGAGCAGGACAAAATGGATGGAAAGCTATCAGAGGGGGGGTACAACTTGAAACAAAGACATTCACATCAGATAGACTAATCAGTGGAACAACTCCTCAGACTTCTGATTACTCCAGTGCTGGATGTTTTCAAGGAAAGTTTGGACAACCATTTATCCAGGATAGTATAGGGCATAGGTATGAAACTCGATTGCATTGAGGGCTGCATCAGGGTTGTGTTTGACCTCTGGAGCTGCATGTGGCCCTCTGATGCTCTGTTTTTGCTGGCAGAGGCACCACCAGCCAGTCCTTCGCTGTTTCCATGATGGCCCTGAGGCCAGATCTAAGCACCCCAGGGCTGTATCTGGGCCCCCAGGCCTTGAGTTTGATGTCCCTGGAATTTGCCCCTCCCACTTGGGCAGAGGGTTGGATTAGAAACCCTCCAAGGTCTTTTCAGCCCTATGATTCTCCTTTATTCTAACTTTATCCAATAGGAGTCTCCAGTTTATAATATCTGTAGGCCTTGTCATCCATTACTTTGGAAGGAAGTTAAAAGCTGGAGATGAGGGAACAGAGGCCGTGGAGGCAGAGCTCAATAGTGGGAACATGCAAGTAGCATGTTCTTTTTTTCTCATGATTCAAAAATGGTTGTGTAGGAACAAAACTTGGAAGGACATCCGAGGCATTTTGTCCTCAGTCTCTGTGGCTTTAATTAGTAGTTAAATTAATCCAGAAAATTTTAAACCAGTGTTAAATGAATAAGCATATTATTTCAGTGCAGCTTTTTTCTGCAACCTGTTTAGACAGGTAGAGCAAGAGCAGAGCAGAGCAGAGTAGAGTAGAGTAGAGTAGAGTAGAGTAGAACAGACTAGAATAGAATAATGAATTGAAGAATAGGATAGGATAGGATAGGATAGGACAGAATAGAATAATGAAATGAAGAATAGAATAGAATAGAATAGAACAGAATAGAATAATGAATTGAAGAATAGAATAGAGTAGAGTAGAACAGACTAGAATAGAATAATGAATTGAAGAATAGAACAGAACAGGACAGAACAGGACAGAATAGAATAATGAAATGAAGAATAGAATAGAACAGAATAGAATAATGAATTGAAGAACAGAACAGAACAGAACAGAACAGAATAAGATGGGATGGGATGGGATGGGATAGGGCAGGATGGAACGGAACAGAACAGAATAGAACATAATTCTTCTTTATTGTTCAAGTGTGATTGGATACACAAGGAATTTATCTCTAGTGCATGAGCTCACAGTGTACATATAAACAGCATATAATAGGTGTTAGCTCATAAATCTTAGTTACAATCATTAATCATGCTACAAACAATAACTGATAAATCATAAGAAACCAAGAGGAGAAGATAGTAGGAAAGATGAGAAATGACACAAGGCTGTGGCAATTACGTGTTTAACAGAGTGATGTCACACGGGGGAAAAGTCTAGTTGTTTTGGCATGCAATGCTCTATAGTGGTGTCCTTAGGGGAGAAGTTTAAACAGTTTATGTCCAGGGTGTGAGGGGTCTGTAGAAATTTTCTCAGCCCTGTTTCTGACCCGGGCAATATACGGGTCCTCAATGGAAGGCAAGCTGGTTGCAACTATGTTTTTTTGCAATCCTAACTTTTTGTTGAAGTCTGTACCAGTGGTGGGATTCAATTTTTTTTTACTACCTGTTCTGTGGGTCTGGCTTGGTGGGTGTGGCATGGCTTTGTGGGCATGGCTTTGTGGGTGTGGCAGAGGAAGGATACTGTAAAATCTCCATACAGTCCCCACCCCACCCCACCCCATTAACCTGCTTTCCGGCTCCATTCTCTTGTGCAGGGCAACCAAAGAAGACCCAGCCGATCAGCTGGGACTCAGGAGGCAGAGAATAGATGGGGCCGGGGCCAGTCAGAGGTGGTATTTGCTGGTTCTCCGAACTATTCAAAATTTCGGCTACCGGTTCTCCAGAACTAGTCAGAACCTGCTGAATACCACCTCTGGTCTGTACCTGTCCTGTTTGGTTGCTGAGCTAAACCAGACAGTTATAGAGGTACAAATGACAGACTCAATGATTCATCTGTAGAATTGAATCAGCAATCTGAGCTTTCTGAGATGAGGAAGAACATGCTTTGTTGTGCCTTTTTAATGATGATTCTAATGGTAGGTGTCCATGTCAAGTCCTTGGAGATAACAGAAGCTTGAACCTAATTATATTGGCTCTCTCCAACATTTTCCTCTCTTGTGTCTCTTAATAATAATAAAAAAACACATGAATTTAGCCTTTAAACAGAGAGAAGGAATACAGCAGGTTGATGTTGTTGAATTTTCCATAATCTCTAATGGTGCAGATGTCTTGTTTGATTGTTTGTCCAGTACCTTATTTATTTTGGACTGGTGAAGAATTGTCAGAAGATTGGAGATCCTTTGCTTCTGGCTTTAAATCTTTTGATTTGCTTTCAGATCAAGCACTGTTCTGATGTATGCAAGATGTCCCCCCTATTTGTTTTCCTTTCCATTGAGCAAAACCCAGATCAAAATGCAATTAAAATAGCTGCAAAACCAAACACTCATTGTCACTTGGTGTCCATCCAAGGATCCAGCACACTGGAACTTTGCTCATACATTTTAATGGTGAGAAGATTATCCTAATTCTATAATCCATTATCGTTTGGGTCATGCTGGAATGAACAAGGGAAACAAATCATACCTGTTATTTTGCATAATAGGTCAAGGCTGTTCCAGATCTCAAACTCTGAGGAGCTGAGAGCTGCCTGAGCTGGCATCCCTATTAATAGAAAAGAAACAAATCCATCAAACTTATTTATTGTACTTTATCAGGACTAAATAGCAAAGCACGAGCAATGAGTTGGCCCCAAGTGTTTCAAATATGGTCTGCTTCAATGCTTGGCTCAAATTTAAGTCTATTTTCTCCAAGGATAGACACAATTAGACTTTAAGAATAGACAACCACTAGATGTCAGCAAAGGGATACTGAACACTAAGACCCTCTGCGGCAGTGGTGGGATTCAAAAACTTTTACTAATGGTTCTGTGGGCGTGGCTTGGTGGGCATGGTGTGGCTTGGTGGGCATGGCAGGGGAAGGATACTGCAAAATCTCCATTCCCTCCCC
Source organism: Naja naja (assembly GCA_009733165.1). NCBI lineage: Eukaryota > Metazoa > Chordata > Lepidosauria > Squamata > Elapidae > Naja > Naja naja. Next base: position 64,673,397 of record CM019151.1, on the reverse strand, counting down.
ATCCCACTAACCTGCTTTCCAGCTCCGTTCTCCTGTGCTGCTGGGACTTGGGAGGCAGAGAATAGATGGGGACAGGGCCAGTCAGAGGTGGGATTTGCCGGTTCTCTGAACTACTCAAAATTTATGCTATTGGTTCTCCAGAACTGGTCAGAACCTGCTGAATACCACCTCTGTTCTGTGGTGGCCAGATATTTGCAGATGAAATATGGCACAGCTATCCAAGGAGGGTTCCCAATTATTTCTCAAGTTCTGTTGAGAGTTTAACCTTTCTCTGTTTAACAATTATTTTCCTAGAAGTCTGGAAACTCTTTCTGAAAAGCTACTAGGAGGCACAAGGACTACACAGAATGCAAAATTAAGGAACGAAGGACATAGAACATAGAATAATAGAGTTGGAAGGACCTTGGAGCCTTCTAGTCCAACTCCCTGTTCAAGCAGGAGATCCTATACCATTTCTGACAAACTGTTGTCCATTCTCTTTTTGAAAGCCACCAGTGATGGAGCACTCACAACTTCTGAAGGCAAGCTATTCTGTTGGTTGATTGCTCTTATCATTAGGAAAATTCTCCTTAGTTCTATGTTGCTTCTCTTCTTGGTTAGTTTCCATCCATTGTTTCTTATCTTGCCTTTTGGTGCTTTGGAAAGTAGTTTGACCCCTCATCTTTGTAGGAGCCCCTCAAATGTTGGAAGAGTGCTATCATGTTCACTCCTAGTCTGGATCAAAGTTGTGTGTATGGTAAGTTTTTAACTAGACTTTTCAAAGCATTAACATTCTTCGTGTTACCAGGTCTTCAACTGAATGGAGATTTTTTTTCCAAACTAAAAGAAGAATCACAACAATGTTTATTAAGAGAATTTCTTCAGTGTAGCCAAGTAGTAGGACTCAACAAAGAGTAAAGATGTAGGTTGATTGCTGAAAGGACCATTTATCTTGATTTGGTAAATGTGACTGCAAGTCGAGCTTTCAAAATGATATTTTGAAAGGCAGCTAAGCAAACAATATTTCGGTGGGCGTTGCTGGAACAACTTACTCACCTTGATCCATCTTACCACTTTATGAGTAACTCAAAATAGATCCTTGATTTAAGGCCATCTGATTGATTAGGCTAAAAGTGATCAACACACATCATGACATTTAAAACACGCACACACATACATCTTTTCTCTATTCTCTCTCTCTCTCTCTCCTCTCTTTCTCCTCTACATCTCTCTCTCCCCCCCCACTCTCTCTCTGCTTTATGTAAGTTTTGTTGAACATAAATGAATCGATTGGAACCCAAATTTGTATCTCATTAAGCTATATAAAAGATATAAAGAACGTTGTTGGGGCTTCTGGTTTTGAGACTCCCTGATGACGGACCGCTGACCGTGATCATGCGCAGCTTTGGTCTGTGCTTCGGCGTCGGAGAGCCCCGATCTTTTAGATTTGGGGCAGAAGCTGCCTCGTAGGGGCAGCGGAGGAAGGGAAGACTGTCAGCCAGGTAGAAGGGAGCCACAAATCCCTCCCTGGTTTGGCAAAGCTCCCTCCTGAAAATGCCTGAAGCAGTGGTCGAAAATGGCCACCCTGAAGGGGAGGATTAGACTGGAATAAGTACTGGACAGGAGAGAGTGGAAGAAGCAAACAGCAGGAGGAACGGGATGATATAATCAAATGGAAATTACCATCTGGATTAACATTACAAAGTATCTTTAAGAAAGGACTCAAAGCGGCGAATTGAAAGAAGTTGAAAAAAAGGTGTGAATTGTCTTTGACAGTGACAGAGCTTCGAGCCAAAAGAGGTAGAAGCTGTAGAAGGAATTACACAACTAACTTGGATGAGTATATCTTGATTTTATATAAGCACTAATTCAAGCTGAACTATAGATTGCTAAAGAGGAAATTTATATTAACTGGTTCTTTTTGGAGGACTGTGGTTTGAAAAGCTCTGAATAATTGGGAAGGAAAAGAAAAGAGGAGGTGTGGACCTCTTAGAACAAAAAGTGCCATCTGAGTTAAATTTAACTTGACTTTTTTTTTAAAAGACTCTGTTTCTTAAAAATACAAGGAAAATTGATAAAATAAAAGTTTTGGAAAATTGAAATATTGAAGTAAAGAAAGTTATATGAAGATTCTGCCCTTGGATTAATTGTTGATTCTGTTATGGACTTGGTATTGGACTATCTGAGGATTAAAAGTTGGGAGGAAGGAAACAAAAGCGGACTGTTGGGAATTAACTTTAAAGACACCAACTGAATTAAATAGAAAATTGTAAAATGCAATATCACTTGAGGCACTAAAAATGGAACTTGGAAACATTAAGGAAATTTTACAGGAAAGAGGTGAAACTTTGGGCTTCATTTTTAAATTTTTTGAAGAGGCGATTGCAGAGTATGAACAACAAAGACAAAGTACAGAAGAAGAGGTGGAGCAAATTTCAGAAGGGGCCATCTTTAATCACCATCGAGAACAAAGGAATCCAGAAGGAAAGAGAAAAAGAATTGGGAATAAATATTGGAGGTCTGAGAAATTGATTAAAGAGGGAAATATCCGGAAAATAAAAAAGGGGGGAAAGAATCAGTAGAAATTTGAAGGGGAGAAGATAGCTAAAAAGAGAGAGGGGGTTAAAAACTGGAGTGAAATAATAAAGGGGCTTCTGGAATAATATAACACTTGGAATAATATAACAAAATAGAAAATTCATAAATGCATAAAAATATTGTTAAGACTAGAAATTGAATATAAAAATTGAATATGTAACTATGGTCATATTTGTATGTATATGTAGAACCTGTAATCATGCTGTTCACTAAAAAGAGATGTTAAAATGTAGAAAACTGAATAAAACTTGTTTTTTTTTAAAAAGAACATTGCTGGAACAGGGTATGTCTAGTCTGATGAAAAGAAGGATGAGGAGTGACATGATAGCAGTCTTCCAATATCTCAGGGGCTGCCCAAAGAAGAGGGAGTCAAGCTATTCTCCAAAGCACCTGAGGGCAGGACAAGAAGCAATGGATGGAAACTCATCAAGGAGAGAAGCAACTTAGAACTAAGGAGAAATTTCCTGATAGTTAAAACAATTAACCAGTGGAACAACTTCTTGCCTCCAGGAGTTGTAAATGTGTCAACACTGGAAGTTTTTAAGAAGAGATTGGACAACCATTTGTCTGAAATGGTATAGGGTCTTTTGTTTGAGCAGCAGGTTGGACTAGGTGACCTCCATGGTCCCTTCCAACTTTATTATTCTATTCTTTTCTTTTCTTTTCTATCCTATCCTATCCTATCCTATCCTATCCTATCCTATCCTGTATTGCATATCTAACCTAGGAATTTTTATGCACAGTTGTTATCAGTATGATTCAGTCTCCTTGAACAGAGCTTCATTACAGAAATGAAATATAGAAAGAGGTAAACTTTATTATCCACTGATGACTTCACCACTGGTTGTAATATTTTATCTTGTTTTGGTTTTTGCCTTAGTTTATTTTTAATCTGCTTTTCTTTGCAATGTTGATCAGTGACCATAATGAAATATTCATAATCACCTAATCTATCATAGTTCCCAGTTAGCGTTAGTTAGCCATTAACATTGAGCAGAAAAAGACAATCATCCATATTTTGATCGGGAAATTGTTTTCGCTAAACCCCTTGGTGACTCATTCAGTCTCCTCTACCATAGTTTCCAAGTTTTTCTTCTTTCAGATTTTTGTTTTATTTTCTCTTTTAACCTGTGCTGTTTCTGGTTTGAATTAGGTTGCAAAAGAAGGGGAAATTAAAATCATATTATGTATTAAGTCAGCATCCAAAGTGGCCCATTAACATTCTTGTAGAAGGTTGTATTATCTTGACAGAAACTTGATATAAATAGCAAATTTCTTCAAATCCCTGAACTGTAGTTAGTACTAAAATTTTAGTTTTATGATGACTTTTATGATAGACATTAAGCAGGACACTATGGTCTAAGCAAATCACTTATGCATAACTCTGAATCCAGCTTATTCAATGGGTATTTTTTGTTGCTTTTTGCTGGGAAATGGCAAAAAACACATCACAAAATATGATCCTTTGATCCAGGATGCTGCAGCTGGTTGTAAATACAAGCAGGTTGCCAAGGGCCAAAATGTGATCACATGACCATTGAGAGGTGTGACAGACATAATTTTGAGGACAGTTCAAAAGTAACTTTTTTTTTGAGTCGTAACTCATCATAACTTTGATCAGTCATTAAGCTACCTGTCTTAAGTCAACGACTATACAGAAGTGGTTGAAATATGAACTTTAATCAAAATATTTTGCAACTTCATTTTGATTTTCCCCTTCTTATAATTTATAATTCACAAAAGTTACCTTAAGAGTAGTTTTGGCATCAAATGTTTATTAATTTTATTTTTATTTATTTATTTGTCAAACATGTACAAGATAGCAGGTATAGGTATAAACATGAACAAAGGAAGTAAATGCAGGTAAATGGGGGCAGTAAGACAGGGACGGTAGGCACGCTGGTGCATTTATGCACACCCCCTTTAAGGACCCCTTAGGAATGGGATGAGGTCCATGGTAGACAGTTTGAGGTTGAAGTTGTGAGGGGTTGAGGCTGTAACAACAGAGTCGGGTAGGGTGTTCCAGGTGTTGACCATTCTGTTCCTGAAGTCATATTTTCTGCAATCAAGTTTGAAGCAGTTTACCTTGAGTTTGTACTGATTGTTTGCCCGTGTATTATTGTGGTTGAAGCTGAAGAAGTCATTGACAGGTAAGACATTGTAGCAAACAATTTTGTGTACTATGGTTAGATCAGACACAGGCGGTGCAGTTCCAGATTGCCCAAGCCCAGAATTTCAAGTCTGAAGGCATAGGGAATTCTATTGTGGGTGGAGGAGTGGAGAACTCTTCTCGTGAAATACCTCTGGACCCACTCAATCATGTTATACACTGTCCGATATACAGTGTGGATTTCAGGGGGATGAGCTGTATTCAAGAATTGGTCTGGCAAAGGTTTTGTATGCCCTAGTTAGCAATGCAATGTTAGCAGAGAAGAAGCTTCACAAGATTAGGTTAACAACTCTTAAAGCCTTTTTGGCAATGCTGTTACATTGAGCTCCGGGGCTTAGATTCTCTGATGTTCTCAGTAATCATCTTTGTTTTAAAATATGTTGGGTTAGTTAGGTCCAGGGGCAAACTCTTTCTGAAGAATGCCAAAATGGAGTAGGTTTTATTACTGGTTTGTCTGTAATCTTGCCTTCTTTTTGTAGCCATGATGAAGCCCCTCGCTCAGATAAATAAACTGAAATGTAAGATGAAATCACCCTGCAAAAGTACTTATTTACATGTTCATTCCTAGCCAACAGTAATCTTTCTGTAGGAATGAAATAATTTAAGTGAATACATGAAGTATCATTTTCATGTTACAATTTTGTGTGTGTGTGTGTGCTGAAATATTTCGATAATTAGACTTCTGAGGAGTGATTTCCCAAAATTATGAGCTCCATTACCATTTTATGTCCATTTTAATTTGCTTCTTGAATTAGTAGTCCTCATTATTGTCATCCGTTTTTTTTTAAAGATGGTTGAGACAGAAATACGAAGAATTATAAACAGCGAAAGCGTTTGGATAAGCAAAATTACTGAAGCAATCCCAATAGTTTTATTGACTTAATCAACTTAGTCAACTCATTTTATTACTCATTTGAGGTGGGTGTTATGAACACACGCTGGGGTGTTAATTTGTGGCTGCCAAATTAAAAATGATAATTCTCACGAGTGAAATAATGGCATGAACTAATGGCCAAACTGGTGCATCTTTTTTTTTACCACTGTCATGGCAGGTGGCACGACAATTAGACACTGCGGTGCAATATTTTCCTAGCGCCATCTACATTTGTTATGGAATCAATTTCTAAAAGATCAGATTACATAATAAATATTCATCCAAGCAATCATTTTTGACACCTGCGATTAAATATAAGCCAACAGTATGAGATGGCAGCCAAAAAAGAGGGATACAATCAGGATCAAGTGAGGTGCTAATACCTGCTCTATAAAGCTTTAGTAAGACCACACCTAGAGTAGTGCATCCAATTTTGGTCACCACACTATAAAAAAGATGTTGAGACTCTAGAAAAAGTGCAGAGAAGAGTATCCAGGATGATTAGGGGCCTGGAGACTAAAACATATGAAGAACGGTTATGGGAACTGGGCTTGGCTAGTCTAGGGAAGAGAAAGACCAGGGGACACATGATAGCAGTATTCCAATATTTGAGGGGCTGCCACAGAGAGGAAGGGGTCAAGCGATTTCCTAAAGCACCTGTAGGCCAGACAAGGAATAATGGATGGAAACTGAACAAGGACAGATTTAAGCTAGAAATAACGAGAAACTTTCTGACAGTGAGAACAATCAACCAATGGAACAGCTTGCCTTCAGAAGTTGTGGGAGCTTCATCACTGGAAGCTTTCAAGAAGAGACTGTACTGCCATCTATCAGAAAGGGTGTAGGGTCTGCTTGGGTGGGGGTTGGCTAGATGACCTACAAGGTCCCTTCCAACTCTGTTAATCTGTACACCAAACCAAAGAAGGATTTTCTTCATGATGCAACCTTATTTTTGGAATTTGGAGGATGATGAAAACTATATTCTGGCCTTGAACCAAATTTTACCCTGGAGTAATACAGTTTGTCTTTTCTTTTTTGGGGTCAGTGTATTATTCATATATAATACAGGTAGTCATTGACAGACAACTGTTCATTCAGTGACCATTCAAAGTTACAATGGCAGTGAAAAAAGTGACTTATGATTGCTTTTCACACTTATGGCTGTTGTGGCATCCCCATGGTCATGGTTATGTGATCAAAATTCAGATGCTTGGCAACTGACTTATATTTATGACGGTTGCAGTGACATTCTGATGAGCAAAGTCAATGCGGAATCCAGATTTACTTAACAACCGTCTTACTAATTTAACAACTGCAGTGATTCCCTTAACAAATGTGGCAAGGAAGGTCATAACATGGGACAAAATTCACTTCATAACTGTCTTACTTAGTGACAGAAGTTTTAGGCTCAATCATGGTCGTAAGTTGAGGAGCTACCTGTATTTGGGTGTAAAGTGTAAAGAAGAATCTAATTTGAATGTGAAACATAGACTACTAAAATTGTTAGATAGTTAAGTACCTTGGGTCCTGCATCGGGTGATTCTATAGACAAATGAACACCATCTCAACTATTTCTGCATGATGTAATACCTTCAAAAGTCAAATGAATACATGTCATAACACAATACCATATGGTTCCCATAAGAAGATGACTTAGAGGAACCGTCACGATCATACAACAGAAAAAGAAGCAAATACAATCCATCTATAATTGTTCTGACCCAAACCTGGTTCCAAGAGAGCAAACACAAGACAAAGGCAGCAGTACAACCTTTTATGTTTCAGCTAAGAATCCTGTTGCTTCACAGATAAAAGGCTGCTTCCAACTAATTAGCTCTGACAAGAACCTTGCCAAGTTTTTTCAAGTCTGCCAAAAAAACAACAGATAAGAAATAGTTTACAAGAGTCTTCAAATACCAACTGTAATGTCCACGAGGCTGAGTTCAAGACGTCTTTGCCTTCTGCAGAGTACGTTCATTCACAGCTGGCTTTTATCTTCTTGAAGGAAGGGCCATTACCTTGCAGCCTTACTCCCAAGTTGCCTGTGCTGCTGCAGCTGCTCTTTCCTGCGAACAATCCTACACGCACATACACTTGGCACAGGCTCCTAGGGAACCTCCTCATCGCTGATGCCAGCCCCCACAATCTCTGAAGGCAGCAGTCCACTCCCTAATGGTCCTGGCCGCGCATCTGAGTCCTTGCTCTCCTCAGCCGTCTGCACCTGCTGCTGGCTAACCACAACAATAATGCTTCTGAACAATAATGCTTTTGAGTAGGGGTTGAATTTAACCCCCTACTCATGCAGGAGACCCTATACCATTTCAGACAAATGGTTGTTCAGTCCCTTTTTGAAAGCCTCCAGTGATGGAGCACTCACAACTTTTTTTTAAAAAATAATATTTTTATTGTACGTTTTTCATTATTATTCATCACATTCCAATTTTTGCAATGTCAGTGTACTGGTTATATCAAGTCCTTTTAAAAAAATACATCATAGTATACATCCTGGTTATAACTTTTATTCTGATAGTCATACAGTGTAGTCTCTTTTGACTACAGCGGGTTGTACATCATAATTATAACTATTGTTTTCATACCGTAATACGCTATTACATTTATCTTTCTATACACTTTAAATTATATTCACCTCCAGTCCAACAGTGGTATTGCTTACACTGTGTCTTCGTACATATTTCTACATATCTGTATTTATTTCTATTTTGTTAATCTTCTTTCATTGTTTTTTTTACACAAAACTAACTTTATTTTTTAAAAGAGTGCATGGCATTCATTTTTTTTTCTTTCAATGTGTTGTTCTTTCTTGATGACACACATTTTAATTCCTGCAGTAGCAATTTCGGCAGCGTGTCAATTCAGTGGAGGTTGACCAAATACGTATAAGAAAATAGGAAATGTTGCACAGTGCATATTCCATTGCCAGTATTAATCTATAACAACAAACTCAAAAGGCTAAATAATAAATTTAAAAAAGTAGTGAGCCACAAATCTATGAACTTGTAGTGGATCCATTTTGAGTAAGAAGTCTAATTTCTTAAATATCTTAAATAAGATCATCTGTCTTAGGTGAGTTTTGCTGGTTTGACTAGACAAATTAACTCTCCCCCACTATTCCAGTGTTAATTATTAACTAATGTTTTGAGTGTAAAGGCTTGCAGGACAATTTTTAGATGTATTGGATGTCTACTTTGCTGTCTCATTTATGGAGAACTGACACTGAAGAACACATAAGAATTTCAGGAAGAATGAGCTGGTTATTTCAAGTCATGGGTCTTCACAAAATTGTACATTCAACATAGTATTAAGGTAGTTAAAAGAGAGCTGTATGCACGGTATTGCAATTTGAGATAAGTATCATTCCTTTTCGGATGTATGTTGCAGTCCTTCATCCCCACATGAAGTGAAATCATGAGAAATGACATCATGTAAGAAGATACCTCAGACACTCAATTCTGTAACCTAATCAATTTTTCCCTGCTCAGACATGCGAACACAGTAATAAAAAAATATCCTAAAGGAAAGAAGTAGCATTCCCTAGTATATATTGCTTTCATTGTGTCTTCATACATATTTCTATGTATCTGTATTTATTTCTATTTTGTTAATCTTCTTTCATTGTTAAGTACTAATCTCTGCACCTGTTATTTAACCATTTATACAATACATCCCATGCTAAGTAGTTGAAGGCAAGCTTTTTCATTGTTCGACTGCTCTCACTATTAGGAAATTTCTCCTTAGTTCTATGTTGCTGCTCTCCTTAGTTTCCATCCATTGTTTTGTAGGAAGTTAGCACCCACCCCTCTCCTAGAAAAATGAAATATTCTAGCAAATATTTAAAAAGGCAGAATATTTCCTCTAAAAAGAGTAGAAACCCGGAAGCAGAATCTCACCCCCACCTTTGTTAATGGGTGGGCCATTAAGGCCTGAGCCAGAATACTTTACATAAGAAAGGTCTCCAGGTAAAGCTATGGCAATCGCCAAGGGCCCTTTGGGGGGCATAGATCATCCAGCAAGGGTCAACCAAGCCTGGAACTCAGGACAGCCTACAGAGTTGCCCCTCATGGGAGTCTGACAACCAATTAGAATACAAGCTCCAATTCAAATCTCAGCAGAGGTCATAAAACCCAGGCACTCTCAGCACCTCAGCCCTTTTTTTTCTTGATCTCACATTGAAGTATGTGATCATCTTTCTCTGGAGCTCCAGACTATGTGGTCCTGTTCACCATTAAACTTTCCAAGCAGCCTCCATGTTTCTAGTGTCTTTTTCTCCACTTGGAACTGAACCCAGAAGGATATTTCTTTCAACAATTTCTTGTCTCCCCCTCATCTTTATCAAACTTACTAACCCTCTATCTCCCTCACTTTTATATGTTACACTCCAATATGATGTCATAATAACAGTAAAATGTATTTCAATCCTCGCTTTCCAAGTTTAGTAGCATGAATTCTCATGCAACACACATACAAAATTGACATTCTGGTTATTCCCCTCAAAAAAAACCACCATTTTTCCCCTTGTCTGATATAGTCCCTTCAATTCCACTTGAACTTTACATGAGAGAAAATTCTAGTTTGTACTGAATTTTCATCACAACTTAAAACAGCTTCATTTGAAGAAATTGGAATTTTATTTGTAGCTAGCAATCTTTTCCACAGCTGCTGAGCTGCTAGGTAGATCAGATTGCTTTTCTAAATAACTCATCAAATCATTTGTCTAAACACCGGTTAATCTATTCTCCAAAGCACCTGAAGGCAAGACAAAAAGCAATGGATAGGATATTGATCAAGGACAGAAGCAACCTAGAATTAAAGAGAAATTTCCTGACGGTGAGAACATTTGAAATTTGCCACGTATGTTCCTTTTTGGCTTCTAGGTGCTCAGTAGGAAAGGATTTTCCAAAATGACCATCAGAGCATTTCCTATATTATTATTAACATGCTCTGATGCTAAGGAGTTCTGCTCCCCCTCCCCACCTGAAAAGAAATCTGTTCCAAATGAAAAACCCAAGCAGAGGAGTTTCAGTTTCAGTTTCAGTTTTACTTTCACAGCACCAAGCAGCTTTAATACAGAGCAGTTGAAGCCATGCCTTGCTTCTCCTTCTTGCTCACATAGCAAATACTGTTTCAGTTTCCAAACAGCCCTCAACTCTCTCACACACTGATAGGATGCTAGCCAGATGAATACCGATGAATGCTGGTAGGCAGAAGCAGAATTCCCCCCCACTTTTATTTTCCTCCCCAAAAACTAGGCCCGACCACATAGTTTCATAGTGAAGCATGGGTATCGAGCTAGTAGTATATAAAAAAAAGATGTTGAAACTCTGGAAAGAGTGCACAGAAAAGTAACAAAGGTGATTAGGGAGCTGGAGGATAAAACTTACAAAGAACCATTATCAGAATTAGGTATGTCTAGCCTAATGAAAAGTAGGGGAGCCATGAGAGCAGTGTTCCAATATTTGAAAGCCTGTGACAAAGATGAGGGGGGTCAACCTATTTTCCCAAGCACCAGAAGGTAAAGCAAGATACAATGGTTGGAAACTAACCAATGAGACAAACAACCTAGAACCAAGGAAAAATGTCCTAGTGGTGAGAACAATTCAGCAATGGAACAACTTGCCTTCAGAAGTTGTGTTGTGCTCCATCACTGGAGGCTTTCAAAAAGAGATTGGACAACCATTTATCTGAATGGATATAGGGTCCCCTACTTGAGCATGAAGTTGGAGTAGAAGACCTGCAAAACCCCTTCCAACTCTGTCTTTTTCCCTTCTGTTATTCTGGGATAAACCTGTTGGGAAAACCACAATTTGCTTTCGCTTATAAATGCCTTTGCATATGATTAAAGGCTTTATGCTACTTCGAGTCAGGGCTCTGTTCACAGAATATTGTAAAACCCCAATTTGGATGATATGTCGATGGAATGTGGGATGGGATGCCTCAAACTTTGTTTGCATGGATTGCCTTAACATCTTTATTACATCCAGCGTTACACCTGTTTAAGATCTATAACACGAAGTCCAGTCCTCAGGAATAGCTTTATCTACTCTTGACAAGATAGTTTCCCATAAATGTGCTATTGTCGACACACACAGCAGAAGTGTTCAGCAATGTACCAGTTCTTTTCCTTCCATATAAATTCAAGGATGGATGCCTGAGGCAATGTCAGTGCAGGTTCTACAGACTTCAAAGACTGTCTGAACAAGGTTTGCTCCATTTTCCCCCCTATCTGGAATTGGCCTATGCTTGGGGAGCAATTAAAATTAAATAGCTGCTGAACTGCTAAAAGTATAGATTGGCCGCTATGGGCACTAAGCTGACTCAAAAGTCCCCTGTCTAATCCTTACCTTCTTGTTGGGGAAGAAAGAAATCCAATAAAAACAGAATCAATTTTAAAATATTAAGTGGGAGATAGTGCAGAAGCCTTAAATGCTAGAGGTTGGGTACTAAAATGCAATGAGGAAAGACAATGGCGTGTATCTGAAGATGGCTTTAGGTTCTTTTGTACAGCCTTCATCCCTGCAATTGGCTTAAACTTATCATTGCTCAAATCAGTTGCTGGTGTTTCTTTTCCTATTTAAGTCTCCTGTTTTTCATAGGCAGAAAACCACAGTAGTTGTTTTGTATGCATGCATTTGTATCACAAAGATTAGAGGTGTGAATGTTTACATTTCAGTTAATATAGTTGTCTATTGGTTTGGAAGTGCAAATTGAGTAAAAGGCAAATTAGGAAGTTTACAATAAATAGCATACCAAGCCATTCTCTCTCTCTCTCTCTCTCTCTCTCTCTTTCTTTCTTTCTTTCCTCTTCCTTCCTTCCTTCCTCTCTCTCTCCCCCTCTCTCTCACACACACACACACAATCTCATATATGCATGTGGTGTGTATGTATTTGCACAGAGACATAAACATACTCTGAAACAGATACACACACTTCATCTATATCTGTATTTATATCTCTGTGTATCTCTGTATCTCTATCTCTATCCATACCTATACCTCTATCTATCTATCTATCTATCTATCTATCTATCTATCTATCCATCCATCCATCCACCCATCCACCTACCTACCGATCTATCTGTCTGTCTGTCCGTCCGACTGTCCGTCCGTCCGTCTGTCCGTCCACCCACCAACCTATCTATCTATCCAGCTATCCATATCTATCTATCTATCTATCTATCTATCTATCTATCTATCTATCTATCTAGTCTGTCTGTCCGTCCACCCACGGACAGCATGGATGGCATGGTCTACGAGGGAGGAAGGGGCCTTGATCCTCTTTATGGACTGAAGCTGTGAGGACTGTTTAAAAGGACGGACCTGCGTATGGGCCAGTGCTGGAAACAAAGCGTGAAAATATCTCTAGTCTGTCTGTTCCTATCTGAGTTTGGTGTCCTTCCCAGTGTGTATTCCGATATCTGTGGACGTCTTCAAGTCCTTATCTTGCCTGGTTCCCTTAATTGCTTCAGTGTGGTTTGTGTTGTTTTTGCTATTTATAATTTATTGGCATTTTTAGTTTAAACGGCATTTCCTCCTTTTCGTAACTGTTTGTGGGGGAGTTTTTTGTCTCCAGTCAAGGATATTTGGAGCTTTAAAGCCAAGTTGAAGGAATAAAAGGGACTTCACCTGCTTATATGACTTTGTTTATTTTGTATCCCACCCTGGGTCATCACACTGGGCTTTATGTACATGGAATTATTCACTCGCAGAAATCAGTGTGGTACTTCTGTCATTGTGTGAAGGTGTCATTTACTACTGGGCTTGTACAATCCAGGGAACTGCATAATACACTGGGCTTTACCAACCCTCCTCCTGTATATTTCCTCTACTTCATCCTGTTAAGCTGTTGGTCCTTGTTCTTTTCTTTTTCTTCTTGGGTATGCTGACAAATATGATACATTCACATCTCCATGTGCAGAGATGGAAACTACGCTGGTTATCTGCACGACAATGCTATCCCTGAAGAGAAAATGGAGGAAGTTACTTAGCTAATGCGCATCCCTTTTCTGTCTCAATGCCATGCTGGTAGATGAAAACATGCTTGATTCTGCTGCCTTGTCATCTATGTCCGATATTTTTTTTCTTGCTCAGCTGGAATTCCCGTGGTGATACTTTTATCATTTTCTGCTGATTATCCTGCCTATGGAAATGCTTTCTTCCATTGCAGCTTCTATTTTATAATAATCTTAATCCTGGATTTATGTTTCGTGGATTTGACAAGTAAGTTTGCCTTTTATTCTTTTCATGGGGTACATATCCATAACCTTAAGGAGAACCTGACTTTTATTTTTGATGAGTGATGTATTTTGGACTGGGATCAATCACACGATCAGAATAGAGATGGTAAGGACCTTGCAGGTCTTCTAATCCAATCCACTGCTCAAATGGGACACCCTCTACTGTTCAGTGACTGTTCAGTGTATTCTGAAAAACCTCCAGTGATGAAGCAGCCACAACTTTTTTTAAAAATTTTTATAAAGTTTTTATTAAATAATCACACACAAACATAAACGTAAACAAAACATGGACCAAACAAAAACATACATTAAATTTGAACCGGGTACTGCTGAGCTCGCTTCACTCATTGTCCATCATTTGTTAGGTCCAATTCAGAAAGGCTATTGGATCTTTCTCCTGTCTAGCCATCCATAGAAATTGCTCCAAATTTTGTAATAATCCGTTTCTTCCTTATTTTTGATTTCCATTGTCAATTTGTCCATCTCCTGCAGACAATAATCTTCCTTATTAATTCCGCTTCTGTTGGAGTTTCGGTGTTTTTCCAGTTTTGTGCAAAAGTCATCCTCACTGCCGTAATAATGTGAATCATTAAATAGAAGGTTTCTTTCGGGTATATCTTGGTGGTAATTCCTACTAGGAAAAATTCTGGCTTAAAATATATTTCCTCGCCACAAATTTCTCGTAGCCATTTACATATTTCGTTCCAAAATTCCTGGGCCTTTTTACAACTCCACCATATATGGTAATACGTTCCTCTTTCCTTGTTGCACTTCCAACAGATGGGAGAAAATTTATTGTTTATTTTAGCTAGTCTTGTTGGTGTTATGTGCCATCTGTAAAATAGTTTGTATAGATTTTCCTTATACAGTGTTGCTAAAGTTATTTTTTTGTTTCTAGTCCAGATTTTCTGCCAACCTCCAGTGATGAAGCAGCCACAACTTTTGAAGGCAAGTTGTTCCACTGATTAATTGTCCTCACTGATAAGCATCTCTTTAATTCCAGGTTGCTTCTCTTCTTGATTAATTTCCATCCATTGTTTCTTGCCATGCCTTCTGATGCTTCGGAGAGTAATTTGACCCCCTCTTATTTGTGGCAGCCCTTCAAATACTGCAATACTGCTATCATGTCACCCTTAGTCCTTCTTTTCTCTAAACTGGCCATACCTAAATGACCTATAACCATGATGGTGAACCTATGGCACGCGTGCCACAAGTGGCATGCAGAGCCATTTGTGCTGGCATGTGAGCTGCAGGCAAACTTACCTCACTGCACATGCCCGTGCCTCACAGCTGATTTTTTTTTCAGTTGGTTTGAGGCTTTTTTTGGCCTTCCAGAGGCTTGGAAAAAGCCACTGCAAGGCTTCTCAGGATGAATTATAGACCCTTTTCGTCACTTCCTGTAATACCAGAAGTGACCAAACGGGCCTATAATTCGGCCTGAGAACATTGCAGAGGCTTTTTCCAAGCCTCTGGGTGGCCGAAAAATCAGCTGTGAGGCACAGTGCAGGTAAGGGGGTGGGAATTGCGCAGGCATGCGCAGGGGGCATGGGGAGGGGAGGTGCATTGCATTCTGGGTGCTGGTGTGCTCGCAATTTTTGGCACAGGAGCCCAAAAAGGTTAGCCACCACTGACCTATAAGGTCCCTTCCAACTCTGATTATCTGTTCAATCCTGCAACCATTCTTTTTTTTTTTGCTAAGTGGTGGCCAAAACTGGATCCAGTATTCCAGGTGTAGTTTTACTAAGACTACACTTGGAATTATAAAGCAGTACTAATACTTCACGTCATTTTGATTCTATGACTTTTTTAATACAACTAAGGATTGTATTAACTTTTTGGGCTGTTGCTGCACACCGCTGGATGAACTGAACTGAATTAGATGGACAAAGTGATTGCCCACTAGGACTTCCATGGTCCCTTTCCCAGTTACTGTTTTTGAACCTGGTTTCTCCTAATCTGTACTTGTACCTTTTGTTTTTCCTGCCAATGATGAGCAGTAAAAATAATGTTCTCTGCAACTTCATCCTGATTGTGGAATTAGGAACAAGGTATCATGTGTTTAGCAGCATAGGCTCAGATGCCAATATTATTGTTTAGGTTTATTGACGGCTGACAATAGATTAATGAACTGAATTAGATGGACAAAGCCAGTTGGTCAGATGAGAAATTTACTTTCCTACCATTCTAGTCATTTCTCCAGTCAATTTTTTTCCAGAATTTCAGGCAGAGTTTAATCATTTATATTTTTAGTCTTCTAGAGTAAACAATGTGTTGGGATAATGTTCAATTTTCACATGGAAACCATTAACCATACTAGCCTCCATTATTAAATATATATTTCTAGTTGACAAATGCGTGGTACACCTTGTTAATTTCTCTAAGTTCTATTCTTGGCTGATACAGATAGTCCTTGCCATACACTTAATAAATTCATAAATAACAAGTTGACCTCAACATATGACCACAATTGAGCCTAAAGTTTCTGTCGCTAAGTGGGACAATTTTTAGCCAAGTTTTGCACCATTTTCCCTTTCTTGCCACAGATGGAAAGCAAATCACTGCAGCTGTCCCAAAGGTGCTTTTTCAGGAGGCAACCAGACTTTCTACTTGTTCTTTGAAGATGTTTTTATTCTCAACCAAGAAGCTTCTTCAGCTCTTCTTTTTTCTTCTTATATATATATTTTTTATTAAACATAACAATTAAAAAACATTGAACATAGTGGAATTGTTTTGACGTAACTTTTGGTCATCATTTTAGTGAAATATAATAGAACATAGATCTTATATACATTTATAGATATATATACACATATATACATTTATTCATTCTTATTTACATCTTCCAACACACTTAGTGTTATTTAAGTCTCATGATCACAGATGTCCTAATCTTGAATCCTTCCTTTCTGTCCTCACCAATATGGTTGTAAGTCAAGGACTACCTACATTGAAAGATTGGAGCTGGCAGCTGTTAAATAGCCTATCATTTGATACCACTCAGCCCCACCACAGCAGTCTCCAGGTAAAGAAATGAAATTGCCATGCTGTATTTTGCATATTTTCTATAAAAACAAAAACAGAAGCTGCAGACAAACCAAAAACATGGAGACTGCAAAATGCACTTTTGCAGCTGGTCCAATTTGTTTCACTGCCTTGAAATGGCTGTTCTTATTTGTGAATCTGTAACAGTGGTATTATTTGATTGTAAAAATTGCACAATTGTAAAAAAAAATCATCTCTTATTCATGCACCTACTATCGTGCAAGTCTCTCTGGCTATATTTTATCAAAAAGAAAACAAACAAACACTTTGCTTTACAATAATTCAGGGCACAACTGACTTTTACTCTCTTCATTAGGAGCCTTTTTTAAAAGGAGAAGTTTTGCATTCACTATGTTATATATTTATGGCAGGCCACCTGGATCATGGAAAGAATGTAAATCTCAAAAAACAGAAATAGCACACTGAGTTTTTAAATTAACCTTGTAGGATGTGTTTTAGCCTGGGCTCATATCTTAAAATTTGCTATAGCTCAAATTAAAGCTTTTTTGCAGATAAGTGTGAACTGCAAACATATGTGGCAGTTATTTGAGACAATACAAGCTGGAGATGTAAGAGTCTTACCTCAGTTTAGGATTAGTTATATATCTAACTGCATATCTGGAAGGATGTAAACAACGTGGAACCTGCTTTATTTTTATAAAGAAAATGCTGTAATCATTACAAGCATTATGGAGAAAGAACATTGCAGAGAGAAAATTCAGTGTGATTGACAGGATTGTAAATGAGGTATACTTACCAATGACCTGATATATAAAACCTTAGTAAGACCACACCTGGAATACTGCATCCAGTTTTGGTCAACACATTACAAAAATGTGCAGAGAAATAGTTGCAGAGAAGCACAACTAAGACGATTAAAGGCCTGGAGACTAAAACATGAAGAACGGTTGGCTAGTCTAGAAAAAAGAAGGACCAGGGATGACATGATAGCAATCTTCCAGTATTTGAGGGGCTGCCACAAAGAAGAGGAGGTCAACCTATTTTCCGAAGCACCAGAGGGCAAGACAAGAAACAAGGGATGGAAAGAAATCAAGGAGAGAAGCAACCTGGAATGAAGGAGAAATTTCCTAACAGTGAGAACAATTCCACCGGTGGAACAGCTCCTTCACTGGAGGATGTTAAGAAGAGACTGGACAGCCACTTCTGTGAAATGATATAGGGCCATGATGGCGAACCTTTTCCACGTTGCATGCCAAAAGTGTGTGTGCTCACATGCTCGCGTGCCTGCACTCATGATGCAATGTGTATGCAATTCTCCTCACCCTCCCTGTGCATGTGCGTATGACCCTTTGCAGATGCACCATGTGCCTCTGTGCATGTGCACGCGACCCCCTCACACCACACGCCTCTGCGCATGTGCACACAACCCCCCTGCATGCTGCATGCCTCTGCACATGTGCACGCATCTTCCATGCATGCATATCCCCCCCATGCATGCGTGGCATATACCCGACAATCAGCTGGTTGGTGAGGGCGCGCGTGCATGCACAGTGAGGCTCTTCCAGGCCACCTCTCACGTGCTGGCAGAAGTGGCTCTGCGTGCCACATCCGGCACGCGTGCCATAGGTTCACCATCATGGATATAGGGTCTCCTCGTTGAGCAGGAGATTGGATTAGAAGACCTGAAAGGTCATTTTCAGCTCTATTCTGAATTGAAAATCTGGACTGCATAAACACCATTATTACTATTTTCAACCTGAGAAAGACATTCTAAAACTTTGGGATGTAACATTTGCCTTGGGACTTCAATCAGCTAAATAAGTGGTTCTGCCTGTTTAGAAGAATATTCCTACTGTCTGGTATGATACTGATTCCCAGAAATAATGCAAAATACAAAGTAAGTAAAACTATTAGCAGAACACATGTCTATATTTCTTTCTTTGGTAAAAGAAAGCAAAATTGGCAGCAGAAATGGTGGTGGTAAGCACAAGCTAGCAGATGTATTATTTATTTATCAATCAATCAATCACCAATGCAAAAATCATAAGTTTTGTAATGAAAATGTAATTCACATACAAGGTGACTAGCCAAAGTCTACAATAAGTCAGCCTTCATCGTTGGTTGGAAGACGCAATGTCTTCTCTTTGCAATGAGATTAAAAACGTCTAAGATCATGTTTCTATAACCTTCCTTTTTCCTGTTATGCATGCCTCAAAATGCCATCGTGAAATATACTCCAATTATTGTGTATTATGGAAATGATTTCTTTTAGTGGCTTCATGTTCAAGGCATACAGTATCTGTTCCAAAGTGGTTCTTTTAGCGGCTTCATGTTCAAGGCATACAGTATCTGTTCCAAAGTGGTTTTGGTTTTAAAATACCAACAATTTTATACGTTTAATGAAAATGAATATAAGTACCGTGTTTCCCCCAAAATAAGACCCTGTCTTATATTTCTTTTTGCCACAAAAAAGCACTAGGTCTTATTTTCAGGAATGTCATCCACTGACTAACCTCACTTGTGCGCATCGCCCCCAGCCTCCCTTTCGCTGTCAGAGGCCTTCAGGAACTTCTTCTTCTGTGGCCAGCAAGGCTTTCCTGAAGGCCTCTGGAGCTGATAATGAAGCTCTGGATCGATCTGGAGCTCTCTTATCGGCAAGAGAGCTCTGGATCGATCCAGAGCTTCATTATCAGCTCCAGAGGTGTTCAGGAAAGCCTTACCAGCCTTGCTGGCTGCAGAAGAAATGGGCCAGCGAGACAGGTGTCGGGGTGTGCAAGGCCTGGCTACAACTGTCCACTGGTAAGTAATAGGGCAGCTCCACCCCCTCCCACATCCCCACCCTAGCTTAATTTTTACCCATGTACTCTGGAGTGGGCAGGATCTTAATTAGGGCTTATTTTGGAGGGTAGGGCTTATATTGGGCACACATGTAAAAATCAAGCTAGGACTTACTTTCAGGGTAGGTCATATTTTCAGGGAAACTGAGTAGCCCTGGTCTTACCACCATTCGTTTAGTGACTGTTTGAAGTTACAATAGCACTAACAAAAGCGATCTATGACCATTTCTTACACTTACAATAGCTGCAGCATCCCCATGGTCATGTGATCCAAATTTGGATGCTTGGCAACTGGCACGTGTTTATGACAGCAGCAGTGTCCTGGATGGGTTACGCAATCCCCTTTGGCGACAAGCAAAGTCAATGGGGAAGCCAAGTTCACTTTTGGAACTGTGTTATTAATTTAGCAGCTGCAGTGATACACTTAACAACGGTGGCAAGAATGGTCATAAGATGAAGCAAAACTCACCGAACAACTGCCTTGCTTAGCAAATGAAAATTTTGGGGCTCAATTGTGGTAGTACGTTCAGGTTTACCAATAGATCACACAGTTGGGGACCATACTTTTCAGACTGATATCTGGCATATCTCTTTCTCTCCCTTTCCCTGTCCCTCCGTCTCTCCCTCCCCCTCTCCTTCTCCTCTGTCTTTTTCTTTTTCTCTCTCTACCTCTCCTTCTTCTCCTTTTTTCTCTCTCTCTCTCCTTCTTCTCCTCCTTCTTCTCTCTTTCCCTCTCCCTCTCCTTCTTTGTCTTTTTCTCTTGTCCTCTCCTCCTTTTTTGTCTTTCTCTCTCCCTCTCTCCGTCTCCTTTTCCTTTCTCCCTCTCCCTTTTTCTCTCCTTCTCCTTCTCCTTCTCCTCCCTCCCTCCCTCCCTCTCTCTCTCTCACACACACAGACACACACACACAGAGAGAGAGAGAGAGAGAGAGGGAAAGAGAGAGAGACAGAGAGACAGAGAGAGAGACACCTGATGGTCATCCTGGATTACTACTCACTCATCAGTGTGAAAAATGCAGAGTAGGGAATGCCTTGTTGAATACCACATTTTAATATCATAGATGAGAATATGACATACTGGCATGTCTCCCTCTGATTTCTCCATCCTTCCTACAAGTGGTCCATCAATAACAAGCCTTCCATTTGACTTTTTTTTTTTTTAAAAGGTTGCAACGGATTTCTGAGTAATTCAGAATATTGACAGATCATCTATCTGAAGCAAAAGTTGAGAGCTGGAGAAAACTTATAAAGAACACACGTAGATGCCAAAAGTTTTTTTTTTTTTGCTATCAGAATATAGATAAATGCCAAGTACTATTTTTCACTTTTTCCTTCTCAGAGCTTGTTAAATGGCACGATTAGATAATGATCACTGGAAGATGCAGGGGGAATCAGGTTGCCCCTTTAGCATTCTATTCTTTTCATTTATTGATAATATATAGCATGTATTCATGTTCTATAACATTCACTTTCATTCATCATTGCTTTCAAATATAAATCCAGGATGATGATGAGAAAGATATCTATTGAAATACATATTTTCCTTTTCCTTCCTTTCCCCATTCAGGACATTATATTTGTCCTTTTCCTTCCTTCCCTTCCTTTCCATCCTCCTTTCCTCCTCTTTTCCCACTTTTCTTTTCCTTCCTTTTTCCTTTCTCTTCTTCTTTTTCCTTCTTTTCCTTTCCTTTCTTTCCTTTTCTTTTTTTCCTTTTCCTTTCTCCATCCTCTTTTCCTTCCCTTTCCACTTTTTTTCATTCTTTCTTTTTCTTTTCCATTCTTTTCTTCTTCATCCATCCTTTTTCCTTTTCTTTCCTTTTCTTTTCATCTTTTCTTCTTTTCCTTTTTTTCTTTTTCTCTTATTTTCTTTTTTTTTCCTTTTTTCTTTTTCCTTTTTTTCTTTTCCTTTTCTTTTCCTTCTCTTTTCCTTTCCTTCCCTTCTCTTTCCCTTCCTTCTCTCCTTTCCTTCTTTCTTCCTTCCCTTCCTTCCTTTTCCCTTTCTTCTTTTCCTTCCTTCATCCATTAACTTATTTTCTTTTTTCCTTTCCTTTCCTTTCTCCTTTCCTTTCTCCTTTCCTTTCCTCTCCTCTCCTGTCCTCTCCCCTCTTTTCTTCTATACTTTCCTGTTTTAGGCCGTTATTTGTCATACTAGAATATATTGTTGTTCTTTCACCAATCATCTGTCACTTCAAAATCACTAAGAAGCAGCATCCTGGAGATTTGGTGCAAGACACAAATCTTTTGCTTCCTCCCTTCTGTTAAAAATGATAAGAAAATTGTGACAGCGAGTTTAGGGAAAAATGATATAAAGCTCATCAGGATGAATAAAATATGTAGCTGTGCGGCATATTTTGACCTATATGCAACTTGATAAGGTCATTTACTGAGATCTGAAATGGAAGTTTCAATAAAAGTACAATATCGCCAGATGGGGAAAAAGAGAAAAGAAACTTAAAAAAAAACAGAATAATACAAAAAACAGGAAAATTAGTTGCAATGAGCCTCCAAGGAGAGTATCGGGGTGCCTTAAAATTGGGCAGTGTAGTTTGAGGATTGGAATTTTATAAGGTGTTCAATTTATTTGGAATGAATTGATCCAGAGGTCTTTACGTTGATTTAACGCAGGCCATGATTTGAAGGAAAAAGAATCAGAACTTACATTGTCTCTGGAACGATTGCAAACTGGGGCTGTCTTTTCCTCTTCTGATCTTTAAGAAAGAAAGGGCTTTGCATTCTGAGATCAACTTTCTTTTGATCATATGGAGACACCTGAGACTACACAGTTCCTCTGGATAAGTTTTATACAGGGGCCTATCTTGACTAGAAAGAGAGCTAAGATCTCCATCAAATTGTAACTATTCTGAGAAGGTAATGCTGGAGGGGATCATATTTGATGGGACCATGAGATGGAAGCAGCCTAAGAAATGAAAAAGTGATATTTCTCCTTCCTACATTCCTTTCTTTATCATTTTGACAGCTTCCAGTAATCTACTTGGAAACAAAAGGAAGTAAGCCAAGGTTGAGTCTTCTTCAAGTTGAGCCTAATCCATGGATACACCATGATCATACTGCATCCAATTTTGGAATACTTGGATTACTCCATCCAATTTTGATCACCACAATATAAAGCAGATGTTGAGACTCTGGAAAAAGTGCAGAAAAGAGCAGACAAAGATGGTTTAATGTTATGTTCCTTTCAATATGTTCCTTTGCTCTTCAGTTTTTTCTCTTCTCTCAAGTTATGATGAGGGAGGGAGAGAGAGAGAGAGAGAGAAGGGTAGGAGGGAGAGAGAGAAGGAGAAAGAGAGAAAGAAGAGAGATGAAATAAGATAAGATAGACAAGACAAACAAGACAAGACAGGACTGAAGAGGAGAGAAGAGAAAAGAGAAAGAGAAGGAAAGAGGGAGGGAGAGAAGAGAGACAGGGAGAGAAGAGAGACAGGAGAGAAGAGAGGGAGGGAGGGAGGAAGAGAAGGAGAAAGAGAGAAAGAAGATGAGACGAGATGAGTTAAGGTAAGGTAAGATATGATACAACAGACAAGATAAGACAAGACAGGACTGGAGAGAGGAGAGGAGAGAAGCAAAAAGATATAAAGAGATGAAGAGAGGGAAAAAGGGAGGGAGGGAGAAAGAAAGAGAGAAGAGGGAGGGAGAGATGAGGAAGATCTGATAATATTCAACTTGTATGACTATATATTAAAGTTTTTCCAGATGGTGTGTAAAGCCAACCATTTAGAAATGTTCAGCAAACCCACCATACCACGCAGAAATGGATTTTTCCCCCTTAAAAATAGTATCTTAGTTGTATATTTACAAAGAGTTTATAATGGGCAATGGTTAAATAAGTGGTACTTAGAAAGAATGAAATTCTCTGACCATATGTTGGGACTCCACTGGGGCCATAAGGAAGCATCTATTTTCACCAGATTTTACAAGCAAAACAAAAAAGGGTCAAGTTAACAGAATCATCAAAGTCAAGAAATATAATGTAAAACCCACTGAGACTTTCATCAGTCCTTTGTTTGTTTTCTCATAGATCATGTTGATGTTTCCAAAAGATACAATAAACATTAACTTTTTTTTAAAAAAAAAAGCCACTGTCTCTTTTTTCGCCAGTTGACATTCAATAATATTTGAATTTCACTTTTGATGTTGGTTGCTAAAACAAAACCAAACTATTCTAACAAAAATAATGGGATATTGACAACTTTGTTCCATTGCCCACAGCACCATATTTGTTTTCCTTTCTTCCTAAAGTTAAATTTAATTTCCAAAAGCTGAATTGGCAGTTTTGAATGCTATCTTGAAAAAAAAAAATTTTAAGTTAGCCTCACTTCTTGATAATTTGATAAGCGTGAACCTAAACAGTTTTTTAGAACTGACAAAAATTACCCAGCATAAAATTCTGGCCCACAATAGAACACATTCAAATCAACTATCATATGGTGATGAATATCAGTTATTATCTATATATATAAAAGTGAAATACTACTCACACATCATCACAAAATCTCCAGAACCATGAAGCCTACAAACTTGAAATTTGGCACTTATGTTCCTCTTGGCTTCTAGGTGCTCACTAAGAAAGGATTTTTCAAAATGACCATCAGAGCATTAGTATTTCCTATATTATTATTATTAACACGCTCTGATGCTAAGGAGTTCTACTCCCCCTCCCCACCTGAAAAGAAATCTGTTCCAAATGCAAAACACAAGCAGAGGAGAGGAGTTTCAGTTTCAGTTTCACAGCAGCAACCAGCTTCAGTACAGAACAGTTGAGCTAAGCCACGCCCAGGCTCCTTGCTGTCTCCTTCTTGCTCACATGGCAAACATTGTTTCAGTTTCCAAACAGGACACTAGCAAGATGAATACCAATGGATGCTAATAGGCAAAGGCAGATTTTTTCCCTTATTTCCTTCCCCAAAAACTAAGCCCAACCACATAGTTTCATAGTGAAGCAGGGGTATTGAGCTAGTAAAATATTGAATGCTGAAATGTTTATAAAGACTCCTGAGTGGAATGAAGCAGCCACTATTATTGACAAGGCCTTGAGCAAAGGTTACCACATGTCTATATCAGAGCTAAGCAAAGGATTCAAAAAGGAACTTTGAAGAAGTCCAACCATTTCTTCTCAAAAAAATCAAGCAGATGCATATTTTGGCAGATTGGGGTATATAAGCTTGGAAGGCAGATCCTGGAGACACAAGTGATATACTTCCAATTTCTCCAAGTGATACCAGTATTAGGAGAATATTTGTATCTCGGGGTGGAAATGAGGGGTCCTTGGTGTTCTCTGAACTTGATTGCTACTCAAGGTACAGTTCTACACAGGAATGATTGAGTCTGTCATCTGTACCTCTATAACTCTCTGGTTTGGCACAACAATCAAACACAACAGGGCAGACTCCATTGGATAGTTAGGAATGCAGAAAAAAAACTGCAGCCAACCTGCCTTTCATAGGCAACCTATCAATGGTGGGATTTAAAAAAAATTACTACCAGTTCTGTGGGCATGGCATGGTGGGCATGGTGTGGCTTGGTGGGTGTGGCATGGGAAGGATACTGTAAAATCCCCATTCCCTTTGCACCCCACTAACCTGTTTTCCAGCTCTGTTGTCCTGTGCAGGTCAACAAAAGAAGACCCAGCCAATCAGTTGGGACTCAGGAGGCAGAAAATAGATGGGGGTGGGGCCAGTCAGAGGTGGGATTTGCTGGGTGTCCAAACTACTCAAAATTTCTACTAGTGGTACTCCGGAACTGGTCAGAACCTGCTGAATACCACCTCTGTGACCTATATCTTGCATGAGTGAGAAGGAGGGCTGAGAAAATATTTGCAGTCCCCTCACATCCCGCACATAAACTGTTTCAACATCTCCCCTCAGGATGCCACCTTAGGGCATTGCATACCAAAACAACCTGACGCAAAAATAGTTCCCCCCCCCCGTGTCATTACTCTGAGGAACGCCTAATTACCACAGCATTGCCTCAGGCCTAAAGATATTGACCCATGTAATAGGGCTGTATTGCTATTATCAGAGGTGGTATTCAGCCAGTTCGGATCAGTTCTGGTGCACTGGTAGCGGAAATTTTGACCAGTGTAGAGAACCGGCAAACACCACCTCTGACTGGCGCTGCCCACCTGACCCCACCATTACCTCTCCTATATTTCCTTGTTTTTTAGCTCAGATGATTTGTGCAGCAGAAAAGATTGCCGTGTCTCAGCTGAGCTAAAAACAGTTCAGGTGGCTCACCAGTGCTGACAGAGATTGGTATTTGAGCCCTGCGCACGTGTGCGAACCTCAGTTGATTTGATCAACAGAGCAGATTGCGCATGCATAGAACCAGTAGGAAAAAATTGGAAGCCCACCACTGGCTATTATCCTTCTCATCTTCTCTTTCTCATCTTCTCATCTTTCCTACTACCTTCTCCTATTTGTATCTTATAATTTATCATTTCTTGTTACGATTTATGGTTGTGTCTTGTGATTTATGATCTAGGACTTATTCCTTTGTAGTTTGAAAGTACACAGAGAACTTATGGCAGCAGAGGCAAATTCCTTATGGGTCCAATCACACTTGGCCAATAAAGAATATTCCAATATTCCAGTTACCCCATGATGTTACCTAGTATGGGTAATGAGACATCTGCAAGAAAATAACCAAGCTTGGAGACCACCAAGGACTTCTCCAAATGAAGAGAAACAACTTGGCATACACACACACACACACACACACACACACACAGAGAAAACCATGGGAAGATTTAAAGAAGCTTTGTAAAGTTTGATCTTTTCACGGGATGCATAAAAGTTTACTCAATGCCAATGTCAAGTACAAAATCTGTCATTGCCTGGTCTCTACCTTGTATGAAAATTCCATGTTTTCACATACAACCCTTGATCAAGCTTTAATTCCTGATCACGATGAAAACACACATATCTGTGAGCAGAAGATCATTTTCATCTCTGGATGGATATTTTGAGGTGCAATCCAATCAGCATCCAAAGTTATGGTTTGCAGGCTCTAGATTTCCATTGGGCAAACAAGCCTGTTTGACATCCCAGGAAGAAAGATTCATACACATATTTCCACAGAATGATTTGTACTTTTTTTCCCCTGATTTTTTAAAAAGAGAAGTAACTTGAAGATTTCATTGTTATTGATTGCATTTATTTATTTCACCTTGTATGCCAGATCAGTTGTAAATAACTCTAAGAGCATTGCACTTAAAATTGGGAGTAAAAAGGATTAAGACACTAAAAAACAACAAACATAACAATTGTTGTGCCCTTATTGGAATCTGATTCTGAGGGAGAGGTCGAACAGCTGACAGGGAGTGGGAGTGTGGCTCTGGTGGCTGTGGAGGAAACTGGGGAAGGGCACAGTCCGGCTGGGAATTTAGAGGAAGACCCAGGCCCACCCCCTCTTCATCCTAGGGCACGCAGGGAGGAACAGATAAGGGAGCAACGTGGGTTACAGGGGAGAAAAAGGTCCTAATTCCCTTCATTAGCTGCAGCTGGGGAAACAGGATAAAGAGGGTGTTTGTGCACAGAACTTTGCTGGAAGCAAAGCATGCATTATCTTTGTTTGTCAAGTCCTATCTGGGTTCTGGTGTCCTCCCAACTATGCATGTTTCATTATCTTTTGGAGGTCTGCAATTCCTTATCCTGCCCTGTCTCATTAATTGCTGCAGCGTGGTTCGTGTTGGTTTTTATTTATAATGTAGATGTACTTTGGGTTCAGACTGAATTTCTTCCCTTTAAAAACTGTTCTTGGGAGAGTTTTTTCTTCAGCCGATGATAACTGGACATTGGGGGCCAAGTTGGAGGAATTAAAGGGACTTTACCTACTTTTGTGACTTTGTTGCTTTTTTGCCACGCCCCGGGTCATCACAACAGTAATGTTCTTTTCCATCATACTGTGCCAAGAAATAGCAAAAGATACAGGTAGTCCTCACAACAGTTCATTTAGTGACAATTCAAAGTTACAATGGCAGTGAAAAAAGTGACTTATGATCATTTTTCACACTTATGGCCATTGCAGGTTCCCTATGGCCATGTAATCAGAATTCGGACTCTTGACAACTGACTCATATTTTTGACGGTTGCAGTGTCCTGCAGTCAACTGCAATGATTTACTTAACAACGGTGACAAGAAAGGTCACAAAATGGGGTGAAACTCATTTAACAAAAATCTCACTTAGCAACAGAAGTTTTGGGCTCAATGGTGGTCTTCAGTTGAGAACTATCTATACATCAGTATAATTTCCCCAGCCCAATCTTCTGGAATAGTTAAGAGATTTGGAGTTTTCCTATATCCCATTTTGTCTGCTACCAGTTTAACCGAAAGTATTTTGGAAGGAAAGTGAAACTATAAATAATCTGGATACAAAAGGGTGCAAACTGTTGGAACAGTTTAAACTTATAAACTTTGTAAATTTCTTTAGACAGAATTATTTGGTTCATCAAAATGAGTTATAGTTCCAGAGCATAATGCAACTACTACCATCCCAAATTGATTAATTTCAAACAAACCTCATCCATTTTAATTCATTTTTATATACTTTTAATGGAAGAAATTCTGAACAAGGTAAAAAAAACATAAAAGAAAATAAAGATAATATAGTGTGTCCTCCAATATTCCCAACAGAGGTTATAAATACATTTATATTTTATCCTTGTTCTCTAAAGGTAGATCATAACTTTCTTCTTTCCATAAGCTACTTCTTTTTAATCTTCAAAATAGCAAGTTCATTTTTCTCTTTTCATCAAGTCCACAAGGGGTTTCTATCTACTGATAAATCTTTCTCTAATCATCCACTTTTAATTCATAATTAGAGCCAAGAAGCACAGCTAATACAGAGAAATGCAGAATTTCCTTGGCATCTTCGGTTCTTCTGTTGGATGGCTACATGTGCATGTTTTTATAGATTTGTACAAAATGTTCCTCAGCAACTGCAATGAGGACCATATTTGGAACATTCTGTTTTGCATAAGGTCATTTGTCAGATGTCAAATGACAAAGAAAGAAAGAAAGAAAGAAAGAAAGAAAGAAAGAAAGAAAGGAAAGGAAGGAAGGAAGGAAGGAAGGAAATGTTCTTGACTTCACCCAAACACCCATTTCTAGAGAAGGAACATTTTTCCAATAGCTAAATTGAGATTGGATTCTTGCAACCTTCTGTTTGCTATAAACAGAAGTTGTTATTTAATTGCTATAAAGTCCATGTTGTTATTTAATGATCATTAAGTAAAATGCCTATTGATATTATGGAGTTAAGGAACTTCTTGTAATGCAAGAAAACCATGGGAAAATGCAACATACCTCTAGAGAATTAAAGGGCATAAAACTCTTGATGTTCCTTTCGAAGGAAAAGTCATCCATTTCTGAAACAAGAAGAGGCTGCCTTAAAACCCAATTGAATGGAAGGCAACTGTTGACTTCTATTACAGTAAGTGCAGTTATATACAAAGAGACATCTATTGATTAGTTATAGCAATCCAACTGAGACAGCATATTTCATTCTTCCCCATCAACATTAGCTTAGTGAATTATACCCTCTTTTTTGTTTACATAATAAAGAACAAGAGTCAGTCATTTCTGCTTTTGTCTTAAAACTTTCCAGTGTTGCTTGGTTTTGCAAACAGTCTTTAATCCCCACTTTCCAAATAAAAATCAATTCTAGCCTGAATTTTAGTTGATGATGCTTTAAACAATCCTGTAAAGAAACCGAATTGAGTTTCAGTTGCAATAATGAATTGGAAACATTCTAAGGAATTTAAACCATGGGTCTTAGAAATGTAGATCATGCTGTTTCAAGAGATGTTGGTGCTTTATAATCAATCAGATGGCTGATTACCTTAGGTTTAAAAATATTCATCATGGCTGGAATTCAGTTTCCACCTCTGCTACTAACAAAGCATTAAATTGCAAAATCAAGTAGTTTTCTAAAAGGCTCTAAGAATAGCCTTTTTTCTTCTTTTCCAAAAATAGAATTTTCTTACTAAATTTTCAAATATCTTATTTTATCCTATGTATGGTTCATTAATTCTCTAATGGTGGTTATGACTTACAAAAGTAAGAATCCTCATTTTTGTTTATAATACTTGAGGACATGTTTTCCCTTTCTAGGATATTACCCAGGGTTCAAAGCTGCCATTTTAAATTTTATTTGCATTGTAAATGAAGGCTGCATTTGCAGTGTATAGAAGTGTGAAACAAGTTTATTTGGATATTGGCTTTGGACACTGGCATTCTCTTTCTTTCTTTCTTTCTTTCTTTCTTTCTTTCTTTCTTTCTTTCTTTTTTGAAAATAAATAGTGTAAATATTGAAAAGAAAGGAGGCCAGGATGAAACTTGTTTAATCCCTTTTTGAATACAAATGGTAGCACTACTACATCACACTGGAATTGAAATATTATTGTGCAACTTCATAATTAAAAATAGCAGTTGATGGTCAGTAAAAAAATTCTAGAATTTTCCCCTAATTTCTAGGGGTCAGGGAATGCCACCTTTAGATCAATACAAATTGACAAAGAATACTGTGAGGGCAATTAGAGGACTTTCTAGTCAGGTGGTACAAAATAATGGTGGGTTTAGTGTTGCCCACCCCATCCCAAATCCTGTTTGCTCGTCAACTAATGCATTTTTAGTTTCCTGTATAGATGTCTGTTGTACAATTTATTACATTTACTTAGAAAAATGAATTGGCAGAAATTTGAGAGATCTGTTCTGTCTCCTTTTTTATAAATTGGCACTATAATTGACTGACTTCAATCTTTGGGGATATATGGGGAGTGATAAAAAATGCCAGTATTAGAAATCATAAATCAGAATTTACCTTTAATGATTCAGCCAGAATAAAGTCTACCTCAGTTACTTTCTTGTTTTCCACTTTTCATAATTTGGAGGAAGCAGAAAGGAATAATGGGATCTAATCTAGAATACATTTTCAATTTAACTCAAGAGAAATCAAATCCCACGAGTTATCACCTAATAAAATATGAAAACGATCTTCTAATACTTATAGAGATCTTTTTCTGTGTGCCCAACCCAGATGGAACTCTGATGGCTGCAGGCTACAAAACCCTACATTTAGGCAAGAAAAACCAAAAGTACACATATAGACTGGGTGAAACCAGGCTCAATTTTGTAAACAACAAACTAAAAGACTCAAGATCCATCCCATCCCTGAAAGGACCTAATGGTACAGACTGCAACACCACCACCATTAAAGCCAACCTTTTGAACACATTCTTTGGCTCAGTATTTGTAAACAGCAATGTCTCATGCCCAGTATTTCCTAGTCGAACCACACACAACTACAATGATCTAATACATATCGATTTTACAGAAGACAATGTTCAAAAAGCACTACACAATCTAAAACCATCTCTAAAACCATCTGGACCAGATGGAATATGTGCCTACTTCTTTAAAAAGCTATCCACTGCCATAGCCAAACCTCTAAGCATAATCTTTGAAAAATCTTTTAGGACCAGCTCCTTGCCAAACCTATGGTCACAAGCCATGGTCATTCCCATCTTCAAAAAGGGAGACCCCAGCCTAGTTGAAAATTATAGACCAATCTCTTTTATGCTGTAAAGTCATGGAATCAATTATTAACCAATCCATTATCCTCCACTTAGAGACAAACAACCTACTCTCTAACGAACAATATGGTTTCAGAAAAAAACTATCCTGTAATCTGCAACTCTTACACTGCAAAAACATATGAACTACACAACTCGATCAGGGCAAAGCAATAGACGCAATCTATATAGACTTCTGTAAACCCTTCCATTCAGTGGTACATGACAAACTACTACTAAAACTAAAATCTTATGGTATCTCTGGACAACTGCATAACTGGATAGAAGCATTCCTGTCAAACAGACAACAAATGGTCAAAATTGGAAGCGTCTTATCAAATTCTGTACCTGTCAACAGTGTTGTCCCCCAAGGCAGCGTTCTAGGACCAACTCTCTTCATACTCTACATAAATGACC
Source organism: Naja naja (assembly GCA_009733165.1). Lineage (NCBI taxonomy): Eukaryota > Metazoa > Chordata > Lepidosauria > Squamata > Elapidae > Naja > Naja naja. The sequence goes on along the minus strand of CM019151.1, from coordinate 64,641,683 downwards.
TCTGTGATCATATTAAGAGCAACTGTGTTCTCTTCGCTGATGATGTAAAGCTATTTAACACCACAGACAATACTGCTACCCTTCAAAAAGACCTCGACTATGTATCAGAATGGTCAAACAAATGGCAACTTCAAATCTCAACAAATAAATGCTCTGTCTTACATATTGGCAAAAAAATCAGAAAATAAAATACAAGTTGAATAGTCAAGACCTTGTTGATGATCCAAACTCCATCAAGGACCTTGGAATATTCATCTCTAATGATCTAAGTGCTAGAGCCCACTAGCACTCTAGCACTAGAGCCTACATAGCCAAAAAGGCATTAACAGTTGTTAACCTAATCCTACGTAGCTTTTTCTCTGGTAATATCACACTACTAACTAGGGCATACAAAACATTTGCTAGACCAATACTCGAATACAGCTCATCAGTCTGGAACCCACATCACGTATCTGATATTAACACAGTTGAGAAAGTCCAGAAATATTTCACAAGAAGAGTTCTACACTCCCCTACTCGTTGCAGAATACCTTATGCCACCAGGCTTGAAATTCTAGACCTAGAAAACCTAGAACTACTGCCGTCGGTCCGATCTAAGTATAGTATATAAAATTATACATTGCAATGTCCTACCTGTCAATGAATACTTCAGCTTCAACCATAACAATACAAGAGCACACAATAGATAGAAACTCAAGGTTAACCGCACCAAACTTGATTGCAGGAAATACAACTTCAGCAACAGAGTGGTCAATGTCTGGAATACTCTACCTGACTCTGGTTTCTTCCCCAAACCTCAAAAACTTTAACCTTAGACTATCTACTATTGACCTCACCCCCCTTTCCTAAGAGGTCTGTAGGGGGCATGCATAAGTGCACCAACGTGCCTACCGTCCCTGTCCTATTGTTTCTTTTATTTTTCTTATATGTATTCATTTCATGTATTCATAACTATGTTTATCCTTATACTTATTATCTTGTAAGCAATTGACAAAATAAATAAATAAATAAATAAATAAATAACTGTGAGAGGGATCTTGAAGGCTTAGTGGAAAACCAGCTAAATATGAGCCAGCAGTGTGCAGCAGCAGCCAAAAAAGCTAATGCAATCCTAAGTTGTATTAACAGAGGGATACAATCAAGATCAAGGGAGGTACTAATACCACTCTATAAAGCCTTAGTAAGACCACACCTAGAGTACTGCATCCACTTTTGGTCACCACACTATTAAAAAGATGTTGAGACTCTAGAAAAGGTACAGAGAAGAGCAACCAGGATGATTAGGGGACTAGAGACTAAAACATATGAGGAACGATTACAGGAACTGGGCATGGCTAGTCTAGTAAAGAGAAGAACAAGGGGAGACATGATAGTAGTGTTCCAATATTTGAGGGGCTGCCACAGAGAGGAAGGGGTCAAGCTATTTCCTAAAGTACCTGTAGGCCAGACAAGGAATAATGGATGGAAACTGAACAAGAAGAGATTCAACCTGGAAATAAGGATAAACTTTCTGACAGTGAGAACTATTAACCAATAGAACAGCTTGCCCTTGGAAGTTGTGGGAGCACCATCACTTGAGACCTTGAGACCTTCAAGAAGAAAAAAACCCATAATGCAAGCTTTCCACCTTTGTTTTCTGACTTAATAATTAACTGTCCAGAATTGGGTGTATTGCTTCTTTTCATATTTCAAATAAATATCCTAACAAGAAGCAATAATTATTATCTTCATAGGCCTTATATATTTTAACTAGATAGGTATTGGCATCAACATCTTCTCAGATTTAAACTTAGTTCTGGAATTTCTGATTACTGTATTATTAGAAAGCTTTTATAAGAACTTTCTCAATTAATTTCTCATCACTGATCACATGAGACCTTTACTGCAACCATAATGCCAGCAGTCAAGCAAACAAACCAAGGAACAAAAATAAACATAACAGATAAATATGAGTTCGAGAAAGAAAGGAAATTAGTACACATTTTTCAGACAGAAAGAGAAAGGGGAAAATGCATTTCAAAAATATGTGTTGTGATAAGATGTAGATGACAATCACATTCATTGTTGCTATCACTTTATGAATAATAAAGAGAAATCGAAATTGTCTATTCTGCATAAACCATTTATCTAAAAATATTGTCATACTGGTAAAGTCATTTCTCAATGCTAAGAGCTACTTATTATACTGTATTCTACTTGATATGAAATTCTGTTTAAATCAGACTGTATTTCAGTTTGGGGTACTTGAGGAATTCAGTATTTGGAAATTAGTATTCCAAGTAACATAATGTGGACCTCTTGGAATAAAATGTACATCAGACTGCAGTGTTGCACAACTCTTCACATAGCACTGAATACTGTGGAAACACAACTATCTGGAATCTAAGAAAATATTTAAAATGTGTATTTCAAAGATGCATTCAAATAAATATGTCCCTTCTGAACAAAATCTATTTAATTTTAACATTTGAATGAAGTTTTAAGGTGAATTTTGTTTGTCAACAATGGGACAAGCCAGAAGTTTGTCAATGGGACAAACAGATTAAAAATAAATAAATAAAAGGTACATTTTTGAGTCATTCATACACCAAGAGAAGTTAATGGAATTGACTCATTAAAGATAACTATAATTACATAATTGTCATTATGCTTTGCTGGTCAGTTAAATTGGTTTGTCATGGAAACAAGGATTTCAGACCCTATTCGGTGCCACCATATTTAGTTAATATGTTACTCTTTAATATATTTTAGCTTGGGAAATATGGAAATGGAAAAAAAAAGTAATCCGAACAATTGAGGAAAATGAAATGACAGGTACCAGGAAAGACTCTTTAGAGAGCATGCCAGGAACACACCAAGGAAAAAAGAGCAAAAAAAAAGCTATTAGGATTTTAGCCTTTAAAATATGGGAGGAAGTGAATATTCAACACATAGCATGCTTACAAAAACAAAAACTAGAAGCTGTACAGGCAAAAACCACTTAAAATATGTACTGTATAATAAAAATGGATGGATGGATATGGATGGATGGATAGATGGATGGATGGGTGGGTAGGTAGATGGGTAGATAAATAGGTAGGTAAGTAGGTAGGTAGGTAGGTAGGTGGATGGATGGATGGGAGGGAGGGAGGGAGGAAGGAAGGAAGGAAGGAAGGAAGGAAGGAAGGAAGGAAGGAAGGAAGGAAGGAAAATATTACAGAGTTAAAGTTATCTTATAAGCTTCTAATGGAAGCTCTCATTAGTCCATGGGCTCATAGATCATTGTCTAAAGACATCAAAAGTTATTTCATAGTAAGGACGCAGCACGTAATAATGCCCAGTGTACCATAATGTTATTTAATGACCATGTCCTCATGTTGCATACCGTTTTGCTATTTAAAAATTCATTCAAGGCGATTCTGATCACCCATCTCTTTGTGATCATTTTATACTCTTAAAATGCATCTTTCGAAGACCAAATAAACAAAAAGTATCTAGGGTCTACAAAATCCTTCATTTAACTTTGGGATAGATAAGAACTTTATTTTCCCCCAAAGTGGGTAGTCCAATCTACTCCATGTCCAAGATTAAGGAGGAAAATAGAATTGGAAGGATATATGTGGCCTTCCAAATACATGAATCAAACCCTAGTTATGAGTTAGATGAAGACCTTAACTAGAAGCCCCCTTATCAAGATCTCCTCAAACTTAGATTGGACCAAAGAAGAAGGCTATTGTCATGCCCCTGTTAGAATCTGACTCTGAGGGAGAGGAGGAACAGCCGACAGGGAGTGGGAGTGTGGCTCTGGAGGTTGTAGAGGAAATTGGGGAACGGCACAGGCCAGCTGGGCATTCAGAGGAAGACCCAAGCCCATCCCCTCTTCATCCGAGGGCACACGGGGAGGAGCAGATAAGTGAGAAATGTGAATGGCGTGGTCTACGGGGGAGGAAAGGGCCTTGATCCACTTCATGGGCTGTAGCTGTGAGGACTGTTTAAAAGGACAAACTGCTCATGGCCCAGTGCTGGAAGCAAAGTGTGAAATAATTCTAGTCTTTCAGTTCTTATCTCAATTCTGGCATCCTTCCCAGTGTGTGTATTTCGATATCTGTGGATGTCTTCAAGCCCTTATCCTGCCTTGTCTCATTAATTGCTTCAGTGTGGTTTGTGTTGTTTTTTCTATTTATAATTTATATGTATTTTAAGTTTGAATGCAAGTTCTTCCTTTTCCCAACTGTTTGTGGAGTTTTTTCTCCAGTCAATGATAATTGGATCCTTGAAGCCAAGTTGAAGGAATTAAAGGGACTTCACCTGTTTTTGTGACTTTGTTGCTTTTGTATCCCACCCTGGGTCATCACAGCTACTAAATCTATCTATCTATCTATCTATCTATCTATCTATCTATCTATCTATCTATCTATCTATCTACACACACACACACACACATATCAGCATGTTTCTTAAATATCCTTCAAACACATCATTTAAAGTCTTCCAGATGCAACATCAATGTAGAAATGGCCCATGCATCTGAGAGAAAATTTCTAAATAGGATAGAATTATGCTTCATATTGTACAACACAGAGCTGGGCTAGCCATTAAATAAATCCTTTGCAAGCTTCTCTCTTTCCACAGTAAGAACAATTCTATAATTTAGCAGAGTTGTTCCACTTTTTAATTTTTTATTGTCTGCTGCTTGGCTGTTTTAATTGTAACTATCGGGGGATTTAGTGTGGCAGAGAGTTAGTTATTCAACTCTGCATGACAAAGGTTTAGAACAACATGTGTTTCAGCAAAACAGCTGTTTGCTGTTCCTTTTCTTCAATATTTAGTTTGGAAAGAAAAGTTCTTCTCTCATTACAGTTTGTTTCCAAAGACATAAGATAACATGGGAAAGAAGAAGGAACGGCCTCATATAATAGCATCTGCATGCATAAACTGTAAATAAAGAACTGCTATATATTTTCCGATAATTTTACAGAGCAGTGCAAAATAGGAGTTGAGGAATCATGAAAATATTGTTCTGACCTAGGCTTCCCAAAAGCACGAAGCCGACTCCTCGTCTCGATAAAACTCCTTTTTACTTAGTTTACATTGAATTCCTCTCCAGCAAAGTCCCGGCCAACAGTCTTTCAAGAGATTTCACAGCTACAGACCTTTATCAGGCTTGGAGAGCTGCCAGGCCGATATCTTCCAAACGCCACACAGTAGCAGACAATACTTGGCAAGAAGTCAGGAACAGATCTTCACCCTAATGAATTGAACTAATTGTCTCCTGCAAAACTCCACTCCCCTTTCGCTCCTCTTTATTCCCTATGGGAGGGGCCATTCACAGTCCATCTGTGCCTATATTCCAACTGTTCTTCTGCCCCACTGATCTCCCACTCTGAAGGCAGCTGATAACTGTTGGACGGCCCTGGCCCCATCTCTGCCTCCGATGCAGAGCCCTCATCAGAGCCTTCCACAGACTCCAGGACTGGCCCATGCTCCTCCCCATCCTCCTCACTGCCTGAATATGCCTCCAGCTCTGCTGGCTGCTGGAGAGCCACAACAAATATATCTATTGTCGTAACTATTGAGTTAGTTTTACTAGGTTTTGGGGTGTGTCGGAGAAGGAAGTGGCCCACACACCTTGGCAAAATCACATTCATTGCCTTTTGCAATGCTTATTTTCTCCATTTTTGCAGTTTCTCCCAATGAATGCCCTTTTGGTGCACAAAACTATACCTAGATTCAAACTTTGATTTCCTTTACTCAGTGTTCCATAAATGATGGATGGTAATGAACACTATACGTTGCTGTCAGCTCATGCAATAGCAAATAATATTTTGACATGCACTCTTCATTTTAGTTCATAGAAATTTACAGCCATCTCGTACCTATTTCTGCAAGTAAGGAGAAGTTTCTCTGGAGGTTACGGACATTGCAACACCTCCACCTATTTCTAGACAGTCAAGCTGAGCTAAAGGTAAATATCAGGTGTGAAGAATCAGGACCACACATTAAGTTCCAGTTAAGAAGGTTTTTTTTTCTCTATTCATAGTAATCTAGTCAACTAAAGGTCAGCACTAAATTAGTGCTAGATAAGATTTAATGGAATTTAAAGGGGAACATGGATTGCTTGCAGAACATAGTGACTCCAGGCTGATTCCTTTCTTGACTCCACTCCCACTTCCCTGGCTCTTCTTTTCCTCCTCCTCCATTAAAACAAAAGTAAAGCAGTTCCTGTGGATTTTACTCTGCTAGTCGTTGCCTGGGTGCGGTGCTTGTCTTCATTTCAAGATCATTGAGTCAGTACTTTCAGAAGACATTTCCATGGTCTTGTGTACAGTATGACATCACAGAGCACTGATAACTTCCCACTGAATGGGTACCTATTTATCTACTCATATTTTCATGCTTTCAAACTGCTAGGTTGGCAGGAGCTTGGGTGTGGATGGAAGCTCAAAACTGGGCTGCTGGCTTTCCAGTTGACAAGCCCAGTGTTTTAACTACTCAATCACCAGGACACCTCTCCAACATTAAGCCCACATTAAAAAGGTGCACCATCTAGAAATTCTTCAAAAAGTTCCTTATCACCAGGAAGGATGGAACTATAATTTCCACCCCAAGCTGATATAATTGTATGTCTCCTTAGCTTTGTTTAATCCATTCACTTTCATATGAAGACTTCATACTAAAGTATTCCATGTTAAAAGGTGTTAGGCTGGGTAACACGTTTCAAAGTGACCTTTTGCAAAATGCGTTAGTAATATGCATGAAATGCTCCTCACAAAGGCATTAAAACAGCTACATGCTCTGGAAAACTCAGAACAATTGTTTTAAAAGCTGCATTTTCTCAACTATTTACCTAAAACACAAAATCATGGGGCTGGAAGAGACCTCATAGGTCTTTTAGAATAACATAAGGCAGGAGCCTTATACTATCTGAATCAAACGATTATGGTGGCAGGCACAGACAAATAAATTATCTGGGGCAGTCAATAAAGCATGTCATGCTGCATGCACATATGGACAGACAGACAGACAGACAGACAGAGCTTTCCATGAAACCAGACAAACCTTCAGAAAGATGCTTCCCTTTTAATGCTTCAAGGCTATGTTGTTCACTCAGACTTCCATGCTTTGCTAAAGAGCCTCTTTTAAATGCTTTGCATAAGCAGTAGAGAGGTTTAGATATATAATATTTTCCTGTCTGGTTGATTTGAAGAAGACACTGAATAATCTACAGCTGACCTTGTCTGGCTCAGTAGTTAAGTAGGGTCAGGATGTGTTAATACTCAGAAGGAGAATCTATATGGAATGCCAATGCTCTAGGCTAGGCTGGGAGGAAAAAACTAAACAAAACCCAAGAGGTGATAATAACAAAACAGCTCTTTTGTTTTGTTTCTAAGACATTGACATGGATATTGTCCAGGAAATCACCAGGAGTCAAACCTGAATGAAAAGAATCTTTACCTGGACAATTTCATACAAATCTCTCTCTCTCTCTCCCCTCCCTCCCTCCCTCTCCATTTTCTATGGACAGTACATGAGCATTTAAAAAGTAATAATCAGAATATTCCTAACCTTGCATGAAAAATGCCATCAATTTTGCTATATGTAGTGGCTTTCATTTTACCAGACAGGACCTTTGTTAGAAAAACCCATAAAATAAAATTAACCACTGGAAACCATAAAGGGACTATGTGCATGCATTTCTCTTCTGCCTCTGAATCTCTAGTCATTCTTTCGCATTATCAGATTCTAATTTGTGTTACTATGCAATATCGAACAACTGCCTGTTATATTACTATGCAGTGTTGCTTACTTAATCTCAAGTAAATGGGGAGCAGTAACTCTTGGGGGCGGATCTATGCCAAGGAATCCATCTTCCGTGATACTTAAGTGTTAGTTCAGCCGAGCATCATTGTTGATTACCTACCAATGGTTCTTTAGGTGCAACATTTTATGCAGCACATCCTTATCAAATAGCCTGAGGTCTCAAACTGTAAGCTTTCATAGCCATCCTGATTTAATCAGATACAATTCCCATTCTTGGCCAGTTCCTTTTGTAAAATCTCTTTTCCCTCAGTCAAGGCAGTAGGCTGACTATGACTGTGTGTAAATGATAGTGTGCCCACAATGATAACATAGTCAGAACACAGAATCATAGAGTTGTAAGGGGCTCTGGAGACTGTTCTGTCTCCACTACATGTTAGTCTGTGTGCAGCTCGACATGCAGCTAAACCCATTTTCCTCCAATAAAACAAACCATGTTGGTAGATCCACATGATTTATTGAAAGAACAGCATATGGTGAAACTGGGGAAAATATGAATACATACAATGAGAACCAAATGCAAGATAGGCAGCATTGAGTTAGTGCTGAACCTAACAATTAATAAATACATGTAATTTAAATCTCACCAGTGATGCTCTGTGTGTGGGATGTGGCTTTGTCCTTGGATGACCATGTGCCACAGATTAAGATGGATACGTCTTTGTGCTTCTGTCTTCTCCAAATGCTAAAGGAAATGGAGTCTGGCTTCTCAGCATGCACTTGGTTTGAGAATGTGGGCTGATGGGTAAAATGGGTTGAGTCAGCTTCAAAACAATATATTTGGAGCATATTTGTCTCTCCAGCCACTAGATGGGGCTAGAGGGCAACAACAGCATATAAAGTTATATGGTGTGGCATGACAGAGATCTTCTAATCCAACCCCCTGCTCAAGGAAGAAGATCTTATACCATCCCAGCCAAATGGTTGTTTTTGTAAAAGGTGAAAGATTTATGCAATCTGAAGAGAAACCAGAGTATTAGGGGAATATCAATTGCATACACAGTAAACAGAAACAAGAAAAGATGGAAAAAAACAGGATGAATTAATAAAATAAATTGGAAAATTAGAGAATAAACAAAAGAGAAACCCAGATAATGAGCAAATTAGAGATGAGTTAACACAAATAAAACATGAACTCAACACACTTGAACAAGAGAAATTGCTTAGAAAGTTACAATACACAAAACTTTTGTTTTATTTTGTTTTGTTTTATTTTGAATATGCAAACAAACCGGGAAGGTGGTTAGCATATAAACTGAGAAAAGAGGAGCAAAAAAGAACGATACAATATCTAGAAAACAAAAATGGGGAACTTGAAGCTGATTCGGAAAAAAAGAAAGAAATTACAAGAGATTACTTTGAGGATTTATACAAACAACAAAAAGTAGAACAATACCTAAAAGTAGGAAACATTCAGGAATTAGCTGAGGATGAAAGAGAGATATTGAATAAGGAAATAACGATAGGCGAATTAAGAGAGGTGATTCAGAAACAAAATAATAATAAAACACCAGGTCCAGATGGATACCCAAGTGAATTTTATAAAAAGATAGGAGATATACTAAATAACACTCTCTTAGAAGTTTGTAATGAGGTATTATTAAAAGCAAAAATACCTAACTCATGGAGGGAGGCATATATAACACTTATACCCAAAGAGACAAACACCAATCAAATTAAAAACTACAGACCAATATCACTTCTAAATACAGATTACAAAATATTTATGACAATTATGGCACAAAGATTAAAAGGAATTATTAGTGAGAAAATTAATACAGATCAAAATGGATTCTTACCGAAAAGGCAGATTAGGCATAATATAAGAACGATAATAAACATATTGGAATACCATGAAAACCACCCGGGAAATCAAATGGCATTGATCTTCTTAGACGCACAGAAAGCGTTTGATAATCTGAACTGGGATTTTATGAAATCGCAAATTAACAAAATGAACTTTGAGAATGATTAATGATTAATGCAATATATGATAGCCAAAAGGCAAATATATTGATAAACGGGGAAACCACTAAAACGTTCAAAATAGAGAAAGGGGTTAGACAAGGTTGCCCTTTGTCACCATTGTTGTTCATTACAATATTAGAAACGCTGTTAGTTAGAATTAGGGGAAATGGGAATATAAAAGGAACGAAAATTAAGAACCAAGAGTACAAGGCACAAGCATTCGCAGATGATATGGTATTTATGATAGAAGAACCATTAGAGACGGGTCCTATACTATTGCAAGAGATAAATAAATTTGGGGAATTAGCAGGACTAAAAGTAAACAAGGGGAAAACTAAATTGTTAGTCAAAAATATAACAAATTCTAAGCAAAAAAATTTGGAAGAAATAATGGGATTACAAATAGTAAATAAAATAAAATATCTAGGAATCTGGATAAGGGCAAAAACAATAATGCTATGGGAAGATAATTATATTAAAATTTTAAAGCAAATTAAAAAGGACTTGGAAATCTGGAATAAAATGCAAATATCTTTCTTAGGAAGAATCATGACAATTAAGATGAATATACTACCCAAAGTTTTGTACTTATTTCAGACGATTCCAATACTAACAAATAGAAAGTTTTTTATGGATTTGGATAGGATGACGATGAAATTTATTTGGATGGGAAAAAAGGCAAGAATAAAGAAAAAATATCTACAAGATGATAAAAGTAGAGGTGGATTCGGACTCCCGGATTGGGAAATTTATTATAAAGCTGTGATCTTGGTATGGATAAGGGAATGGGTGAAATTAGAAAATAAAAGAATATTGACACTAGAGGCATGACTTACAAATGGGATGGCACTCACTCTTGTGGAATCCGACTGATAAAAAACAAAAACATGCAATGAAACACATAATACGTAAGTCATTGATTAAAAACTGGGTAGAAATAAGGAAGAAAAACTATACAAAAATACTGAGATGGCTCTCAACAATGGAGGCAACCTTTCACCCCAACACATTGGATTTAAATAAAAAACTTAAATATTATCAGATATTGGATACAGAGGGAAAACTAAAAACAAAACAGGATCTGGAAACACAAGGAATAGTGATAGACAACTGGGCTTATTTACAAATTAAAATGAGGTACAATAAAAATATAAAGGAATACAGAATAGAGATAAAGAATACAAATTTGGATAAATTACTTCTGGGACTGGAAGAAAAATTAATATCTAAATTATATAACTTACTATTAGAACAAGAAAGAATAGGACAACTAGTAAAAGGATCAATGTTAGCATGGGAAAAAAATATAGGATATAATCTGGATTTGAACGATTGGGAGGATACATGGGAGAAAAATTTGACATACACAAAGTTGGTGGCATATAAAGAAAACCATATGTGGTACAAAATGATGATATAGGATTGGATGATGAAATGTGAACTGGAGTGGAAACCAGAACTGTTTCTACTAGAAACTTTAGACAAAACCTATTCTACTAACAGGCTCAGAAATGGAAGGAACCAAATTGTTGGAAGTGCCAAAATAAGAATTGGACACTTATTATCTATATGTGGTGGACAATGAACCAAAATAAGAAAAATATTGAGATGAGAAATTAAAATTAGGATTGATGGATGTTATGATGTAAATGTGAACTGTGAGGGAAACACATGAATGTTATTTGTGACTGTAAGCCTTGCTTTTTAACAATTGTAAATAAACTTTTTTAAAAAATTTTTAAAAAATGGTTGTTTTTGAAAACCTCCAGGGATGGAGTACCCACAACTCTGGGAGACAAACTGCTCCATTGATTAATTCTTCTCACTGTCGGAAAATTTATCTTACTTCTAGGTTGGATCACCCATTACTCCTTGCCCTCCTTCAGGTGCTTTGGAGAATAAGTCAAACACATGTTCTCTGTGACTTCCCCTTGTTGGAAGTTAAAACCTACCCCTCTCCTAGAGAAATAAACCATTTTAGGATATATTAAAAGACAGAATATTTCCTCTAAAAGAGAAGTAGAAATTCAGAGAGGCAGAAACTCACCCTCCTACTTTTGCTAATTGGCAATTAAGGTCTGGGCCAGTCTATTCTACATAACTAAAGATCTACCTCCTCCAGGTAGAGCCATAATAGGAATCCCAAAGCCTTTTCATTACATCATCATCCAGCAAGGCTCAACCAAGCCTTGGACAGCCTACAGAGTTGCCCCTGCATGGCCCCATAGGTCTCTGACAACCAATCAGAATACAAGCTCAAATTCCAATTCCAAAACCCAGGGACTCTCAGTGTCTCTTCCCTTTTTGCCCAAGAGCTCCAAGGCAGGTGATCCTGTTCATCAATAAACCATCTTTCCAAGCATTCTCCATGTTTCCAGTGTCTTTTCCCCCACTTGGAACTGAACCCAGATGGACATTCCTTCCAACACCCTCAAGTACTGGAAGACAGTTATCATGACCCTCTTAATCCTTATCTTCAATAGGCTAGTCATGCCTAGCTCTCTCTCAGCCTTTTATCATATGATTTAGCTTCAGATCTTTTATCATATTTGTTGCTCTTCTCTACTCACTTTCTAAGGTCTAAGATTTTTTTTATTATAGTGAACTTTACATAGTATTCCAATTGTGGACTCACCACCACGGTATAAACTGATATGATCACTTCTCATGATCTCTTAAAAATTCTTATTTTGCCTGAATGAGGAAAAGGGGAGCCAGGTGGTTTACCTAAGGTTTTTTTGCCTTTACTGGAGAATAAAAGATCAATAAAATATTACAAAAGAATCTTGTACATGTTTGTGAATACCATGGCATAGGTAATGACAAATTGATGAGTAATGAATGAACCGATCTGGAGGTTGTTGTAAGCAGGTGATCCAGGAAATACAACCTTCTCTCTTATGCTCAAAACCTTACTTAAACAGAGCATCCTTCTCATTGCCAATATCTTTTGGAACTAATGAGAAAAATATCAGATACCAACTGTGACAACTTTCTTCTGGTTCAGATCATTTATTCATGATACACGTGAGCAAACATCTGTTGTCTTCCCCAAGTTTTCTGCTTTCTGATTTTTTAAAAAATTATTCTGATCTCCACTTATCCACATGTTTGATTTTCAAATATAATAAGGAACTTCTAAATTAAGGGTTGGGAGGTGTAATGACCCAGGGCATGGCACAGAGGCAACACAGTCAGCTGACAGTTCAAACCACCCCTTTATTGCTCCAAATTTCCCCAAATGCTTCCACATTTCTGGCAAGTCTCAGCGCAAAGGGATGACACACACACACACACACACACGCACACACACCTGCAGCAGCCTCTGACTGCAATAGTCCAGCACTACGCTGTGAGCACAACGGCTGCAAAGCAAGAAATCCAGTAGGGCAAGTCAATGAGTCCAGGAAGCAAAGGAACAAGGCAATTACTCCAGGAAGCCAGGAAGAAAGCAAGAAATCCAGGAAACTTCAAACATCAGCAACAGCACTCAACACACCATGATCTCAGCATTTGTTCCTGACAAATGCCCCTCCCCACAACATTCCTTAAGTCTCAGTCCCCAGGTGTGCTTTGTGAAGAGGGGCGGGGTGCTCTCTTCCTGAGTAGTCTGCTCAGTCTGTGCTGTTCTTGCCTTCTCTCCACTCTCCATGCTCGAGGATCAGGAGGGGGTGGTCTTTGCTCATCACCTGGGTTCTGTCTCTCAAGTTCACTGCTTAGCCTCTCCTAGTCATCCTCCCGCTGTTCCTCCCTGTCTACAATCCTGAAAGACCCTGGCCTGACTCAGCCTGCTCCTCCCTATTTTCCTACAAAGCCAACAAAATCGTCCCCTCGATCTCTGTCGGCTCCAGTTCCAGCTCATCTTCCCCCACAGATTCAGGCTCTGATGGGGGCATGACAGGAGGTTAAGTGTGCCTTCTGCAATCTGAATCTAGTTTCATTTAATCAGATCAGGATCAGAACCAAGATGTAGGGGTAGGCAGCATCTATATTAAAGTCTGGGCAGCATCTCTATTAAAGTCAGGCTAGAGCAGGGGTAGGCAATTTATTTTCCCAAAGGGTCACTAGGATTATTGTGGAGGGCTGAACTGATAGGTCTGTGAAGGTGGGTAGTCATGCATGCACATGCATATGTAAATTGGAAAAAAAATAGCAATCACCTTCAAAATGTGGGCTGGGTAGGGATAAGGGCCAGATGTGACCTGAAGGGGGGAATGTAAAATGCCCAGCTCTAGGCTAGAGCCCCAGTTCAGATCTGGCCCTCCATTTGGTAAATATATGGAAGTTAAAAATCCTACTCACTCTAGCACAGAAATATTTAGTTGTTATTCTACTGATGTGCTTTCCATAATGTGAAAAATTAATAGCAACAGCACTTAGACTTATATACTGCTTCACAGTGCTTTACAGCCCTTTCTAAGCAGCTCAGAGCCAGCAGTCAGGATCCTCATTTTACCAACCTTGGAAGGATGGAAGACTGAGTCAACCTTGAGCCGGTCAGGATCAAACTCCTGACAGTGGATAGAGTCAGCCTGTAGTACTGCATTCAAGGAAGGGAGGGAGGGAGGGAGGGAAGGGAGGAAGGAAGGAAGGAAGGAAGGAAGGAAGGAAGGAAGGAAGGAAGGAAGGAAGGAAGGAAGGAAGGAAGGACTAGCAATAGCACCTAAACTTATATATCACTTCATACTGCTTTACTGCCCTCTCTGAGTGGTTTACAGAGTCAGTGTATTTCCATAATGTGAAAAACTAATAGCAACAGCAAAAGCAATAGCACTTAGATTTATGTAGTGCTTCACAGTGCTTTACAACCCTTTCTAAGCAGTTCAGAACCAGCAATCGGGGTCCTCATTTTACCAACCTTGGAAGGATGGAAGGCTAAGTCAACCTTGAGCCAGTCAAGATTGAACTCCCAGCCATGAGCTGAATTAGCCTGCAATAGCCATAGCACTTAGACTTATATACCAGTTCACAGTGCTTTACAGCCCTCTCTAAGTGGTTTACAGAGTCAGCATATTTTCCCCAACAATCTGGGTCCTCATTTTACTGACCTTGGAAGGATGGAAGGCTGAGCTCAGTAACTATGCACCACCAAGGCTGTTATTAATGGGAACAGTCAATCACAATTATCTGGTAATGACTAATTAATCCAAAAGACTGCAGTGGGTTGAAGGGTGACCAAATTATCTTGCATCCAACCCCCAAATTATTACAGAAACCAAAGTTGAGCTACAAATAGTATATGTATGTGCATACAATTTCTCCTAGTTTTGCAAACATAAGTCTAAGGGCATGGCTTGCTTGGAATATTAATTCTTAAGACATCTAGGAAAAGCTGCACTATGAAGAAAATTCAGGTTCAAAATATCCAAATGCTCATAACTGTTTCTTTTCAACTAGACACCAAGAGAGAAATCAAGACTATATCTTTATCTGAAATAGCTGCCTAGTTATTTTCCCCATAGACACGAGAGAAGTGCTTTCTACTTTACTTCAACTTATTGATAATGTTAAATAGTTAATGCACTCTGTTGAAACTTTTTCCATTTTATCCTGCTAGCATAAATTTATCAAGTGTTTTGGGTTGTTGTTTTAAAAATGTATAGTATCTGAATATTTTAATATTTCCTGGAACATAATAAGGTATGACAAATATTCAACTGTCCTCATTGATGGTTTCAATCCTAGAGTGGAGATGTAAAAAAACTCAGTCTCAACAATTTCATATGATCATTGTAATTCATGCATCACTGCCCACTCAACTAGAGAGTTTGGTGATATACAATGACATAAATCTAATAAAAGGCAATTCCAGAAAAAAAAAGAAATTCAAATCAAAACTAATCAAATACATACATTGCAATAAAGTAAGGGAACTTTTTCACTCATTATGCCGAACAGTAAAGTCTTCCTGAATTTTTAAGGGATGAATAATTGTACATTTCACATCATATAATGGATTTAAGAGTACGTTGGAAAACTAATAGATATACAGCTATTATCGGTCCTCATGCTATCAAAAATAAACAAAATAAATAAATAAATATAAATACATCCATCCATCCATCCATCCATACATACATACATACATACATACATACATACATAAAAATATAACATCCCTTCAGACATTTTGACTCAATGTGAGGTAGAATCCCACCCCTGCTACCTCCCATTCGCCCCCATCTATCTGAATCAAGATCATAACCCCCCACCAACTGATATCCCCAAATCCCCACATCGTGATTTACTTCAACACATGACCCGGAAATAAGACTGATGACTGATTAGTGTCCATGTGCCTCGCAGCTGTCTAGCAAGGCTAGTGTCCATGGCATAAACTACGAACACAGTTCTGGGCAGCTCCCATGCCTCTTGTCTCCCGTCTCAACAATTCAGCATAAAAGACAGTCGTCCACACATCCATCAGTCCTGTAGCCCCAGCGATGTGTCAGGCTCCGAGCGAGTGCCACACGTGAGTAAATTCCCTGAGCCCGACAGTGCCAATATGACAACTCTAATAAAAATGGAACTTTGAGGAATTGATTGTCTCAGAGTTTATTGGTTTGGAGTTGGTTAGTTGGAACACTGACACATATCTTGTGAGAAGGGCAGATCTAAAACAATGTTGGATAAATGAATAAATAAATAAATAATAAAACATATGTACATAATATACAGAAGTTATCAAGTTGCCTATTCTAGCCTGAAACTCACGTGCAGAGTTTTGAAACTGAAGGGGCTTCAGGCAATCTCCTACAAATGACCTCAAAAGACAGACAAATCAATCTCTGGAACAGCTAAATAAGGAATCTATCTATTCTACATTCGGTTCTTGAGTACAGATCCACAACAGAAGTTTAAAATATTTCTCTCCTGACAAGTGATGACAGGCACATTATGATTTAATTCTGTGATCAATATGCTTTCCCAAACCATTTCAGACTTCTCTGCAGGGATTAAAAAATCATTTGTTAAAAAATGGTTATGTTCAAGTGGTTTATATGGATTTTCTCCCTCCGCCAATTAAGTCATTTACATTCCCTCATGACACGGTCTTCATAGCTGACTGAGCAGAGTAGCTGAATAAGCATAAACCTATCTAATAATTCCACTACCTTCTGCTCAGCGTAGGAGCCAGAGTTAGCAAAGATGATTAAGTTTAGCACACTCTGAGTCATCTGGCAATGGGGTGTCATTGCCAATGTTGCAGAAAAATTAATTGCCAGGTGATGTCTTAACATCACAGACTGACCTATTAAATGACGCAGACAATGTCCATTGAAGGGCTAAGGGTAGTGTATTCATTTGTACAGTTCAGGGTCAAGATACATCAGTGAAAGATTGAGGATATAAACCAATGCAAATTTTGCCACTCAGAATTATCCATCTAGTATTCATTGGCTCTCTCTAGAGAGCAATGAGAACAGATTAACTGATTCTTGAACTGTAGGATGTGATCTTAAAGCTTTGGATATAAAAAGGCCAATTGTTGGCCATAATGCTCTCATCTCTCTCTGTGGGTGTCTGTCTCTCTCTGTTTCTGTCACTCTGTCTCTGTCTCTCTTTCTCTCTTGCTCCCTTGGCAAACTAGCTGTTCTGCAAACTTTTGAAGTACCAGTATGTGAGGGTCCATAAGAAAGCATGTTGGCATATTTCTGTTTGATCAGTCAACCAATACTTTACCAGGAAAATCATAGATAAGAAGAGATTGGACAGTCACCTGTCTGAAATGGTATAAGGCAGTGATGACGAACCTTTTTGGCACCAAGTGCCCAAAGCGCACATGTGCGCATACCCAAAATGCAATGCACATGCACCCCTGTGCATGCACCCTGCCCCCGTGCATGCACATCCCCCCCCCGTGCATGAACAGCAGAGACCCAAACACCAGCTGGCTGGTGGGAGGCACACACAGATGCATGGTGGAGCCGAGCTGGAGCGATGGCACGCGTGCCATAGTTTTGCCACCATGCGTCTCCTGCTTGAGCAGGGGTTAGACTAGAAGACCTCCAAGGTCTCTTCCAACTCTGTTATTATGATTATTAGTGTGAGTCCAGAATGGTGCATAGGTATGCCTGTGAAGGTTATATATATCTGCACAAGAATATTAACAAGGGATGTTTGTATGTCTATTTTCAAGGCACTCAATATGTTTTAACATCTAGGCATTTAAGCCTCACTGCCTTCTGTATTGTTGATTGAAGGAGCTAAGAAGGATAAGGAACAATTCTCTACCAGTGATCTACTGAACTCATAACATGGAGAAAAGGAGTCTGTGTATTTACAGTTTTGTCCCTTAGCAACTCTGCGTCACTCACTCCAGCCTTAACAAATTCAACCATTAAATCTATTTGGTTTACATTTATGAAAGGAGGCCAGAAGCATTGATTGATAATCTGTTCCTGGCTCATGCCATAAGGATTATGCCCCATGTGTCTGAACAAGGGAGACTGTGGTCTACCAAGACTAATATTCCTGCTTTCTCCTTTAAAGTCTCAGTGGATAGAATAAAGCCACAGTTTTATTTTACAGGAAAAGACTTTAAGCAGCGGGGTGGGGGGGAGAATCTCTTGTGCCTTGGATGTTGATATTCCTGAAATTTAAAATCATTTGAAACATTATGAGTACAAATACATGCCACTGACATTTTCCGAGAGGGCTTTAAACCCTGAAAGATCCAGAAAAAGAGGAAGAATGTCCCAGCACAGAGTGTGCGGTTGTCCACTGGCCATAAATAATGCATTCCCCTTCTCTACTTATGTTGTAATTACACATGACATATGGCATATGTTGTTTCTGAAAATCTAGAGGGCTTCTACTTTTTGCTAAGAAAAAACAAGGGTAATAAATACAAAGGGCATTTTTATTTGAAGGGATCTTTCCACACATATAATACTAGCTGGATATTCGTGCTTCGCGATGAAACTTCGTGATCGGGCCATGCAGGAGAAATTCTGTTCACAATGCATTGGCTCAGTGGTGGTCGGTGATTGTAATACATAAGAGAATATTGCTCCCACTACCTTGAGTCCGAAGCTGTTCCATATAGGTGGAAGGCGTAGACATTTTGGTGAAGTACCAATGTTTAGTACTGTAAGGAGCCCCAGAACACTCCCAAGTGAAGGAGTGGAACGTCTGCCAGTTTGAACTGAGGTAAGGGAATGTGAGGTAACTGGCAGTTGGAACAGAGTTCTTTTCAGGCAGGGAGGGGGAGTAGAACTCTTTAGCATCAGAGTGTGTTAATTACTGTATAAGAAATACTAATGATATACTAATGATCCAATTGTCATTTCAAAAAATCCTTTCTTAGTGAGCACCTAGAGGCCAAGAGGAACATACGTGCCAATTTTCAAGTTTGTAGGCTTTACGGTTCTGGAGATTTCGTGATGAGTGAGTGATATATATAAAAGACTCCTATACTGGGCTTGCATTAGTTTGGAGTATACAAGCCTTTTTCCACGATGTTATATTTCAATCTACCCTGGTATTTTTCGGATGGTCTTCCAATCTATTAGATTTCGACATTCAACTAATAGCATTGAGATACTACATCATCCCTGGATAGGTAAGGACATAAAAAAGTTTCAGAGTTGCCTGTGGTAGGCTCCGGCTAGGCTGGAGGGAGGAGTTAAGAAGGGCTCATGTTTTGAGTTATTGTGCTGCAATAAGTGATCAGGCCCAATGTCTCCCAGAATCCTTTAAGCCTTGCCTTGCCATTCTCAAGAAAATGTAGTCAGTTAGGTGAGATTCTTCTGACATAGCTCATTAGCAACTGTTGGGACCCTTCACAAGGGGTTCTGGTTGTTTTCACCTGACATTGCCTATTGATATGTACACTAAATGGTATTGTTACCCACAATCTTGAGATGGTTAAACTCTCTTTTACATAGCACTTAATTTATAATGCACAATTCATCTTTTTAAACAATGCAAAATTTGATTTTGGAATCCTCTAACACAAGATGGGATGCTGGCTACCAGTTTGGCTAGTGGCTTCAAAAAAGGGGGATTGGACCAATTGGACCAATTTATGGCCATCAGTCACTGTAATGTCTCTGAATGAACAATGTTTCTGAATGAACAATGTTTGCAGTTAGTTTGGCCACTCTGAGAACACAGTGATGGATGAGATAGGCCAAAGGTATGGTCTGGCAAGTTATTGCTCTTGTTCTTATGTTTTCTATCATCTCATGAACAATCTATTTCTATGAACAGATAATAGCTTGTTTGTCAGTTTTGGGGTTGGGTTGACAAGGAAATGTGTTAAATCTCTTCTTCCATCCTCCCAAAGTCAGTAAAATGAGGACCCAGATTGTTGGGGACCATATGCTGACTCTGTAAACCTCTTAGAGAGGGCTGTAAAGCACTGTGAAGTGGTATATAAGTCTAAATGCTAATGCTCTTCCTTCCTTCCTTCCTTCCTTCCTTCCTTCCTTCCTTCCTTCCTTCCTTCCTTCCTTCCTTCCTTCCTTCCTTCCTTCCTTCCTTCCTTCCCTCCCTCCCAGTGGTTAGTACTGCAGGCTACTTCTGCTGACTGCTGGGTGCCTGCAATTTGGCAGTTCAATTCTCACCAGCTCAAGGTTGACTCAGCCTTCCGTCCTTCCAAGGTGGGTAAAATGAGGACCAAGATTGTTGGGGGGCAATATGCTGACTCTGTAAACCACATACAGAGGGCTGTAAAACGCCCTGTGAAGTGGTATATAAGTGCTACTACTATATCAGTGATATCATCTAGAGTCAAAGCTCTGAAATGGTTCTGGATGCAATTCTAATCCAAAGTGGTGAAAATAAGTATTAACTTTAAGGAAATCATTTGTCTATACATCAAATAAATAGTAGAATTATAAAGTGTTCTAATTTGCCTAGAGCACCGATTTTAGATTCCACTTTGACTAGATTTTTTTTTACATTTTCTTCATAAAAAGACCCTTTGAATAGTAAATATTATTATGTATGTCCTTTCCCAAAGTATTAAATGTTTTTTAAAAGTTGGTTAATTATTCTTGATTAAAAAAGAGATAGAGACAAATAGAGAAGACAATATCTCAAGGCTACAACATTATCTTTCCTTTGAATACTTTTCTATTAGGATAGTTCTGTAGATGTTGACTTGATGTAGCAAAAGCCTAGCTCTTCCCTTTCCTATTATTCAAAGCTCTGCATTTTAGAGTTTCATTTGCTTCCATTTCTGGACAGCAGTTCAATCAAATGGAATAAAAAGCTATCAAAAATTCATTTCAGATTGCATAACTTTTCTTCCGCATACCTCGATTTTAATCATTTCCACATGATCACATAATCATGTTGTTAAATTTTCTTCTGATGGTAGTTCAAATATTGCTATATTTCCAAGATCATTTAGGATTGTTTAAGAACACCATATGCATCAGGAGAGAGAGAACAAGGGAGGGAGGGGGAGGGAGAGAAATAATGTATTGTGAGAATGTTAAAAAAATAATATAACTGTACACTGTAAGAACAGATGTTGATGGATTCAGGGCTCTGAACATATGTACAGTATGTTGCATCCATGACAATATTTTGATGATTGACATTCATGAATCTGATGTCGGTCCAAATAGTTCATACATTATCAACACAGCTGCAAAAGATAAAGAAGATATTCCTTTTTCAAATATCAATTCAAATGTAAGACCATTGCGAATATGACAATATGAAGTACATGTTCCTAGGCTTCAACTTACTGGAGAAGTCACCATGAGTTGGTGTAGAAAACATTTAGGATATCTAGAGGTCTTTCATCTGATCATTTAAGGAGAGAGACAGAGAGAGACAGAAATATATAAGTATTGTAGGAAGATGCATAGGGTTTGTTTAGAAAAACCACCAACCTATTCTATTAAAAATCTGCTCAAGTCACCTATCTCACAGCTGCATGATTATGATGAGACATAATCTTCCTGCCTTACTCATGTTAAAATTCATACATACAGTACACTAAACAGGAAACACCAAACCCATTGTAGATAAACAATACTAAACATGATCTGAAATTTCAAAATGCCTTCAATTATGCCATTTGGGAAACATCTGGCAACTAGCAATGTCAACATATATGGTCTATAATCTCATCTGGATCAATTATCTAGTTGGTTCCTTAAAGCGCTAAAAATACTTTTGCTAACTTTTCCTGCTACCTGAAATTCTTTAATTACAGTTTCAGAGATCCATATACAGGCCAGGATCTGCTTTATTACTTATTACTTTATTACTTCCCTGCTGCTTTTAATTTTTCAGGTGAAAAGTGTTCATTGCCCTATTTAACCCAAGCATTCTGATTCCTATCTTAGACTATTTGCAATGGTTTTTACCCCATTGCAAAGGGAAACATCCTTTTGAAGGATGGATGTAGACAACACAATAGCAGCCATCAAGGTACGTTTCCTAATCAGTCTCACAGTATTGCCCCTTTTGTGTGAATTTCACATGATTGTACAACTGCAATTTCCCTTTCAGGTGAATTTAGAATAGAAGGAACCTTGGAGGTCTTTTGATCCAGCCCCTTGCTTGAGCAGGAGAACCTATTCCATCTCAGACAGGTGACTGTCCAGTATCTTCTTAATAACCTCCAGAGATGGAGCACCCATGATTTCTGAAGGCAAAGCTGTACCACTGGTTAATTGCCCTCACTGTGAGGAAGTTTCTCCTTAATTTCAGGTTGCTTCTCTCTTTGATCAGTTTCCAACCATTGTTTCTTATCCTGCCCTCTGATGCTTTGGAGAATAATTTGACTCCTCTTTTTTGTGACAGCCCCTCAAAATACTGGAATACTGCTATCATGTCACCCCTCTTTTCCTTAGACTAACCAGACCCAAAACCTGCAGCTGTTCTTCATATGTTTTAGTCTCCAGGCCTTTGATTATCTTAGCCGCTCTTTTCTAAACTTTTTCCAAAGTCTCAACATCTTATTTGTAGTATGGTGACTGAAATTGGTTGCAGTATTCCAGGTGTGGTCTTACTATGGTTTTGTAAAGCGGCACTAATAACTTCACGTGATCTTGATTCTATGCCTCCATGAAATCTTTGGAAGAAGGATTTGACAATGTTAATTAAAAGCACTTCAAAGAAGATACACCCTCTTCGAAATATGAATACTGTGGAAATTATTGTTATCACCTTATTTTTTTAGAGCAGGGCTGCCAAACTCCTGGTCCACAGGCCAGATGTGTCAAGCACTGGCCATGCCCATACCTAGTTTAGTGAAGGGAAACAAGGCTCACGTGATACATCACGTGATACTGCCATGATGATGTGAGTTTGACACCCATGGTTGAGGTTTACTGTTTGTCCTTTCTTTGTCTATGTGCTGCTGGCTGTTCTCTGCTGTTACTCTGCTGGCACACAAGCATAGGCAGATTCTGTTCAACACTTCTTAGGATGTAGTTAGCTAGGAGATCTGCTTTGTTTATTCATAGACTGCTATGTCCTTCCTCTAGGGGTGACATGACAGCAGTGTTCCAATATTCTAAGGGACTGCCACAAAGTAGAGGGGATCTACTTACAATTCAAAGCACTTGAAGGCAGGACAAGAAGCAATGGATGGAAACTAATCAAGGAGAGAAGCAACCTAGAACCAAGGATACATTCCTGACAGTTAGAAGAAATAATCATTGGAACAACTTGCCTCAAGAAGTTGGATGTTCTCCATTACTGGAGGTTCTGAAGAAGAGATTGGACAACAATTTGCCTAAAATGGTGAGCAGAAGGTTGGACTAGTAGACCTCCAAAGGCCCTTCTAACTCAGTTATTCTGTTAAATAGATCTCCCTTCTGTTATGGGTTATCTAATCATTGCTTAGCTCAGACTTCTGTTCTGTACGCATACAGAGAGAGATTTCTCTGCCTCATTCATGGCTGAGGGAAGACAACAGCAAACAAAGCTTAAACTTCATTTCCACCATACTTGAGATTAGCAAGATTTAAACAAGAGCCACAAAGGGACTCTTACTTTTTGTATCATCAAAATCTAATTCCACATTAAACAAAATGAAGCTTAACCAGTTGGTGGGGAGCATTGCCTCTTGACAATTCATCAATATATAACTCTAGCCAACTCAAATATATCCTGGAAAGGCATTGTAACAGTTTCTTGACATTTTCAAAGCTCATGGCTCCAGAATAATAATGAATCGTTGTCACTAGAATGTAATGGCAATGACAATTTCATCCTTTCCCCCTCACTCCCTCGAGATAAACCAACGATTGTATTGCAATGTTCTCATTCCTTCTCTACTTCTTCTCTGCAATGTTCAGTTTTTATTCTTCCTGAATTGTTGTTGTTGTTATTGTTTAAATGGGAGGTGCCTTTGCCAATCGTTTTGATTCGTCACATACTCAGCCAGATGTTCAAAGTAGTTTTGGCATTTTTGTCCATCTATTGAAGCCTTCCCAGGGACCTGGGAGAGGTGGATCTGAATGTTTGATGGTATTAAATATCTTGTTGCAGGATGGAAGCTGTTCCAAGTAAAGCCACCTTTTGCAATTGACTGATGGTGAATTTATCAAAACTGATAGGTTCAAGTGGTGCTCCAGGTGTTTTAGGAATTCACCCAAGGCACCTATTACTAGTGGTTACTACCTTTGTTTTTTTTTGTTTTTTTGGCAAAGTCATTCTATTTCTATTTGTAGATCTTTGCATTTGTGTTTTTCTCCAGGTCTTTCAATTCTATTCTGCTTTCTCCAGGTACTACTACTACTACTACTACTACTTCTCCTCCTCCTCCTCCTCCTCCTCCTCCTCCTTTTCTCCTCCCTCTTCCTTCTCCTTCCTTCTTCCTCCTTCTAATTAGGATTATATTTAGTGTTTCTTTTTTAAGCCAATTGAGTGAGTATACAAATAGAAAGAAGGGAGGAATTGATTTAAATAAAAATGAAAACAATTGTCCCAAAGGTGCTTTTTCACATGGCAACTGAACTTTCTGGGTTTTTTTTAAAAGATGTTTCACTTCTCATGCAAGAAGCTCAGACCAGAAAAACCAGAAAGTCCAGTTGCCTCATGAAAAAGCACCTTTGGGACAACCATGACCTGAATGACTGAGAATCTCCATAGACAAATAAAACAGTAGATTTCTGTCAGAAACATTAGAATTTGCCTTAGATCCATTTGCTAACCTTTTAAAAGTTCACATTGTAGGCCATTTGCATTTTCCTATTTGTTTGTAGAAAGAGAAACGATAGAAATTATTAATATCATTGGAAGCACAACAGTTTCTGCTTTAGACCATAATGTAATTTTACTGCTGGAAATATTTCATTGTGTTTAACACATTTCTATCTATATTTTATCATTATGCCTTTGTAATATTGCTTTTACGTTGTGAGATGCCTTCAGGAAGGTGGTTCACAGAAATAAAATAAACAGCAATACATTTTCAAAGTGTGTGCGAGGGAGTGGTGGAGTTAGGGACAATGACAGTTTTTCTCTGAGGAATTAAGATTCAGAAAGGTTGACCGCTTACCATGAGAAAATGTTTGCTGTGAAGATCTCCTGTTGAGAAATATTGCTGGAATAATGTAAAAACTCCAATCCTTCTCTTGTTATGCCAATTACAATTTGTCTTCAGGGAAATGTGCCCCTTTACTCAAATTTACTGACACTCTTTCTTTCTTTTAGACGATATCTGGTGACAATTATAGTCAAAAGAAACTAAGAATTCTGAAAAATGGCGATAATGAGCAGTAACCTCTGGAGAGGAAATTTTCCCAATATTATTTAAGACATTTTATTTTCTCTTTATGACTGGAGACTGGTGAACAGACGCAGATAAGATGTTTAATAATTGCTAAAGAAGTGAAAAACACAATTCCATGAACTGAATATTCTGAGGAAAGTGGAATATTCTAACTTTGTCCTGTACTATATTTCTCCTGCCCTTTCAAAGTTACTCTAAAGCTTTCGAAATGTGGGGAAAAAAACTTCCAAAGCAGGAAACATTCTTAATCCAGAATGGAACAACTTGGTGAAGCCAACTTGCAGCAGCCATCAAGATAAACCAACTTCCTGCACAAAATGTTCTATAAGTGGCATCTGCCACTGGCGAGGCTTGCAAAGATGTTCCAAAACATGTCTGCCAAATGTTGGAAATGCAATCAGAGACTGGGCACATATTATCACATGTGGTGGATGTCAGGATTCTGGCGATTGCCCTAATTAAATCATGTGCCTTGAGCCAAGTTTCAAAAGAAACCAAAAGATTTATTAGAAGCAACATGCCCGGTATTAACCTATATGATTCCAACTCTGGCATACGTAATTTACAGTCAACTGTGACCTTTTTTCCCCCCTCCCTCCTGAGTGTGTCATAAATCAAATTCTCCAATGAAGCACATTCATGGGTTGGGTGTCATCAATCACATTCTCCAATTAAGTGTCCAAAGGCAAAAAAAAATTGGACAAAAATGCATACATGGTTACAAAAATTGTTAAAGCAACACAAAGATTATAAGCCACAAATATTTTTGTTAGGCATAGTACCAGAAAAGTATGATAAAGGGACTATATACTTAATATTGCATGCATGGTTTGACAGCAGCAATAATTGTATCTGCACAGCACTGGAAAAATGAAAAAATACCTACAGAAGAAAGTGTAATAAAAAAAGTACTAGCTTGTGCAGAAATGGATAGGTTGACATTAAAGATAAAGGTTAAAGAAGATACAGAATATTTTTCAACATGAAAGTTGTTTTATCAATGGTTTGATAATAGAGGTAGAGGTTAGAAATTGGATAAACATTACTATGTGTAAGCAAATTGACCCACTGTTCACAAAGCATTTATGTATGTAAAAGAAAAATGTATAAATAAGATAGATAGATAGATAGATAGATAGATAGATAGATAGATAGACAGACAGACAGACAGACAGACAGACTTCTATGGCAAACTTACCACAAGACAACTTGCTGCAGGATAATTCAACAATTCAATGTAAGTATTTAACATAATTAAATAAATATTTTATTTTTTGTCATTCACATCTCATTTTGTCCCCCATTTTGCATCCTTTCTTTAATGAGTCTATTCCATCATTTCTTTAATATTAGTGTAATTCTTAATGCAAGGTGAGTTTTTCTGCAGCAAGTTGGCTGTGGCAAGTTGACTGTGTTGAGTTGACTGTGGTAAATTGTCCAAGCTGAATTTTCTGGATCTTCTAGACTCATCTAAGAATAACATGGTTTTCACAGCCCTTCTCATTAGTGATTAATAAATTAACAAACTGCATTTCACCTGCTTTGAATTACTTTAATAATGCCCCAAAATTGAGCTACTGGTATGTATCATGCTGTAGAGTCCTGTGTTCATATTCTATTGTAAAGTTCTTTTGATGGTGACTGCTGGCACGTCCATGTGTGGAGATTTTTCCTGCCTTTTTCTCACAAATGTCACAAGGTCCTAAGTCTACCCTACTTGCCCTTCAAGAAAATTAAAGCTTAAAAGGCAAATAGGACACATATATGGCCTTGATTTTTTATCAACACTCAGAGAAAATGTGGGGTGCTAGTGAAAATTCAAGCTAACCAAAAGTAGCATTTGGATTTGCCTAATCTTGTTTGAAATTGGAAGTTAAGTGACATCAGGGCACTTAATAAGTACTATTTGAGTTGAATAGGGTCTTGTCTCAAAGGAGTCTTTACCATTGTGAACTTCTAAATGGGTGTTCTCTAGAAAATCATAGAACTTCATTTAGAAGGAATGTTTGAAGTTCATGCTAAGCAACAACAACCAAAAGAATCAATAGAGTAGCTAAAGAGTTTTTCTTACATTAGCTAAATTGCTCCAGAGGAAATGAGAAACAATAGGGAATCCACATACAATTAGTAACTAAGGTATTACTTTCTTTGCATCAGGGGGTTTCCAAACATGACAACTTTGAGATTTGTGGACTTCAACTCCCATGGCTGGTTGAGGAATTATGGGAGTTAAAGCCCACAAGTCTTAAAGTCCACAAGTCTTCAGGTTGCCAAATTTGGAGAGCCCTGCTTTAAATCATAGAACACAACTACTCAAACGTAATGGTTACTTTTTGTAAGAGCATCATACATTATTAGAACTAATTGGCAATGATTTGACCTTTTCTCTCCTTTATTATAAATCATTCCCCAGAAAATTTCAAATCTGTTTGAATCTTAGGGGGGAGAGGTGTTGCCCCCATGGACAGGGTGCGCAACCTGGATGTCCTCCTGGATACACAGCTCAGTTTGGAGGAGCAGGTGGGAGCTGTGGCCAGGGGGACATTTGCCCAGGTGCGGCTGGTTCACCAGCTGCACCCTTACCTGAGCCGAGATGCCCTGCGGACAGTCACTCATGCACTCGTCACTTCCCAAATCGACTACTGCAACACTCTCTACATGGGACTGCCCTTGCGGACCACCTGGAGGTTGCAGCTGGTGCAGAATGCAGCTGTGTGGGCTGTGATGGGGGTGTCCCAATACTCCCATGTTACACCCCTCCTGCGCGACCTGCATTGGTTGCCGGTTGCCTTCCGGGTGAGATTCAAGGTATTGGTAACAACATACAAAGTCCTACATGGCTTGTGCCTGGGGTACTTGCGGGAGCGTCTCCTGCCGGCATCTCACTCCGATCACCCTGTATGCTCCCACAGGCAGGGCCTCCTTGGGGTACTGTCGGCTAGACATTGTCGATTGGCAGTGCCCAAGGGTAGGGCCTTCTCTGTGGGAGCACCCACCCTGTGGAACCAGTTCCCCTTGAGCCTTCGTTTGGCCCCTGATCTCCACTCCTTCCGCCGTGACCTGAAGACCTGGCTCTTTCAACAGGCTGGTCTGGACTGACCAAGGTGGGGGAGGGTTTGTTTTAGAGTTATTTTAATTAATTTTAATTTTATTATTTTATTACTATTAGGCTTGTAATTGTTTAATTGTTTTTTAATGTAAAAGTTTTGTACTGAGTTTTTTTATTGTTAGCTGCCTAAGTCCTTAGGGAGAGAGGACGGGATACAAGTCTAATAAATTATTATTATTATTATTATTATTATTATTATTATTTTAATCTGTTTTTTTACAACCATTGTTTTTCTATTTTTATGTTTTACTACATCATAAGCTGCCTAGTGTGTCACCTCCAGGACGGCATATGCATTTAATAAATAAAATAGATATGAAATTTCACTATTCAGATTAGAAACTGAACATTTCTTTAGTTTACACATCAACAGTGGGATCTTACCTATTCCACTATTGGTTCAGTGATCGTGTGCACATGCATGCATACCTAATGCACACACGCAGCTTTCTGCACACCAGCTAAGGCCTGCAGTGCCAATCAGCTGAGAGGATAAAGAAGAGAAAAACACAGGGGCTGGTGGGAGGGTCGATCCTGCACTTTTCTTTCTCCTTTCAACTGATTGTCGGAGGCTTTTTTCCCTCCTCTCAACTGATGGCGGGAGGCTTTTTTTACTACCAGTTTGGCTGAACCAGTCCAAACTGGTAGCATGCCATCACTGTTACACTTCCTTTGTCTTGGTTCAACTGTCTGCTACATTTGCAAAAAGCTGTCCTGATCAATACTTTAGAACAGTACTTCTTCCCTGTCAGAAAGTAGAACTTTCTGGAGTTACTATGCAGTTTACAACTTTGTGGATTTTGATGGGATGATCAAATCCACCAATAACAGGGTGGCATTGAACACCCCACTGTGATACTGTAGGACACGTCCCTGAGTATAAAAGGGGCTGTCAACTGTCATTTTCTCTGTGGAGACTCATTTTTGTCTGAGGAGATCGGAGATACTGAGAAGATCCAAGACTCTGAGGAGTTATTGGGATCTGACAGACTGAGGTCTGTGTATGAGAAGATATAGCAAAGGGATCTGAGAGAAGATCTATAACCTAAAGAGAAAGGGACTTTCTAAAAGAGGTTAGCTATATCTAAGGAGAGGTTATGAGAGGAAGAACTATGAATCTCTCATATAGACTTCTAGTTCCTTGAAGGACTATTTTAAGAGGAACAAAGAAGAGAAGACTCTGTATATATTTAAGAATAATATATTTATTGATTGTTCTACTCTGTTATAAATAAATCTGTTTTGATCTGACACAACTTGGCATTGCAATTTATTGAATGACTCTGTGAAATAGACATAGGTTTAAAGATCCAGGACAAATTCAATTTAATTTAACATTCCCCCACTTTTCATATTTTTCAATGGCATTGCAATCCTGCTCCATCTGTTCTGTGTGAAGCACAGCTTACTCACAATATTTCACCAACAGTGTGGTTTTCTAATTAGGACCAGAATCTCTTTTAAGTACTCATGTACTAATAGTATGAAGGTGGTCATTGTTATGCACTGTATGATTGTACCCCTTGGAGTAATTTGAAGAGTACAGATGTAGCCAAATGATTAGCAAGGTCTTAATACTCTAATGCCTCATACATTTCTGCCAAGGTTAACATAATAATATGATGCAAGTCACTGTAGTGAATGACTGTGATTAAGCACTGCCATAACCAGATTTCTCTCTATTTAAATAGAAGTCAAGAGTGGATTCTGACCTTCAAGGGGTTCAAAGGAATTGCTCATTTTTCCCATCCAATGTCAACAACTTTTTTTTTTGGCTTGGCTTGGCTGCTGCCATTAAAATTAAATCAGATCGCTAGACATTATGACAGCAGAGTTCAATTTCCTATATAAAATTCATTTAGGAGTCCTTCTGTCTTGCAGATTATTGGCACCGCTTCAGCATCATCCATTAGCCATTTATCTATAGCAAAGGTGGAGGGGATTCAGAGTTCTTTAAAAGCTCTAGTGCCACTCCATCAGAACACACAGCAAAGACACCCACGCCTATCAAATCTGAGCTGGGAAAATCTGGACCACTAAATGGGTTGTTTTTCAGAGTGAGATGGGTGGCATATAAATGATTTATGCTTCTTTTATTTATAAAATAAATAATTTATTAAATGTATTATTTGCCCATCTTACCACAAGGTATCTCCAGGAGGTTTACAATATTAAAAAGATAAAATATTGCAAAAACTATATATGATACACAAAAATTAAATAGATAGATGATAGAGATAGAGATAGGTAGGCAGGTAGGTAGGTAGATAGAGAGATAGGTAGACAGACAGACAGACAGACAGACAGACAGACAGATCTTTAATAAATTATTAAATGTATTAATTGCCCATCTTACCACAAAATATCTCTGGGAGGTTTACAATACTAAAAAGATAAAATATTGCAAAACTTATGTAAGATAAATAGATAGATGATATAGATAGAAAGAGATAGGTAGGTAGGTAGATGGATGGATGGATGGATGGATGGATGGATGGATGGATGGATGGATAGATAGACAGACAGACAGACAGACAGACAGACAGATGATAGACAGATCTTTAATAAATTATTAAATGTATTAATTGCCCATCTTACCACAAGGTATCTTTAGGCAGTTTATTCATTCATTTATTTATTTATTTGACTTGTATGCCACCCTCTCCCGAACGGACTCGGGGCGGCTCACAGTTAAAACCATTACAATAAATAATTACCTAAAATAGAATTAAACCCACAAGCCAAATTACTAAAACAAATTATAAAGCAACCCTCCCCCAAGAGGAGTCAGCACAGTGCAGCCTGCTCAAATAGCCAAGTTTTCAAGTCGCGGCGGAAGGTGCAGAGGTCAAGGGCCAGGTGGAGCCCCAGAGGTAGTTGACTCCATAGGGCGGGAGCCGCCACAGAATAGGCCCTCCCCCGCATCACCGCCAAGTGACATTGAGTTGCAGATGGCATGCCAAGGAGCCCCTGCCTGTGTGCTCATACAGGGCGGTTGGTATTCGATGCCGGAAGTAGACATTCCCGTAGATAGCCCAGACCCATGTCTAGTAGGACTTTGAATGTCAATACCAAAACCTTGAATCTCATTTGGAGGGCAACTGGCAACCAATGCAGACCACGCAGGAGGGGCGTAACATGGGAGAACCGGGAAACTCCCATCACAACCCGCGCGGCAGCATTTTGCACCAGTTGAAGCCTCCGGATGGTATGCAAGGGCAGTCCTAGATAGAGAGCATTGCAGTAGTCGAGCTGCGAAGTGACAAGTGCCTGAGTGACTGTGCGCAGGGCATCTCAGTCCAGATATGGGCGTAACTGGCGAACCAGCCGGACCTGGGCAAAGGCCCCCTGGCCACAGCTCCCACCTGCTCCTCCAACCTGAGCCGTGAGTCCAGGAGGACCCCAGATTCTGTGCCCTGTCCATGGGGGTAACACCTCTCCCCATGACCAAAGATGGAATCTCTTGACTGGGCCGAGATGTCTGTACACACAGCCACTCTGTCTTAGCAGGATTGAGCCAAAGCATGTTACTGTCCATCCAGATCCGTACCACATCCAAACAGCAGGACATCACGGAGAGGGCATCACTGATATGGCCTGGGGTGGAGATGTATAACTGCGTATCATCAGTGTACTGATGATACCCCAAAGCCATGGATGATCTCACCCAGTGGTTTGAACAGGAGGAGTGAGAGGACCAACCCCTGAGGGACCCCACAGGTGAGAGCCCTTGGAGTCAACCTCTGCCCCCCTGCCAACACTGATTGCGAGCATCCCGAGAGGAAGGAGGCGAACCACTGCAATACAGTGCCTCCCACTCCCAACCCCGAGATGCCGCAATAAGATACCATGGTCGATGGTATCGAAAGCCGCTGAGAGATCTAACAGGACCAGGACAGAGGAAGAACCCCTGTCCCGAGCCCTCAGGAGATCATCCATCAGTGCGACCAATGCTGTCTCCATGCTATACCCAGGTCGAAAGCCCAATTGGTATGGATCCAGGTAGTCCGCTTCCTCCAGGAAAAGCGGAAATTGCTGAGCCACCACACTCACGACAACCTTTGCTAGAAAGCGAAGGTTGGAGACTGGACAAAAGTTGTTCAATTCAGCTGGGTCCAGGGCAGACTTCTTCAGGAGAGGCCTCACCACCGCCTCCTTCAAGGCAGCGGGAAAGGTACCTTCCCCCAGAGAAGCGTTGACCACTGCCTGGAGCCAGCCGCATGTCACCTCCCTGGAGGCATAGACCAACCAGGAAGGGCATGGGTCCAACAAACATGTGGTGGAACTCAGTCGTCACATAATCCTGTCCACAATTTACAATATTACCATATTTACAATATTAAAAAGAAAAAATATATAAAACCTATTACAATACACAAAAATAAATAGATGATAAGCTCTCAGGGTACATACAAACAACAAAGTAATTTACCCATAAGAGTAGGTAATAGAAATGGTGAGAAGGATAATAATAATCCACCTATGAGTCTGGTCAGGCACAGCTAGGTGAGAAGAAAGAAAGAAAGAAAGAAAGAAAGAAAGAAAGAAAGAAAGAAAGAAGAGAGAAAGGAGAGAGAAAGGAGAGAGAAAGAAAAGGAAGGATGGAAGACGTAGAGTAAAAGATAGATGGATGGATGGATGGGTGGATGGATGGATGGATGGATGATAGATATAGATAGATTGATAGATAGATGTAGCTTTTACACAAATATGCTTATAATGGTTACCTAATGAACTGTACCTATGATATTTGAGCCCCAATGGTCATGGATAACAGCAAAGAGATACAAATATGACTAGATATCTATGACCATATACAAGCTATCTGGATTTCCTGCTGAAAAACAGTGTGTCTTTTGGAAGATTAAGAACCACCAAGTTGCTTTCTATATAACAATAGCACTCACCTTAATCCTCTGGTATCCACCAAATTTTGCACCTGCACAAGGAAACAAATGAAGAAGACTGCTGTAGATAAAGCACAGTATATCTTAGTAAAGTTCTAGTCCTTGTGGTACAAAATTACTCCACTAGGTAATAGCAGGAATGGGAGGGAGGAAGGGAGGAGGAGGAAAATTGTGAGGTCCTTAGTACTCTCTGAGCTTGATATTTTTCTTGCAGATGTTTCATAACCCAAACTCGGTTACATCAATAGTAGCACTAACAATGTTATCTAGTTTGGGTAATGAAATATCTGCAAGAAAACAACCAAGCTGAGATTATTATGAGATTATTATAGATTACATGGGTCATTTTGCTTTATCTATGGTGAGTTATCTTCATGTTTAGAATTTAGTTACCTCTTCTACCTTAGATTTGTTCTCCAAATGATAGAAAACAGACATGAAAGCCCAAAGGCTACAATCTGGCATCCAGTGTCCAAGACTGCCAGGCTTGGATGTAAGTAAGTGGAGTTGCCCCATGAACAGATATAGATAGGGTCCTTCTGTTATTAAGCCTACGATTCCTATCAATTATTTTTCTCATTACGGTCAGTGATGTGAAAAATCTGTTTTGCTTCCAGTGTGTATATCTCCTTTCCCCATTATGCAAATCATCTAGACAATCAACAACAAACTAAACCCTGGGAAATAAATATACAAAAGAGAAATAGCCTGGAAGTAATCGTAAAAACGAAGTGTTGCCTGGGTCATCTAGTAAAATTAATATTATCCCAAATGTTTTTTTTTCTGAACACCAAGGGAAAAGGAGCAGACACAATGCTTCTGTTCACTTTTAAATTTCAGTTGCAGAATTCATTCAAAATTAAGCTTTAGTGGCAGTTTCTTCAATGTCAGAGAGTCACAGCAAAATATTATATGCATTTAATGAAAGACCTGTAAGTCAGGTTTTGGAGACTTACACACACACGTCTTCATTCTGAAAATTTAGTTGGTCTATTAACATTAGCTCTCAGATCTTATTGTTTTGTTCCCAATCTTCTAATCCCTTGATCCTAAATAGTTTTGGATTGGATCCTACTTTCTTGCAGGCAATAAGAAGAGCAATTCAACATCTGGTTGATCTTAAATGGAGAAGATATAATTCATTATGGGATGAATGGATCTTGGAGTCCTAGTGGACAATCACTTAAATATGAGCCAGCAGTATGCTGCATCTGCCAAAAAAAAGTCACCACAGTCCTAGGCTGCATTAATAGAAGGATAGAATCAAGATCACATGAAGTGTTAATATCACTTTATGTGCCTTGGTAAGACCACATTTGGAATACTGCATCCAGTTTTGGTTGCCACATTGTAAAAAAGAAGTTGAGACTCTAGAAAGAGTGCAGAGAAGAGCAACAAAGAGGATTAGGGGATTGGACATATAAAGAATGGTTGCAGGAATTGGGTATGGCTAGTTTAAATGAAAAGAAGGACTGGGGTGACATGATAGCAGTGTTCCAATATCAGAAGGGATGCCACAAAGGAGAGAAGGTCAGCCTATTCTCCAAAGCACCAGAAGTCAGTGGATGGAAACCAAACAAGGAGTGAAGCAACCTAGAACAGAACAATAAATTAGTGGAACAATTTGCCTCCAAATATTGTGGATGCTCCAAGTTTTTAAGAAGAGATTGGACAACCATTTGACTAAAATGGTATAAGGTTTGAACAAGGGTATTCTGGTATTCTGTTATTGTAGGGTTATACAGAGCTAATTTCATTTATGTATTAAATGAAGACCATGCCATGTATGAACTTGGCAACCATGTTAAAGTAACTGTTTTATATAAATCAAATCCTCCTCCTCCTGCTCCTCCTGCTCCTCCTGCTCCTCCTGCTCCTCCTCCTCCTCCTGCTCCTCCTGCAGATGTCTAAAATTGCTTTCATGTCATTGCTTTCATGTCAGATGCAAAAAAAAATCAAGTCCATGTGCAAAGGTCCAGTTAAACTGATTTATTGCTACTGAAGCATACGAAATTCCCATCTAACAGTTAACAACTGCTTAGAGTTAGGTAAGAGTCAACGAAATTCAAGGAAGGTTGGATTTAGACTGCTTGTGGCTACATAGGGATTCTAGGCTGATCGCTCTTTTAATTCCTCCCCTAGGTTCTGCTTTTCCGACATCTCATCACTAGATGGTCACCTCTTAATTCCTCCAGAATCTCATGATCAGCTGCGTGTCTACTCTATTTCAACTCCTTTTGCTATCTTCAACTTGGACATCAGCTTTAACCCTGGTGGTGCTTCCAATGGCAGGTAGACCAACCCTGCCTTCAAAACTGGAATTCTTCACCGATAAAATCCAGAGCTAGAGGGGGATTCCAACCTACATTTCTCTGAACATAACATTCTAGCTGCTCCCAACACTGCTAGACTTTCCTCATGGATTTTTACCTGACCTGAAATCCATATTTAAATATTTAGGTTAGCATTTAAATATTCATGACCCTATAGAGGGGAAAAAACTCGGGCTGCTCATTCCCTCGTCTCCTGCCAAATACCTTCTTTACTAAGCAGAAGTAAAGAGAGAATTTTTCCATAAGAAGCAAGATGAGGTCACTGCTTCATTTACTACTACTTAGAAACAGCTGTCATTATAGTTTTCCTAAGAAGAATGCACAGCTGGTTCTGAATCATGTTAACATCTCATTCTCAGGCATCTAAGCAGGAAGTCTAGGTGCTATAGATTAATCTTCAACGCTCTGGTCCATTTATTTAACAGATGCCATCGCCCTGTGCTGAAGCAAGCAAAATGAACTGATTTATTAAATGTCAGTGGCACACAAAATATTCAGCAAAATATCAGAGACTTTGGAGACATTTGAGATGGCAGGGACTATGTAAATATTTGGAAGGGCCAGGTGAATAATGGAAACCACAAAGGAAACTATTTTTTAAGGCTTTGCCTGGAAAATTGCTATAATGCAGAGGGAAGGAGCCCTGGTGAACAAAGATACATAGGGGTGTGTTCGTGTGTTTTATGAATGGTTTAATCCAGAATTGGCATAATACTGTAACTGCTAAAGGCGGTAAAAGATTGTATCTTAGTACTGGAGCATTTGGGTTGAATACAGAAAATCAAGCACCTCTATCTAATTCTCAGCCTTTCTATCTAAAGATAAAAGGATCTCTCTTTGCTGAAGGTTTTTAAATAGAGGCAGAATAATCAATCAGAATAGAGCTGGAAGGGACCTTGGAGGTCTTCTAGTCCAGCCCCCTGCTCAAGCAGGAGAGCTGATACCATTTCAGAGAAGTAGCTATCCAGTCTCTTTTTAAAGTCCCCCAGTGATGAAGCAACCACAATTTCTGAAGGTAAGCTGTTCCACTGGTTAATTGTTCTAGTTGTCTATGGAGATTTTCAGCCATCTAGATAATGATTGTCCCAAAGGTGCTTTTTTCCCCAAGAGGCAACTGGATCTTCTTGTTTTCTTTGAAGACATTTTGCTTCTCATCCAAGAAGCTTCCTCAGATCTGACTGAATGGGAGGATTAGACAGCTGGTCATTTGTGTTGAGAAAAAAATGTTATGTTTATAAGTCAATCCTATGATTGGCTTATGTTTAGAGGATCTTGTTAATCTGTCTATATATTTAAATTGTACAAAGATGCTGAGCCCAGTTTTTGTTCTTCAAACCAAATCTTTTATTGTACAAGCAGCTTAATTCAAATAAAGTTACAGAAAGACTTTTACCAGTTTCTTGTGCCTTCTTTAAGATTCTCTTCTCTCAGGTCTTACTTGGTTTCTCTGTCTAACTATGTAGTTAGGAGTTTCTCAGTCCTTTAGATAAAGATATACCCTAAAGAAACTTAGACCTCTTTAAAGAACTTAAACTGTTTCAAGGCTTTTCCCTCTCTCTGTCTCCTTTCTCTTCTGGCAAGAGGTTCCTCCACCTCAAGCTACTGAGATACTCAAGCTGATCTTAGAATAATGTCAGCAAGAGCAGACAAGGAGAACAATGGACCCCAGTAGAAAGTTTCTCTTTAGAAACTTCTCAGATAGATCTCCACAGAGAACTGTTTAGGCCTGTGACCTCTGTTTAGGCCTCTAACCTCTGTTTAGGCCTCTGACATACCCTTTAGGCCTCTAACCTCTGTTTAGGCCTCTGACATCCCTTTAAGCTTCTGACATCCCTTTAGGTCTCTGTTTAGGCCTTTGACCTCCCTCCTGAGGTAAATGCCAGTTAGGCTGCCCCTTTTATACCAAGGGGCGTGGCTTGTGATGCAAGTTCAGGGCATCTGGTATTACCCTGTGATTGGTGGATTTGGTTTGCCTCCAAATCCCACAAAGTTGTAAACTGCATAGCAACACCAGAAAGTTCTACTTTCTGACAATCCCCTTCTCTATGCATTTACAGACTTTACACAAATATATTGGACTATATATATATTTACACCTTGTACAATCACCAGAATTCATTTCATACAATACTCAGGGTTAGTGAGTGGGGTTCTCAGAATGTTTGGATAGGATATTGGAAGCTAGATCTATATCTGTTCTTATCCTTCCAGCAGTGTGTATTTATTAGCCCAGTACAATTCTTCTTATATGGTTCCTTAGAGCACTCAGGTACTTTTGCATGGTAGGTAAATATAAGTGACCCATATAAGTGACCCATATTCCTATGAATACTGTGGGCACTTCCATCATGCTGGGGTTTATTAATTTGCACAATATTGGCATTCCTTGCCCTCTTATCTTTGTGCTCTAAATTCAATCCCATAGACTTTATACTTTTTGATTCATTCATACAATTACAATTGTACCCTTTTGTCAACTTGTCATGGTGCTCTGAACCGATCCTTACAGACCTGTTACCTTTATTTTTATTTTCACCATTATGGTATACCCCTTCTTTTGTCTGCATTCCTTGGGTTTAATCTCAGGTTTTTGCTTGGAGTCATTACTCGGGTCACCAGCACTGGCTTGGTGGGTGGCCTCAGACTCCTTAACCCTTCTAATGGGAGAATAGTATGGCAGGTTACCTATTCTTTGAACTTCTCCCACCATGTGACCGTTCCTGGTCACCTTTGCACCTCCGTTAGAGAAAAGTATCTCTATGTTATTCCTCTCACTCAACTTGAGAGTACGAAGGAGGTTGTGTTCCAATTTTGGAACATACAAAACATCATTTATCCTTCCAAGCCCAGGTATACATATGGTGCCAATCCCTGTGGCCTTGGTTTTATACCCATTGGCTACTGTTACCTTATAGCAGTGATCCTTTAGATCATTAAACAATTTCCTGTTACTTGCCATATGGCTGCTGGCACCACTATCAAGCAGCCATAAATCTTTGTGCTGATATTCAGCAATCCCTGGGTATCTGACCTCAGTCATGTTTTTAAAGTTACCTCCGTTATTATTACCTCTGCCCCTTCTACCCCTTCTTGAGTTTGCTGGGTTCTCTTGGGGCCTCCATTGAGGTGTAGGTAATCTTTTTTGTTTTCTGCTGTTACCCCCTTTATCTGCCCATGAATAGTTTGACTGAGTCACATTGGTAAAATTACTTGTTGAGTTAAATCTTTCCCAACTGTAAATTTCATTGCACCTTCTGCCTTTTCTGCCCCTTCTCTGGTTTACAGGTTTTACCTGGGGCTTTCTTTTAGGAGTGAGTGACCTCTTTCTATTTTTGCTATTTGAGCGTCCCCTTTGATTTGTCCTTGGGCCTACAACTTTAGGACAATCTCTCCTAAATTGTCCCATTGATCCACATTTATAGCACTCACCAATTGTATTTACCCTATTTGGACTCCCAGTCCCTCTAGCCACCCCCCTTTCCTTATGGAAGGCCATTTGTCGTGGGACGTCGCCAGAGAAGGAGCCCTTCTCTGGGGCTCCTCTGGTAAGCCTCGGGCCTGCCCCCTGAGCTTTGGCCTGTGCCATTGAGCTCCCGGGAAGGCCCTCGTAGGCTGAAGATGTCGCGGGAGCCGAGGTTGCCCTCAGGAATGGTAAGTATCGGGCTGCAGTCAACTGGAGGGCATCGGTGAGGGCCGCTGCCATTCGGGTGGCGTCTGGGGAGGCCGTCGTGGGCAGGGAGGCATCTGCATAGGCCTGGGTGGTTAGGGAGGTGTCTGCATAGCCGTAGGTAGACCGGGAGGTTTCCGCGTAGCCATAGGTAGACCGGGGGTTGTCTGCGTAGGTCGCGGTAGATCAGGAACCTTCCTGGTAGGCCGCAGTAGACTGGGGACCTTGCATCAGGGTAATGGTAGGCCAGGTGCTGTCTAGGTAGCTTTTGGTAGACCGGGCCCCTTCTTGGTAGTTAGTGGTAGACCAGGGACCGTCTAGGTAGCTTTTAGTAGACCGAGTACTGGGAGCAATCAGTAGACCGGTCCCAAACGCCGCGGCTCGCATTTCTATTGCCTTTTTAATGTCCAGTTCTGTAGGTGAGCTGGCTGGGCTTTGTTGTAGGACCACAGCAACCGGACTGGTCGCCTGGGTGTGGGTCCTAGCGGTTAGGGCTGGTGACATGCTCGGCATGGTTGGGTCCAGCAATGCCGCTGTCACCAGCATAGCCTCTCCCTGCACAGGCTGGCCGCGTTGGGCTGCTGCAGCAGCAGGCGCTGCTAGAAGAGCAGCCTTCAGGTTGTCGCCATCTTGGCTAGTGAGAGTCTCTGAGGCAGGCAGGGAGGCAGCAGGCGCCATGTTTAGACGGGTTCTTTGAATTTCCCACCTTTGAGCAGCCATTTTTTTTGTCGGGAAAGCCGAGAGAGATTGCTGTTGGCTTCCCATGTGAGCGTTGCCAGCGGCCAAGGGGGTTTCAGGGCAGGAATGGGTAACCCTTACCAGTCTGCTGCCTTCATGGGCCCCAGTCCTGTCCCTGACTGCTTCCTCCGGCGCAATCTGTTGGATAAGATTGCGGAGATCTGTAGCCGGATCGCCGCTTACCGACAGTAAGCCGAAAGCCTTTAGGAAGTTAGTTCTTGTTTCTTCTTCCTTAGTTAGTTTTTTACTTGGGATGGGAAGTGGCATTCTTCCCAGCTCTGTTGCTTCACCCGCTGCTGAGCTGGGCAAGGCTGGCAGGCTTTCGGGAGGTGGGAAGCGTTCACTTGGAGCCTCGAGTGAATGAGAGGGGATGACAGCTGTCAAACTTCTTGCCGCGCCGCTTTCTTTCTCTTCAGCCGGCGCTTGGAATGCTTCAGCTGAAGCCATTCCAGGCTCTGGTTCTGTATCTTTCTTTTGTGATGCCATGAGCCTAGCTTTGGCTCTGGCCATCACTCTGCTGCTTTTTCTTTTTGGTTTGATAGTAGGCATCTTTTATTATTTAAAATATAAACAGGTTTAACCAACCATCCTCTGCTACCAATTGTTGAAAAAAAATAATGTTATGTTTATAAGTCAATCCTATGATTGGCTTATGTTTAGAGGATCTTGTTAATCTGTCTATATATTTAAATTGTACAAAGATGCTGAGCCCAGTTTTTGTTCTTCAAACCAAATCTTTTATTGTACAAGCAGCTTAATTCAAATAAAGTTACAGAAAGACTTTTACCAGTTTCTTGTGCCTTCTTTAAGATTCTCTTCTCTCAGGTCTTACTTGGTTTCTCTGTCTAACTATGTAGTTAGGAGTTTCTCAGTCCTTTAGATAAGGATAAACCCTAAAGAAACTTAGACCTCTTTAAAGAACTTAAACTGTTTCAAGGCTTTTCCCTCTCTCTGTCTCCTTTCTCTTCTGGCAAGAGGGTTCGTTCCTCCACCTCAAGCTACTGAGATACTCAAGCTGATCTTAGAATAATGTCAGCAAGAGCAGACAAGGAGAACAATGGACCCCAGTAGAAAGTTTCTCTTCATAAACTTCTCCTCAGATAGATCTCCACAGAGAACTGTTTAGGCCTGTGACCTCTGTTTAGGCCTGTGACCTCTGTTTAGGCCTCTGACATCCCTTTAGGCCTCTAACCTATGTTTAGGCCTCTGACATCCCTTTAGGCCTCTGACTTCCCTTTAGGCCTCTGTTTAGGCCTTTGACCTCCCTCCTGAGGTAAATGCCAATTAGGCTGCCCTTTATACCAAGGGGCGTAGCTTGTGATGCCAGTTCAGGGCATCTGGTATTACCCTGTGATTGGTGGATTTGGTTTGCCTCCAAATCCCACAAAGTTGTAAACTGCATAGCAACACCAGAAAGTTCTACTTTCTGACAATCTGCATTCTTTTTGAGAATCCTTGAGGCCACTTGGAGGTTAATCTGTGTCCTCAGTGTCATCTGAGTAGTGCAAATGGGTGTGAAGCCTCCTTGTAACTGGTGAAAGGACTGTGTTGTAGACTGGAGACAGATAATGTCGAATCTCTCCCCTCTGTTGAGGACTGTTCAGTTTTGACATAGTGGTCCTCTCTGTCCAAAATGTGGACTTTGCTGTCTTCAAAAGAGTGGGCTTTGTCTTTTAAATGCAGATGGACTGCTGAATCTTGCCATGATGGGCTTGTTCTCCTATGTTCTCACATCTTGGGGAAAAAAGCAGCTTTGGTATAATTGTACTCACTTTTAGGAAGTTTCTCCTTAATTCTAGGTTGCTTCTCCCTTTGATTACTTTCCTTCCATTGCTTGTCACCTTGCCTTCTGGTGTTTTGGAAAATAAGTAGACCCCCTCTTCTTTGTGACAGCACCTCAAATAGTGGAACACTGTTATCATGTCACTCCTAGTCCTTCTTTTCTCTAGACTAGCCATGCCCAATTCCTGCAACCGTTCTTCATATATTTTGTCTCTGGGCCCTTAATCATTATACTTGCTCCTCTCTGCACTTTTTCCAAGATCTCAACATCTTATTTTGTAATATGTTGACCAAAACTGGATGCAGTATTCCAGATGTGGATGCAGTATTACAAGGCTTTATAAAGTGCTACTAATTTAACCTACACTAATAATTCTTTAGATACTGCCAGGGGTGCGATTCAGCTGGTGTAACAACTGGTTTGGTGAGTGCATGGTTTGGTGAGCATGCTACCGGTTTGCTTGAACTGGTCTGAACCAGTAGAATCCCACCGCTTGATACTGTCAGCAGATGAGCAAAATTTGACTATCCCCAGAC
Source organism: Naja naja (assembly GCA_009733165.1). Lineage (NCBI taxonomy): Eukaryota > Metazoa > Chordata > Lepidosauria > Squamata > Elapidae > Naja > Naja naja. The sequence continues at coordinate 64,599,133 of CM019151.1, read as the reverse complement.
CTCTGCAACAAGGGAACCACCATTTCTGCCCTTTCATAATCCTTGGGTTCCATTGGTATTCTGCATTATATATACTGTCTTGAACAGAGGTCTGATTGGACAATCGTTGGGACTCCTTCTGGTTCTCCCATTCATTGACACTAGACTTGAAAATCTAGGCTAGATAATATGAAGTCTAATTCAAAGGGAAAATATGATAAGGAAAGCCCATAAGGATATATGACACCTGTCTAATAACATTTTAATATTTTGTCTTTTGTGGGGGAGGGTTGTGGGGTTATCCTCTGGAGTTACTGAGTGAAAGTAACTCCATTATATTTGGTTTGTGATGGTCTGCACACTCAATGTACACCCCACATTAGATTTTGTGTTTCAACTCTAATGGACAATGCTAAGCAATAATCTAGGTCAATAGAAACTACTCTCATTTATATTCCATGAGAGGTCTTGGAATAGTTGCAAGGTGTGCAATAAACATTAGACACATAAGGGACCCAACTTACAAAAGAGGTCACTACTGTTTCTGTGTAGGATTCATACTTTTTAACTAACCCAATTTCTCAAAAAAAAAAAAACCTACCCTGAAGTTATAAGAAAACCATAGATTCATTTGAGAACAAACTTTTAGTGAAGTACCATGTTTCCCCAAAAATAAGACCCTGTCTTATATATTTTTGCCACCAAAAAAGCACCAGATCTTATTTTGGGGGGATGTCATCCACTGACTAACCTCATTTGTGTGTGTCGCCCCCATCCTCCTTTTCTCTGTCAGAGGCCTTCAGGATCTTCTTCTTCTATGGCTGGCAAGGCTTTCCTGAAGGCCTCTGCAGCCAATAACAGAGCTCTGGATCAATCCAGAGCTTTGTTATCAGCTACAGAGGCCTTCAGGAAAGCCTTGTCAGCCTTGCCGGCTGCAGAAGAAATGGGCCGGCCAGGCAGGTGTCGGGGTATGCAAGGCCTGGCTACAAGTGTCCAAAGGTAAGTAGTAGGGCAGCTCCACTCCCCATCCCCACCCTAGCTTAGTAATTCTGGAGTGGGGTGGGATCTTAATTAGGGCTTATTTTGGCAGTAGGGCTTATATTGGGCACACATGTAAAAATCAAGCTAGGACTTACTTTCAGGGTAGGTTGTATTTTCAGGGAAACGGTACAAGAAATAGTTGGACATGTCGCAGAAACATCCCTTGGTGATCTTGGCATGGTGGTCAAAATATTAATATTTAATTGGACAAAATTTGGGGAGGTCTTACCAAACCTTGTAAGCTCCATCATTTCAAATGGTAATTTAAAGAGGGTATGTGAAAGCAGTGCAGTCTAGAAAGATGACATCTTGATAGACTTTCAAAATGGTGATTGGGCTTTTCCAACCAGTACTTGGATCAATTGCTTATTTGACTAGAGTTGGATAATCATGTTTTGGAAGCAACATCATTTAGAATACCTGGAGTGGTGCAGTGGGTAGAGCCCTTGCCTCACAATCAGAAGTCTATGAGTTCAATCCTAGGTAGCAAAAGATATTTCTCTCTCTGGGCACAATGAGTAATTATCTGCTGTGAATTCTGCATTGGCAATAGGAAGGGCATCCAGCCAGTAAACACTCTGCTTCATTCAGTTGCCCCGACTCCATCCCTATGTAAGGGATTACAGGGTCATTAAAAGACAAAAAAATATTTAGATACCCACTACACAATATGGGATACTTTTCTTGGGGAAACTCCAAATGATTATCTCTACCTACCTTTTAAAAATGTTCAGCATTCATAAATCGACATCCCAAAAAAACAGTATTTCTTGTCCTTTCTTCTGTGAAGAAAGACATGTATTTTATCAACTTCACTTACATTTTTTATTTAACTTTCAGCATTTCTTTGGCAGTTTACTGCTCCCTCTATTTTTTTTTTATAAAAAAGTTTTTTATTTTTGATACAAACATACAAACAGGACATACAAAACATAAAAACCATCTTCCATATATACATACAGTGTGTCAGTTGGTTACAAATCCTTTGTGTCATCCTTTCATATTCATCACTCACAATTTATCAAAAAGAAAATTTCTCATATTATCAATAAAACATTATGTATTTATCAATTATTACTTGTGTACAATTAAACTATTTCATCATATATACGAGATATATTTTTAATCTAAAATTTATGTTATACTTTCATCCAATGGTTATATATATCAACATTATATTTTATATCAGCCTATTATATTTCTATTACAAAATTATATAGTCTATTGCATTACCAAGTCTTTTTATCCAACCATTGATAAAACAAATCCCATATCTTGTAAAATTGTTTATCTTCTTGTTCTCTAATTTCAAATGTCAATTTACTCATTTCAGCATAGTCCATAATTTTCCTAATCACTTTCCTCCTGCATAGGTATTTTATCATTCTTCCAATTTTTGGCAAATACAATTCTAGCTGCTGTTAAAACATTTACAATCAAATATTTCAACTCTTTATTGTAGATATCTGGTATAATTCCCAATAAAAATATTTCTGGTTTCAAGTCTATGTGTTGTTGTATCATTTTTTCCAACCATATGTGGATTTTAGTCCAATATCTTTTGCATCCGAACAAGTCCACCACATATGGTAATATGATTCAGGTATCTGATGACATTTCCAACATTTATCCAATTTATTCTTAAACATTCTTGGCAATTCTCTGGGGTAAGTGCCACCTGTAAAACATCTTATACAAATTTTCTTTATAAGCAGTTGACATTGTCATTTTATAATTCTGGGACCATAATTTTTCCCATTTCTCTAGATCAATCCCATATCCAAATTTTTTTCCCCAAGCAATCATTGTTTCTTTAACTTGTTCCTCTTCCATTTTAATTTCTAAAAATATTCATAAAGTTTTTAATCACCTTTTCATCAGTACCCATCAATATTTTGTCTAGCCCAATCTGCTTGTTATAAATACCTTCTACTTTAATATCCTTATCAAATCTAGATTGTACTTGCAAATATGAAAACCAATTCATTTTATACCTTGTTCTTCCAACGCTTGCATAGATTTAAGTTCACCCCTTTCATTCAATATCTCACCATATCTAACTGTTTGTTCCTTTTATATATTACTGGATATGAAAAGGCTTCAATAGTAGATATCCATATTGGGATTTTCAAGTAATGTTGTTTTTAATCTTCTCCCAGTTTAAAACAAAGCTTCTTGAATATAATGTCTTCTAAAATACCCTTGTGTTTTAGTTCCCTTATACCAAAGGAATGCATGCCACCCCAATAACAAGTCATGTCCTTCTAGAGTCAATAATCTAGTATTCCTTAGTGTTATCCAATCTTTTACCCACATCAAATTTGCCGCCTGATAGTATAGTTCCCAATTGGGCAAAGCAAACCCTCCTCTTAATCTTGCATCCTGCAATAACTTAAGTTTTATTCTTGCTTTTTTGCCTTGCCATATATATTTCAACATCATTCAATTTAGGTCTTCAAAAAACTCTTTCCCTAATCTGATTGGAATTGTCTGGAATAAGTATAGAATTCTAGGCAATACATTCATCTTGATCGTTGATATTCTCCAAATCAACGATAGTTGTAAGTTTTTCCATTTTTCCAAGTCCGTCGCTATCTGCTGTTTAAGTTTAATGTAATTATCCTCCTTCAGTGTACTACATCTTGCTGTAATATATATCCCTAGATACTTAACCTTACTTGTGACCTGTATTTCTAAAGCTTCTTCCAATTCTTTCTTCCATCTCGCTAACATATTCTTTGTTAATATCTTTGTTTTGTCTTTATTAATTTTCAATCCTGCTACCGTGTTTCCCCGAAAATAAGACCTACCCCGAAAATAAGACCTACCCCAAAAAACAAGACCTACCCCGAAAATAAGACCTACCCTGGAAATAAGACCCAGTGTGTTTTTGGGAGCCAAAAAATATATAAGACAGTGTCTTATGTTAAGGGAAACATGGTATGCCATTTGTTCGTGGTTTCGTACATGAATAAATGTACATTGTTCTACATGAATATGGTAAGTGTTTTTTTTCATTAAAAATATATATATATATAAGACCTACCCCGAAAATAAGACCTAGTGTGTTTTTGGGAGCCAAAAAAAATATAAGACAGTGTCTTATTTTCGGGGAAACACGGTACTTCTCCATACTCTTCTATTCTTTCAATTAGCTTAAGCGCTGGTTCCAGTGGGTCCTCTAATATAAATACCAGGTTATCTGCAAAGGCTTGTAACTTACATTCTTCTCTTTTAATTTTCATTCCTTTTATTTGTTTATCTTCTCTAATACACCTGTTTAACACTTCTAAGGTTAACACAAACAGCAGGGGTGACAGTGGGCAGCCTTGTCTAGTCCCTTTTCTTATATTTAAAGGCTCTGTCAATTCTCCATTTATCAAAACCCTTGCGGTTTGTTCAGAATATATAGTCTCAATAGCACATATAAAATTTTTGCCAAAGCCCATTTGTGTCAACTGTAGTAACATGAAGCGCCAACTCACGTTATCAAAGGCTTTTTGAGCATCCAGAAACATCAAGGCCATTTGCTTTTCAGGATGTGCCTCATAGTACTCCAGAGTGTCCAGGATTATTCTCATATTATGTTTGATTTGTCTTTTTGACAGAAACCCATTTTGGTCAACACTGCTCCCTCTATTTTTAATGGGTTTTTGAATGAGAAATTCTTGACTCTTTATGTATTTATTTACTAAACTTGCATGCCTGCCCAACTCATAGAAAATGACTCTGGGCAGCATACTGCACTCCAACAAAGCAATCCATATAAAACCATTGTTTCTGAAAACCATAATTAAAAATAAGATAGACCTTGACTTATAACAGTTCATTTAGTGACTGTTCAAAGTTACAAGGGCACTGAAAAAAAGTGACTGATGATTGTTTCTCACACTTTACAACCGTTGCATCATCCCGATGTTCACATGATCAAAATTCAGAAAACTGGTTCATATTTATTACGATTGCAGTGACCCGGAATCATGTGATCAACTTTTTGCAACTTTCTGAGAAGAAATTATCAATGAAGAAGCCAGATTCACTTAACAACCATGTTACTAACTTAACAACTGCAATGATTCACTGAACAATAGTGACAGGAAAAGTTGTAAAATGAGGCAAAATTCATTTAACAAGTGTTTTAATTTGGCTCAGTTGTGGTCATAAGTATAGGACCAAACAAATTCTGTATAGAAAAACCTTTAAAATGGTAAAAGCAGAACTAAACAAGAAAAGTACAGTAGACAAAAAAAATGACAGTAATGAGAGAGTTATCTCTTGGGTTACCTCATCTGCTGTCCTACTGGCATAACTAAATATTGATGGTATCCCATGGGATTGTTTCCTTGAAATGAAATAATTCCATCTTCATAAGTTTCCCTGGCACAGCTTTATGATAAATATTTAAATATCTCTCTATATAAAAATGTGTGTGTATGTGTGTGTGTTCCAGCATAACTCTGGAACACCTTGAGCAATTTCAACCAAAGTTGGTACACAGATGACTTACCCTCTGGAAACAAATACTGAGGGGGTAAGACATCCCTAAGACCCCTCGGGATGTGTGTGTGCTTTAAAATGGCTTCTACTGTATAGCACAGTGGACTTGCCATGGTAACGGCTTCATAGTACCCCAATACTCCACAAGAGGGCTCCCTCTTAGCCCTTCAAGAAATGTCAGGCAATTGGCCAAGTGCAATTAAAAAATTGAAACACCAGTGTAGACAAGAATCTCTCAAGGAGAGGAATAGAAGACTTGCTACACTGCACGAGAGACAGTACAACAACATGAGTCCCGACTATGGGACTTTCCTCTCTACTACAGGATTGGGATAAATAAATATCCAGGCAATGCCAGGTTATTGGCTATTTAAATATCAGAAAGAAACTGTCTTTCTACAATAGGGAATTTCAATAAATGGTCTCCCTCCCCCCCTCTCATTCTCTCTCACTCACTCTCTCTCTCTCTCTCTCTCCCTCTATCTAGCTCCCCTCCCATCTTAAGTATAAAAAAGCATGAAACATCTAATTTCTTCACAGCAATAGGTGTGTCTATAAAGCTGAATGATTTTACAAATGATATTGCTTAAACGATTTAAGTTTAAAAAGTGCATCTCTTCTTATTTACCATGTGGCCTAAACTACATCCTATTTTCATTATATTCAGCAAATGCTATCTCTGCCATCTTATGTTCTTTAGCCAAATCCTTTGAGATATATCAATGTGGTTTTAAAAAAAACTACTATTGCCCAGGACACCTTGGAAATGTTATGTAAAATTGAAAAAAAACATTTACTGTTAAACTCCCTGCATGTTAAATGGCATGCTGAAGTGCCTAGACTAACTACAACTGACGTTTCAACCTTGTTTAAAATTTTCTGTTTGGTACAAAAATAGGGATCTTGGGTAAAGAGTGCTGGTAAGAATAGGATTGGGTAGGCTAGGGTAGAACAGAACAGAACAGGAATAGAATAGAATAGAATGGAATGGAATGGAATGGAATGGAATGGAATGGAATGGAATGGAATAGAATGGAATAGAACGGAACAGAACGGAACAGAACGGAACAGAACGGAACAGAATGGAACAGAACAGGAACAGAACAGGAACAGAATAGAATAGAATAGAATAGAATAGGAAAAGAGTAGAGTAGAATAAAGTAGAGTAGAATTGAATCGAATTGAATCGGAATAGGAATAGGAATAGAGTTCTTTTTGGCCAAGTGTGATTGGACACACAAGGAATAGAATAGAAAACCAAAAAGAGTTAGAAAGATATTCCCAATACAAAATATTGGAAGAAGGATACTGCAATAACTTAGAACCAACAGGATAGGTCCAGCTGAATATTCCCTCTTTCCTTTAGCTAATAGCTAGTAGTAATAGTATTTAGTAGCTATGGTGAGAACAATTAACCAATGGAATAGCTTACCTTCAGAAGTTGTGTTTGCTCCATCACTGGAGGCTTTCAAAAAGAGACCCTTGGCCTGTAAGACTAAGTGTGTTTTCTTTTATGACTTTTATGACATATCTACAGATGGTAGATCCTTTCCAGGCAGTTCTTGACTTATGACTACAACTGAGCCCAACATTTCTGTTCTGTGAGACTGTTTTAATTTGAGGGCTACCTGCATTTATTTATTTATTTTCTATTTAATTTGATATTAAAGAAAGACAGAAAGAAAAAATACTAACGGAAATACAAATAATAATAATAATTCCCATATTCTCGGAAGCATAGGAAACAAAAACCTTGGTGTTTAAAGAAAGCATTAACAGCTGGTTTTCAAGCCAACAATTAAGGATGTATTATCCCCATTAAAACGCATCCAGATGTAACAAGTTAGAGTATTGCAGCCTGGGGATTAACTGAGGGAACCATACAATTATGTCTGTCTACTCAAAAATGAGAAATATTGGATTCAATGTGCTTTGTTCCCAAGCTAAGCTGATCCAAAAAAATGTATCCCAATGAACTTGGTGAACTAAAGGTCAAACCATAACTCCTAGAAATGCACACATGACATTTTCTCAGGGGTATTTCAAAACAAGTTTGTCATTCCTTCTTCTGTGTTTCAGTTTCCAAATAACTGAGGCTTTGTTCCCATCCATCCATCCAAGTAAGTCAACTTTAGGGGATCTTTGGTGCTCTCTGAGCTGAGTTATTTTCTTGAAGGCTTTTCAGTACTAAAATTTGGTAACATCAGTGCTGGAAGTAAGTGGGGTTCACTCTCTTTTTTTTAATACATTATATCCACTCCTTTCTAGCACTGAGGATGTTACCTAGTTGGGTCATGAAATGCCTGCAAGAAAACATCCAAGCTCAGAGAGTACCAAGAACCCCCACACAATTCAACTCTGAGCTACAACTATAATCTTCTATCAGTAAGTCAATCCTGCTTAGCTCTTGGAAATCCAGACTGATTAAATTGGTAGTGTTAAGTTTGAATGAAGAATCAGACGCGAAGAGCTTCAGTGAAGAGTTTATTAAGTGACTACAGCTCAAATGGACCCGACTTGGCTGGGCTACGGCTGCTTCTTATAGCCAGCAGCCGTAGTTGCCAGCCAATGGGAGTGCAGGGTTTTTCCCGCACTATTTAAACCAATCCCATTTGACATTTTACAAGAACAGTTCAAAATAAACCAATAACATTTAAACTTACATACATAACACCCCTCCCCACTAGGTTCAGTCCATACCAAACCCCAACCTATCTAATGTATTCTTTTAAATAGGTGGGGCTCTTGCGTGTTGAGACCTTCGTGGTTCAGAAGTTTTTACATTCACACCCAGTGAGAGAAGAAATGTGTCTGCTGACATTTCCCCACTGGGACTCCCTGTGAAAGAAGACCCTGTTTGACTGTTAGAATCTGGTCTCTCCTCCCAACCCATCTCCAGCCCAATGTCAGCACCCAAGTCAGGTAGTGATGTACAATCTTCCACTTCTAAGGATGGATTTTGGCATTGTGACAGTTTTAGGGATGGTTCCTGTCGTAATGGCTCATTACACATGGGGTTGATTCTTGCTTGCTGATTTTCCTCCTGTTCCTCCCCTTCCCCTAGAATTGACATCAGGTGAGGGAACTAGAGAGAGACAAGGGCGATGTTCCTGAGAGAACCTGGATCTAAGTTGATCAATGTGCCTGCTCCAGAGGAGTCCATCCTCTGTTTGTACCCTGTAAGAACGAGGGCCTGTGATCTGAGTTATCTTGGCAGGAATCCACAAAGGTTCACCCATAAGGTTCTTAGCATAAACAGAATCACCCACACTGAATGTGGGAACTTTGGAAGTGGAATCTAGTGGTGTGTTGGGTGCGTAAGTGGGATGAAGGCGGTCAAGGGAAGACCTAAGTTTCCTACCCATCAACAACTCTGCTGGGGATAAGTTATTAGATGGGTTAGGAGTGATGTGCTGAACACTAAGAAGTTTTTCAACCTTCTCAGTGATGTCCCCAGGACCCAGTTGCTGAAGCTTCTCTTTGGTAAAACATACCATGCGTTCAGCCCGGCCGTTAGCCGAAGGGTGCCCAGGGGCAGTAAGGGCATGTCTGATACCCTGTTGTGCTAGATAGGATTCAAAGAGGTTAGATGTAAATTGAGGGCCATTGTCAGAGACAAGAACATCAGGTAACCTGTGGGTTACAAATAGTTTTCTGAGATGCTTGATGACAGCATCAGTTGTGGTGGATGTCATGGGAAACACCTCTAGCCATTTGGAATATGCATCTACTATAATAAGAAAGGTGTGCCCTCTAGTAGGACCTGCGAAATCAATGTGGATCCTAGACCATGGGCCCCTGGGACATTCCCATTCCTGTGTGGGGGCATGAGATGGGGCAGGCCTGACCACCTGGCAATTGGGACAAGATGCAACCCAGTTTTCAACCATTTTGTCAATACCTGGCCACCATACATAACTCCTGGCCAATCCCTTCATTCTGACAATACCGGGAAGACCCTCCTGTAACATTTCCAAAACCTCTCTTTGCAGTTTTGCAGGAATAACCACCCTGTTACCCCACAAAATACATCCTCTTAATACAGATAATTCAGTTTGCCTGGACTTAAAAGGTTGAGCCAGGTGAGGTAGATCTTGAAGAGGCCAACCTTTCTTAATCCAGCCTATAACAGGAGCCAATAAAGTGTCTTTGGCAGTCTCTCTGGCAATTTCAGCAGCATGCACTGGAAGCTTGGCAACAGTTTCTAGGGAAAAGGTGTGTGTTTCAGGTTCAAAGTCCTCCTTGTGGCAAGGAAGTGGGCAACGACTCAGTACATCAGCATGTCCAATGTCCTTGCCAGGCTTGTGGATAAGTTTGTATGAATAAGCAGCAAGAAATTCAGTCCACCTCAGCATTCTTGGTGACAGGATAGTAGGTGTAGGTTTGTCTCCTGCCACAATGCCTAACAAAGGTTTGTGATCTGTAACAATGGTAAATGTTCTCCCATACAGATACTCATGGAATTTCTTGACAGCTGCAACAATTGCCAATGCTTCCTTGTCCAATTGGCTGTAATTCCTCTCTGCTTTGGTCAAAGTGCGAGAGTAAATGCAATAGGGGCTTCTCCCACTGGGAAGACTGTGGCTCAAACCCCCCCCACTCCAAAAGGGATGCATCACAAGTCAGTACAACAGGCAAATTCTCAGAGAACTGTATCAGTACAGCATCAGATGTGATTAGTCTTTTAATACTGTTAAATGCTGATTGTTCCTTCCTCCCCAGACCCAAACAGGTAATCTGTGCAATGGTTCAGCAATGGTTGCCTTCTGAGGTAGGAACATGTGATAAAAGTTAATGAGTCCAAGGAAGGCTTGCAAATCTGTTTTGCATTTAGGTCTAGGGGCTTCTTTGATTGCTTGAACCTTGGCATCAGTAGGGTGGATGCCATGCTTGTCAATCATGTAGCCCAGGAACTCAACCCTGTCAGTCTTAAGTGTGCATTTTTCTTCCTTGACTTTTAACCCCGCTTTCCTGAATCTGGTAAGGACTTCTCTGACTCTTTCTTGTGGCTGAGTGTCATTTTCAGCAGAGATTAACACATCATCAAAGTAAGGCACTACCCCTGGCAGTCCTTGGAGCATTCTTTCCATAAGGCTTTGAAAGATGCCTGGTGCCACGCTTACTCCAAATTGTAACCTTTACATTTGAAGGCACCTCTATGAGTCACAATGGTTTGGGCCTCTGCAGTGGCATCGTCAACTGTTAGTTGTTGATATGCCTGTGCCAAGTCCAGTTTGGCAAAGACTGTACCCCTGCCAAGTGAATGTAACAGGTGATGCACAACTGGAACTGGATATGCTCTGCTGCAGCATGGTTCAGTGTCCCCTTATAGTCTCCACAAATTCTTACTGACCCATCAGCCTTTACTGGTGTGACTATGGGTGTCTCCCATCTGGAGTGGTCAGTGGGCTCTAAAACCCCTTGAGCTATTAATTTGTCTAATTGTGCATCAATTTTTTCCTTTAAAGCAAATGGGACCCTTCTGGGCTTTAAACGAATTGGGGGCACCTTGGGATCTAGGTTGAAAGTGATAGGGGTCCCCATATACTTGCCCAATCCTTCGCTGAAGACCTCTGGAAACTCAGACTTCAAGGCCTCCTCCCATTCAGAGTTGCTCACGTGATTGATGCCAGTCACCTCGATGCCTAGTGGCTTGAACCACTCAAGTCCCAGCAAGCTTGGGCGATCCTTGTCCAAGATGGTCAGGGGCAAACGTTTGGTGTGGCCTTTAAACTTCACGTTGAAATCTCTTGCTCCAACTACTGGAATCTTGTTCCCTTGGTAGTCTTTAAGAGTCAGTGCTTGCTTCTGGAAATGTTTCTTCTGAATGTTGGGAAGTAGCCTGTGAATAGTGTCCCATGACACCATAGATAAATAGGAGCCTGAGTCCACTTCCATTTGGCAAGGCCTTCCTTCAATGAGTACCTTCACATGTACTTTTCTGCTTCTCAAGGGTAAAGAATGACCAATGGTAATTGTTTGATGAGTTTCATTCTTTCCATTTGCTCCTGAGTTGCGCCCCATCTTTTCAATGAAGTTGTTGGGCTTGAATTCCTTTTCAGGGAATTTCTTCCTACTAGGTGGAGTTCTGGATGATTTGCAGACTCTGGCTAGGTGACCCCTTTTCTCACAACGTAGGCAGATGGTGTCTAAAAACTTGCATTCAGTGTGGGGATGCCCCCAGCCTCTGCAATAAAATTCTTGCCTCTTTTTCCAGGGTCTTTCCTTTTCTTCTCCATTCTGAGTCTAAAATTCCTTCTTCCACCTCACTGCAATCTGAATCAGAGTCTATTTGCTGCAATGGGTTGTTGTGGATTTTTCCACATCAGAATGGCTTGAGGCCTTGTTAATCTTTTTCATGGCCACTGCTGAGGACTTGGTGGCTTCGCTGAAACAGCTTCCTCTATGGCCTCCTTAAACGTGATCTTAGGTTTCATTAACAGTTTGCTTTGTAAGACCTTATCTTTGAGGCCTAGAACAAACCGATCATGCATGGCCTCTTCTAAGTTGGTAAAGTCACAAGCACCCCTAATGTCCCTTAAACTTGCCACGAAGTCGTTAACATTTTCGCTTTCCCCTTGATCCCGACGGTAAAACTTCGTGTCTCTTAATGAGGCACGATACTTTGCGTAATGGGCTCTTAAAAGCTTTTCCAAATCAGGCCATTCCATTACCTTCAAGTCTGCAGCTCCAGCCTTCGCCATCTTGAAGACTGCCGGACCGCAGTGCGTGAGAAATACTGCCTTCTTCCGCTTCTCGGGGATATCGGCGAGGTCGTTTCCTTCCAAGTACATCTGGAAGCGATCCGCATATGATTCCCAGTCTTCCGCTGCCGGATCGAACGGGGCTGGGGGGATGTTCAGCGCAGCCATCTCGCTTTTCTGCTTGTCTTCTGTGTTGTCTCTTCTTCAGGGCAATCCCACCTTCGTCGCCAGTGTTACGTTTGCATGAAGAGTCAGACGCGAAGAGCTTCAGTGAAGAGTTTATTAAGTGACTACAGCTCGAATGGACCTGACTTGGCTGGGCTACGGCTGCTTCTTATAGCCAGCAGCTGTAGTTGCCAGCCAATGGGAGTGCAGGGTTTTTCCCGCACTATTTAAACCAATCCCATTTGACATTTTACAAGAACAGTTCAAAATAAACCAATAACATTTAAACCTACATACATAACAGCTAGCATCTGAGTTTAGCCACTATGGACTAGCTATTGAGTAAAAATATGAAGAATTTTGTGAACAACTGCAATTCTATAGATAAAAACATATATATGTTACTCTGACCAAGTACTTAACAACAGAGTAATTATTTCTAAGTAGACATGCAGAACATTTTATTTTAAAATACTAATACATTCTCTGTAACAAGATTGATGGGGTTTTTTTTGTCTGTGTATCTCTCTTTTTTAAACAAAATGTTCAAGAAAGGAAAACATAATATAGAGACCTTCTCTCTCTCTTTCTCCCTCTCCCTCCCTCCCTCCCTCTCGTTCTATCTCCTCCATTAATCTGAATCCTGTAACATAATTTTAACACAACATGTCAAGGAAGCTGTGAAACAATTCAGAAGATTTTCACCTCTCTGGACCTGTCTTTAAATCTTCTTTCAGTTAAAAGTGAAAACTAATGCATTGGTTTTAGCCTATATCCTGTATAAAACACTTATCCTTTTTTTGTGAAAAGAACATGACAGGGAGGTCTATTTCCTTCTTTAAAAAATGAAAAGAAAAAAAATAGACTTGGTGGTTTTAACGCTGACATAAATAAGTTTATCTGAACTAAAAAATTGGATCTTCAAGCTTCAATACCCTTTTAAACACTAGCTTCTGAAATGGGTTTCATTTATTTAATTGACTTAATAGCAAATTAGTTCAATGTATCGTTAACATAGTTGGTCTCATCACAAATTTTGTAAAGAATAAGCAGAGTAATTTAATATTGCTTTGGTTTTTGAATACATGTTTATAAGGTGTTTTTATTTTGCATGCTATTGTAGATGTTTTTATTCAAATTTTTGTTTGTTCATTTACTTGCTTGCTTAAGCTGCCAGGATAATTCTTAGGATTGTGTGATGTAAATACATTAAAAGTATTAAAAACAAGCCAAACTAATGATTTAATCTGGTTTTCAGTGCACAGTGTTTCTAGGGTCAAAGACCAATATCGAAAATATGCATGTTATTGATAAAATAACTAGATTTATAGACTGAGACACATTGTTCCTTTGTTTAAATGAGAACTGATAATAAAGCATAATTACTGATTTACAAGATCAGTTTATCAATGCAACACACGGCCTTTGACTCAACATTTTGGCTGAAGTAACAATGTGTAAAAAACTGGGTTTGGGACATATTACAACTATGACAAACATCAAAAGGGAGAATGTATTAACATTTATTTTCAGGCCTAAAATAATGCTTTCCTTGGTTAATAAATAATAAGAGAATTAAAATAAAAGAAGACAAATTTCGACACTGAGGATCGAGGGGCTGATAAGAATACTGAGATGCTATTCTGAATGCCATTCTATATAAATGGATATGTTAAATAAAAAATGAAAGCATTTATAAATCACCATTTACCTGTCAAATGAGTACTGACTTCTAATATATGGCGAAGTTCCTAATATTTCATTCCGTAATCTCAGAAGAGCTTCTGGACTTGAGGCTAGGTGTCTTTGAGGAATTCGTCAAAAATTATGCATGCCAATCAAGCTAATGTGTGGATCAAAAGTTAAATTCCTCTGAGAGTCTCTTCTTTTTTCTCCCTCTCTTTTTTTCCTTTTGATGGCTCAGATGAAGTCCTCGAAGTTCAACATATATCCTACCCAGCGTTTAAATACCGATTTGGGGAGAAAATGCACATCCTAATGCATGCTAAAATGTATTTTTATGTATAGAATTATATTGCTAAACTTTTCTTGGTCATCCTCTTAAAAAGGGGGCCATACTCAAAATCATACAAAGAACTTCCACTGACCCAAGGAAAATTTCTGTCCTCACTACCCCTCCTATTGTTCCTAAATCTCCTAAACCTGTTTTGGGACAGATTTTCATACTTTTCTAAAACTGATTTTGTGTTCCAAAGCCATATAATAGGGACTTTGCAGTATCAACCACATGTGTTTTGTAGTGTTACATTTCATATATGTGTGTGTGTGTGTGTGTGTGTGTGTCATTTGTTACTGAGAAAGACACAATTTGGAGAAATTTTTCAATCACTTGACAGCCCTAATAATTTCTATAATAACAATTTTTAATTAGTTTATAATGTGGCATACAAAGAAAATACAAAAGTAAATAGGAAAAACGGGGAAAGAAAAGAGGAAGAGAAAAGGGAGAAAAGGAAAGAAAAGGTGTTGACTTCCAACTCCCTTTGGTGCAGTAGAACAAGGCATTAATATCAAGTCTCAACTTTTTAATTTTATATAATAGTTTAAACTGGCCGTTTCTATAACTACAGCCCTAATAATGTGACCACCTCTGCAATTTCACCACAATCCTCAGAGAGGCAAAAGACTGAGCATGGAGATTTGTTATTACTCTGGAAGTATTTGTTCTGATGATATTTATTAAAATTGTGGCTGAAAACAAGTGCACGGAACCAAACAGCCCTGATCATTTGGGGGAATGTGACCATGAGGACATGTTGCTGTATGAATCCATGAAATATTTAAAATTAATTTTATTAGTCAGCCTTTTTTGTTGTTAATAATCAACTGGGGTTCTTTTTGCTGGAGTTTGGCCTCTTCGCTTAGAAAAAGCTTTTCTACAAGGCCCTTAAGGTACTTTAGCAACTTCAAGAGGGAGAAACGAGGGAGGGAGGAAGGGGGAGGAGGAGGGAGGAAGGAAGGAAGGAAGGAAGGAAGGAAGGAAGGAAGGAAGGAAGGAAGGAAGGAAGGAAGGAAGGAAGGAAGGCTCTAATTAGCACTTACCCTACATTCAACAGCTTAACACTAGAAAGGAGAGTTGCAAAGAAATCTTCTACTCAGCAGAGATTAATTGCACAAATTCTGTACTAAAACATGAGCCAAACAATGGAATAAGCAAAGCAACATTATCAAACACGTCACTCACCATTGGTTAGGCTGGCTGCAGTTTATGTTAGCTGAAATCCAAAAGATTTACAAGGCATTTGGTTTGAGCCAGATAGAGATTTTGGCATGGCTGGTTTCGAATGAATGGTATGATCTTTCATAATAACTCTCCTTTATTTTTGAAGCTTTTTTAAATTTCATTTTTTATATATATTTTAAAGTTTTATTCATTTTTATTTTGTTTTGGAGGCCTGCTTTGGAAGGGGAGTAGGGAACAGAAGCTGAAGAAAATTTATACAAAATGTTTAATAGGTGGCATTTGCCACCAGTGAAAATGGCAAAAATGTTTAAAAACATGCCCGCCAAGTGTTGGAAATGTAATCAGTTATCGGGCTCTTATTACCATATGTAGTGGACATGTCCCAAGGCTAAAAATATTGGATAAAAATATGAATTTGGCTAGGAGAAGGGACAAAACAACAAATAGACTTAAAACCAGAATTGTTTTTATTGGGTATCTTACCAGAAAAATACAATAAAGGAAATACAGACTTGATTTTACATGCTTTAACAGCAGTGAGAATTGTATATTGTATGTGCACAAAATTGGAAAAATGAAGATATCCCTTCAGAGGAAAATGTAATAAAGAAAATATTAGAATGTGTCGAGATGGATAGATTAATATTGAAAATTTAGGACAAGGAGAAAACAAAATACTTTTTTAACATGGAAGACATTTTATCAATGGCTAGAAAATAGAAGCAGAAGTTGGAAACTTAAAATTGAAAAGAATGTTTAATTAAACAATGTAAGGTGAATAATTAAGGATAAGCAAATATCATTATTAATATGTTTTGTTGATAATTGTTATAAATAGCATTGTTAATTTTTTGGTTATCATTATTCAAAATCGACTGTACCCAGACAACACACTGTCAATGTGAATATTGAGTTTTATGTATACCAAAGAAAAATGTTATATATACAAGTGTATAATGCGTGTGTGCGCACGTGCACACACACACACACATATATATGAAGCTGAAGTAGAAGGTTTGCACTGCTTAGAAAAAAACTGGTAGTGTATTTTCTTGCTCTGTTTAACCTTCAGCCTGCAGGGGCTCCAGAATATGTGGGAACTGAGCCAGAAGTATATTTCCTTTTGGCTGCTGACTGCATACATCAGCACAGCATCTGCAGATCCCATGACACTCCTCCTCCTCCTCCTCCTCCTCCTGCTACCATATCCATCACTGGATGTTGGTGATCCTATTTTGATCAACAGCCACATGAAAAAAGTGCTGTTGACTTTTGTCCAAACCAATCCCTTAGATTTTAAAGTCATGATGTTCATTTGCCTTCAATCTTTCCCTGAAGTATTAAGTGAAGTATGGCATATTTTCCGGGTGTCGCATCACATGTCCAAAATATTATTTTACTTTTTATGGTTTTGATGATTTTCCTTGGCTTTCCCAGACATCTCAGCACCTCCTCGTTTCTGATTTTGTCATCCCAACTTATACATAACAGCCACCTGTAAATCCACATTTCAGGTGCTTCTTGTCTCTTCAAATGGCTTTCTGTCCAGAGACCAATTCTCTACTCAAGAGAGCAGGATAGAAAAGATGGAGCATTCTGACAAGCCTGATTTTCAATCTTAGGCTTATGTCATGACTGCAGAAGACCTTTTTTCATTGTCATTTTTCATGACACACCTTACCTACCCTTCAAAGTCAGTTGTGAGACCTCACAATAATTAAAAAAGAGAATAGGGTAGAACTCTAGCCACTTTGCCAGATCCTGTATCTCGTCGCTAGCAATCCTGTCTGATGTCATATAGGAATGTCCTAATTCTGCTGAGATTTCAAGCTAGAAAGACGCACCTTGTGAGAGGTTTTGCTATCCCAAGTTTTTTGTACACTTTTTAACACATAGTTTTAATTTCGTGCCTGAGCTCTTGGAAGATCATCATGAGCTTTTGATGGTCCCTGAGCCAGAGACTGTGAATCAGTGATGGGCTGCTGATGGTTCAGACTGGTTCTAGCAAACTGGTAGTTCCGACCAGCAGCTGGCCCCTTCTACCCACCCCCGCCCTGTCTGATGCTATATTTCCTTATTTCTGGCTTAGCTGATTCATGCGGCACAGCTTATTTCTGCACCTTAGCTGTTCTATTTACTGGGGCTGCCCTAGAACAGTGGTTTCCAACCAGTGGGCCAGGGACCACTGGTGGTCTGTGAGAAAATTTTGGAGGTCCGCAGAGAAATGTTGCCCCCAAAGCAATTAATCCTGGCTGCGCGGGAACGCAAGGCTGCGCTACCCACATGGGCCACAGGAACACAAGGCTTGCATCGCTTGCATTGTGAACAACACAAAGTAGTGAGGGAAGGGGGGAAAGGGCGGAAGGGGGGAATTTGGCTCACTCGCCCCACATGCCTTGCCTGGCCACCGGGCTGCTTCTTTCCACTTCTTTCTTCTTCTGCTTTTGGCTGCATGCAAGGAAAGCAGCAAAAGTCTTTCTTTCTCTCTCCCAAACTCTGCTAGAAATGAGTCTTTGGGACCCTGCAAGGCATCCTGCCCCAAGAGGCTGTGCCATTCTGGTGGAGTTTGGGGGAGAGAAAGAAAGCCTTCTGCTGCTTTCCTTGCATGAAGCCAAAAGTGTCTCTCTCTCTCCTGCTGAGAACAGAGCTGAAGACGGTATCCTGTGATCCCAAATAAAGAATGATCGATCGGTAGGAAAACAGGGTGGGGAATTTTCCTGCAGACTTTTTTGGGGATTTTCCCAGGGTCTCTACTGCTTTCTGCAGAGACCCTAGGAAAATGTCAGCAAGCCACCATCAATCAAAATTCATATTAGTGATCTGCGGGATTTAAAATTAGGAGTTTGGTGGTCCCTGAGGTCCAAAAGGTTGGCGACCCCTGCCCTAGAAGGTAAGCAGTTGAGTTTCAAATTGCTGTATTTTGAACACTGTGCGCAAGTACAAAAAAACAGTTGTTAAACTGGTTGCAGCCCACCACTGCTGAGAGTCATTATTTTCTTCCTCTCCTGAATGTTGCTTGTTCAATCAGGTAAACAACATAGATGGGTACTGTTAAGTTTGCATGAAGAGTCAGACGTGAAGAGCTTCAGTGAAGAGTTTATTAGTGACTACAGCTTGAATGGACCCAACTTGGCTGGGCTACAGCTGCTACTTATAGCCAGCAGCCATAGTTGCCAGCCAATCAGAGTGCAGGGTTTTCCCGCACTTTTTAAACCAATCCTATTTGACATTTTACAAGAACAATTCAAACTAAACCAATGACATTCAAACCTACATACATAACACCCCTCCCCACTAGGTTCAGTCCATACCAAACCCCAACCTATCTAATGTATTCTTTTAAATAGGTGGGGCTCTTGCATGCTGAGACCTTCGTGGTTCAGAAGTTTTAACATTCTCACCCAGTGAGAGAGGAAATGTGTCTGCTGACATTTCCCACTGGGACTTCCTGTAAAGAAGACCCTGTTTGATTGTTAGAATCTGGTCTCTCCTCCCAACCCATCTCCAGCCCAATGTCAGCACCCAAGTCAGGTAGTGATGTACAATCTTCCACTTCTAAGGATGGTTTTTGGCATTGTGACAGGTTTTGGAATGGTTCCTGTCGTAATGGCTCATTACACATGGGGTGGATTCTTGCTTGCTGATTTTCCTCCTGTTCCCCCTTCCCCTAGAATTGACATCAGGTGAGGGAACTAGAGAGGAACAAGTGCGATGTTCCTGAGAGAACCTGGATCTAAGTTGATCAATGTGCCTGCTCCAGAGGAGTCCATCCTCTGTTTGTACCCTGTAAGAACGAGGGCCTGTGATTTGAGTTATCTCAGCAGGAATCCACAAAGGTTCACCCATAAGGTTCTTAGCATAAACAGAATCACCCACACTGAATGTGCGAACTTTGGAAGTGGAATCTAGTGGTGCGTGGGTGCGTAAGTGGGATGAAGGCAGTCAAAGGAAGACCTAAGTTTCCTACCCATCAACAACTCTGCTGTGGATAAGTTATTAGATGGGTTAGGAGTGATGTGCTGAACACTAAGAAGTTTTTCAACCTTCTCAGTGATGTCCCCAGGACCCAGTTGCTGAAGCTTCTCTTTGGTAAAACATACCATGCGTTCAGCCCGGCCGTTAGCCGAAGGGTGCCCAGGGGCAGTAAGGGCATGTCTGATACCCTGTTGTGCTAGATAGGATTCAAAGAGGTTAGATGTAAATTGAGGGCCATTGTCAGAGACAAGAACATCAGGTAACCTGTGGGTTACAAATAGTTTTCTGAGATGCTTGATGACAGCATCAGTTGTGGTGGATGTCATGGGAAACACCTCTAGCCATTTGGAATATGCATCTACTATAATAAGAAAGGTGTGCCCTCTAGTAGGACCTGCGAAATCAATGTGGATCCTAGACCATGGGCCCCTGGGACATTCCCATTCCTGTGTGGGGGCATGAGATGGGGCAGGCCTGACCACCTGGCAATTGGGACAAGATGCAACCCAGTTTTCAACCATTTTGTCAATACCTGGCCACCATACATAACTCCTGGCCAATCCTTCATCCTTACAATACCAGGATAACCCTCATGTAACATTTCCAAAACCTCTCTTTGCAGTTTTGCAGGAATAACCACCCTGTTACCCCACAAAATACATCCTCTTAATACAGATAATTCAGTTTGCCTGGACTTAAAAGGTTGAGCCAGGTGAGGTAGATCTTGAAGAGGCCAACCTTTCTTAATCCAGCCTATAACAGGAGCCAATAAAGTGTCTTTGGCAGTCTCTCTGGCAATTTCAGCAGCATGCACTGGAAGCTTGGCAACAGTTTCTAGGGAAAAGGTGTGTGTTTCAGGTTCAAAGTCCTCCTTGTGGCAAGGAAGTGGGCAACGACTCAGTACATCAGCATGTCCAATGTCCTTGCCAGGCTTGTGGATAAGTTTGTATGAATAAGCAGCAAGAAATTCAGTCCACCTCAGCATTCTTGGTGACAGGATAGTAGGTGTAGGTTTGTCTCCTGCCACAATGCCTAACAAAGGTTTGTGATCTGTAACAATGGTAAATGTTCTCCCATACAGATATTCATGAAATTTCTTAACAGCTGCAACAACTGCCAATGCTCTTTATCCAATGGCTGTAATTCCTCTCTGCTTTGGTCAAAGTGCTGAGAGTAAATGCAATAGGGGCTTCTCTCCCACTGGGAAGCCTGTGGCTCAAACCCCCCCCACTCCAAAAGGGGATGCATCACAAGTCAGTACAACAGGCAAATTCTCAGAGAACTGTATCAGTACAGCATCAGACAAGATTACTCTTTTAATACTGTTAAATGCTGATTGTTCCTTCCTCCCCCAGACCCAAACAGACTTTTTGTCAAGTAATCTGTGCAAAGGTTCAGCAATGGTTGCCTTCTGAGGTAGGAACATGTGATAAAAGTTAATGAGTCCAAGGAAGGCTTGCAAATCTGTTTTGCATTTAGGTCTAGGGGCTTCTTTGATTGCTTGAACCTTGGCATCAGTAGGGTGGATGCCATGCTTGTCAATCATGTAGCCCAGGAACTCAACCTTGTCAGTTTTAAGAGTGCATTTTTCTTCCTTGACTTTTCACCCGCTTTCCTGAATCTGGTAAGGACTTCTCTGAGTCTTTCTTGTAACTGAGTGTCATTTTCAGCAGAGATTAACACATCATCAAAGTAAGGCACTACCCTGGCAGTCCTTGGAGCATCTTTCCATAATGCTTTGAAAGATGCCTGGTGCCACGCTTAACTCCAAATTGTAACCTTTACATTTGAAGGCACCTCTATGAGTCACAATGGTTTGGGCCTCTGCAGTGGCATCATCAACTGTTAGTTGTTGATATGCCTGGGCCAGATCAATTTGGCAAAGACTGTACCCCTGCCAAGTGTATGTAACAGATGATGCACCACTGGAACTGGGTATGTGCTCTGCTGCAGCGCATGGTTCAGTGTCCCCTTATAGTCTCCACAGATTCTTACTGACCCATCAGTCTTGACTGGTGTGACTATGGTGTCTCCCATCTGGAGTGGTCAGTGGGCTCTAAAACCCCTTGAGCTATTAATTTGTCTAATTGTGCATCAATTTTTCCTTTAAAGCAAATGGGACCTTCTGGGCTTTAAATGAATTGGGGCACCTTGGGATCTAGGTTGAAAGTGATAGGGGTCCCCATATACTTGCCCAATCCTTCGCTGAAGACCTCTGGAAACTCAGACTTCAAGGCCTCCTCCCATTCAGAGTTGCTCATGTGATTGATGCCAGTCACCTCGATGCCTAGTGGCTTGAACCACTCAAGTCCCAGCAAGCTTGGGCATCCTTGTCCACGATGGTCAGGGGCAAACGCTTGGTGTGGCCTTTAAACTTCACGTTGAATTCTCTTGTTCCAACTACTGGAATCTTGTTCCCTTGGTAGTCTTTAAGAGTCAGTGCTTGCTTCTGGAAATGTTTCTTCTGAATGTTGGGAAGTAGCCTGTGAATAGTGTCCCATGACACCATAGATAAATAGGAGCCTGAGTCCACTTCCATTTGGCAAGGCCTTCCTTCAATGAGTACCTTCACATGTACTTTTCTGCTTCTCAAGGTTGAAGAATGACCAATGGTGACTGTTTGGTGAGTTTCATTCTTCCCATTTGCTTCTGAGTTGCACCCCATTTTCTCACTGAAGTTATTGGGCTTGAAATCTTTGTCAGGAAACTTTCTTCTGTGTGGAGGACTTCTGGATGATTTGCAGACTCTTGCTAAATGACCTCTTTTTTCACAACGAAGGCAGATAGTATCAAGAAACTTGCATTCAGTGCGGGGTGGCCCCCACAACCTCTGCAATAAAAGTCTTGCCTTTTCCTTCCCAGGTCTTTCTTTTTCTTTTCCATTCTGACTCTATAAATTCCTTCCTCCACCTCACTACAGTCTGATTCAGAATCTATCTGCTCAATGAGTTGTTGTGGACTTTTCCACATCAGGATGGCTTGAGGCCTTGTTAATTTTCTTCATGGCTGCTGCTGAGGACTTAGTGGCTTCTGCTGAGGAGGCTTCTGGCCTCCTTTAACGTGATCTTAGGTTTTAATAATAATTTGCTCTGAAGCACCTTGTCTTTGAGGCCTAGAACAAACCGATCGCGCATGGCCTCCTCCAAGCTGTTAAACTCGCATACCCCCAATGTCTCTTAAGCTTGCCATGAAGAAGTCGTTAATGTTTAGCTTTCCCCTTGATCCCGGCGGTAAAACTCGTGTCTCTTAATGAGGCCGCGATACTTGTGGGCGTAATGGGCTCTTAAAGCTTTTCTAAATCAGGCCATTCCATTACCTTCATGTCTGCAGCTCCGCCAATGCCTTCGCCATCTTAAAGACTGCCGGACACAGTGCGTAAGGAAGACCGCCCTCTTCCATTTCTTGGATATGTCAGCGAGGTCATTTCCTTCCAAATACATTTGGAAGCGATCCGCATACGATTCCCAGTCTTCTGCCGCTGGATCGAGCGGGGCTGGGGGTGTTCAGTGCAGCCATCTCGCTCTTCTGCTTGTCTTCCACATTGTTCTTCTCTTCAGGGGAATCCCACCTTCGTCGCCAGTGTTAAGTTTGCATGAAGAGTCAGGCCTAAGAGCTTCAGTGAAGAGTTTATTAGTGACTACAGCTGAATGGACCCAACTTGGCTGGAGCTACAGCTGCTACTTATAGCCAGCAGCCGTGGTTGCCAACCAATCAGAGTTGAGGTTTCCCGCACTTTTTAAACCAATCCTATTTGACATTTTACAAGAACAATTCAAACTAAACCAATGACATGCAAACCTACATATATAACATGTACATGCTGTCACCCGAGCTAAAGGTGGAGGCTTCTACTTGCAAATCTCACCCAACCAGGAATCATGTACAAATATATTTTTCTTTTAGAGAAAGAACCTTCATTTTTTTATTTTATTTTATTTTTATTCATATTTATATGCCACCCTTCTCCAGAGACTCAGGGTGGCTTACAA
>CM019151.1:64371277-64574578 GCA_009733165.1 Naja naja | reverse complement strand
ATCTCCAAATTGTTGGAAAGTGTAAAGATGTCCCTGGCACATTTTTTCACATGTGGTAGACTTGGAATGTTGCAAAAAAAATATTGGAGATTGATTCAAACGTGGATAGAACAAATGGTGGGAGAATGTATTCCATTTAAACCGATTTTTTTTCTTCTTGGAATAATATCAGAAAAAATTAAGAAGGAAATAATGTATCTAATAGTACATGTATTGACGGTGGCTAGAATAATATATGCACAATACTGGAAAAAAAAACATACCTCCAGAAACAGAAATAATAAGAAAAATTGTGGCATCTGCAGAATCAGATAGGTTAACTTTAGAAATAAAAGACGAAGGAGAGTTTAAATATTATAAAACATGGATTAAATTTTATCAATGGTTATACAGCAGAAGACAAGGTTGAAATATTAGTAGTTATGCTTAGATTAATTAGTAATTAATATATTAAATAAGGAGATTATAAATGATGAAGTAAAATGTATATATATAAAACAAGGATAAATTGGATTGGATTGTGTTGCATTCTCATCATTAAAATTTAAAAATAAATTTAAAAAAATTTAGCAAAGGGTTCTCTGCCTGGTTGCTGGGTGGGTGGGGCCATGGTAGGCGTGGCCTAGTTAGTCTTCAGTAACATGGTGGGGGGGTGTTTTTGCCCTCCCCGGGCTTTGGAGGCTTTCCTCAAGCCTCTGGGAGGGCAAAAATGTCCTCCCTGGGCTCCGGAGGCTCTGTGGAAGCTGGAAATGGGCCCATTCCCAGCCTTCCTGAACTTCCGGAAGGCCCATTTTTCACCCTCCCTGAGCCTCCACATGTGCTCTGCACTTACCTGCATCCAAAACGGGCCATGTGGGGACTCCTGGGAGGGGTGTGGTGGGCGGGCCCAGCCAGTAGTGGGATTTGGGGGTTCTCCAAACTGCCCAGAATCTTAGCTAGGGGCTCTCCCGAACCCCTGCGAACCCTCAGCATCCCACCCCTGAATGTAATTATATACAAAACTTATATGGGGGTATGGCAGAGGCCTCCTAATTGATGAAATATTAAATTTAGCTATCCAGGTGACTTGCCAGGTGGCATTGTTTTGTGCAGATCTTCTAAGGAACCAGAGAAGACACGTTAGGGGGATTTTATACAATATATTTACTTCTTTGCATATCAATACTGTTATACAGACTTATTGTTCTGGGGGACTTCAACTTACCCTCCCTGGGGGTGGCGTCTGGATTGGCTCGGGAGTTCTTGGCATCCATGACAGCCATGGACCTGACCCAGGTGATTCAGGGGCCCACCCATGAGGAAGCAGCCGACCTGGTTTTATCTCGGGCAGTGGTGTAGTGATCTGGGGGTTGGATCTCCGGTTATTCTACCCCTATCATGGACAGATCATTATCTCCTGAGGCTGGTCTTCCAATCTGCTGCTCCCCGCTGCTGGGATGAGGAGCGTCGATGGTTCCGCCCCAGGCGCCTGATGGATCCGGAGAGGTTTCAGACGGCCCTGGGGTTTTTGCCCACCTCCCTTGTCCACAGCCCGGCCGAGACCTTGGTGGCCGCCTGGCAAGAGGCGGCCTCAGCAGCGCTCGACCAGGTTGTCCCCTTGCGGCCTCTCCCTTGCCGGAGACCTCGTTTAGCTCCTTGGTTCTCAGAGGAGCTTGGGAATGGCGGCAGAGGAGGCGCCTAGAGAGTAGGTGGAGGACTAGTCGCTCTGAGTCTGACCATCTCCAGTTAAGAGCCTATATTAGGACTTACCTGGAAGTGATTAGAGCAGCGAGATGTACTTACTTCTCCGCTCTGATCGCGTCTGCAGATGATAAGCCCTGCGGCCCTGTTTAGGGTCACTGGCTCCCTCTTGCAATTGAGGGAGGGAGGGGACCCTGAGCAGAGCAGAGGATTTTAGTTTACATCTGGCGGATAAGGTCGCTCAGATTCGGGCTGGCTTGGACTCTGACTGGCAGGATGTTGGCGATGGTGTGGCGGAGTCTTGTGGATCCTGTTTGGGTTGAGTTTGACTCTGTCTCCCTGGATGAAGTGGACAGGATCATGCGGAGGCTGTCCTCCACCACGTGTTTATTGGACCGTGTCCTTCCTGGTTGGTTTATGCCTCCAGGGAGGTTACAGCGGTTGGCTCCAGGCAGTTATCAACGCTTCTTTGAGTGAAGGGGTTTTCCTGCCGCACCCTTAAAGAAGCGGTGGTGAGACCCTCCTTAAAAGCCTGCTCTGGACCCAACCATTTTGAATAACTATCGTCCAGTCTCCAACCTTCGCTTTTAGCGAAGGTTGTTGATGGTGGTTCAGCAGCTTCCGCTGTTCCTGGAGGAAACTGATTACCTTGACCTGTACCAATCGGGTTTCAGGCCTGGGCACAGCACCGAGACAGCATTGGTCGCATTGGTGGATGATCTCTGGAGGGCTCGGGACAGGGGTTTTTCCTCTGTTCTGGTCCTTTTAGATCTCTCAGCGGCTTTCGATACCATCGACCATGGTATCCTTCTGCGGCTCCAGGGGTTGGGAGTGGGGGCACGTGTTACGGTGGTTCTCCTCTTACCTTTCGGACCGTTCGCAGTCGGTGTTGACGGGAGAGCAGAGATCCTCCCCGAGGCCTCTTAGTTGTGGGGTGCCTCAGGGGTCGGTTCTCTCACCTCTCCTGTTTAATATCTACATGAAACCGCTGGGCGAGATCATCCGTGGTTTTGGGGTGAGGTATCATCAATATGCAGATGATACCCAGTTGTATATCTCCACCCCAGACCAGATCAGTGATGCTCTCTCGGTGATGTCCCGGTGCCTGGAGGCGGTGCAGGCCTGGATGGGGAGTAATAGGCTCAGACTCAACCCGGCCAAGACTGAGTGGCTGTTCTTACGGCATCTCGGTGTTCAGTTGATGTGCCATCTTTGGTCATGGGGGGAGGTGTTACCCCGTGGATAGGCGAGAATCTGGGCATCCTCCTGGATGCACAGCTCAGTTTGGAGGAGCAGGTGGGAGCTGTGGCCAGGGGGCTTTGCCCAGGTTCGGCTGGTTCGCCAGCTTAGCCCTTACCTGGACCGAGATGCTCTTGAACGGTCACTCATGCGCTCGTCACTTCCAGGATCGACTACTGCAATGCTCTCTACATGGGCTTCCCTTGCGGATTACCGGAGGTTGCAGCTGGTGCAGAATCGGCCCGCGGGCTGTGATGGGGGTATCCCGATACTCCCATGTTACACCCCTCCTGCATGACCTGCATTGGTTGCGGTTGCCTTCGGGTTTCCTTCAAGGTGTTAGTAACAACTTATAAAGCCCTAAATGGCTTGGGTGCAGGGTACTTGCGGGATCGCCTCCTGCCTGCATCGCAGTCCAATCGCCCCGTGCGCTCCCATAGGAGGGGCCTTCTGGGAATACCGTCGGTCAGGCATTGTCGGCTGGCGGCTCCCAGAGCTAGGGCCTTTTCTGTGGGAGCGCCCGCCCTGTGGAACCAGCTTCCTGCGGATCTGCGTTTGGCCCCTGATCTCCGCTCCTTTCGTCGAGACTTGAAGACCTGGCTGTTTCAGCAGGCCGGCCTGGATTGACCCTGGGGTGGGTAGTTTTAATTAGTTTGTTTATTTGTAATTTTATTGTTTTAGCTCTTGGTAATTTGGACTTGTTTTTAGTTATTATTTTATTGTATATCTTTTTGTATGTTAGCCCTGAGTCCTTCGGGAGTAGGGCGGCATACAAGTCTAAATAAATAATAAATAATAATAATAATAATAATAATAATAATGTATGCAGGTTTAAAGTCATTGGTTTAGTTTGAACTGTTCTTGTAAAATGTAAGAAATGATTGGTTTAAAAAGTGCGGGAAAACCCTGCACTCTGATTGTCTGGCAACTGCGGCTGCTGGCTATAAGTAGCATGCAGCCAGCCAAAGTGGGTTCATTCTGAGCTGTAGTCACTAATAAACAAAGAGCTTGAAGCACTCCGCGTCTGTCTCTTCATGCAAACTTAACAAGTACCACAATCCCAACCTCATTAATACAGGGCAGAGGCACTTCTTCCAGTATCACACCTAATTCTGTTCAATTTCATCCATGACAGAGCAAGGCAGGTCAAAAGTGGTGGCTTGGTAGAGAGATCACCAACGATCAGAGCACAAGAAGGTAACCTTGGACCATTCCTCTTGCCAGGCATTCTGAGAGTTAAACTTGATTAATGTTTAAGAGTACTACACTCCTTTGCTCACAACAGAATACCCTATATCACCAGGCTTGAAATTTTGAGCTTGGAGAACCTTGAACTACACCGCCTACGGTTGGACTTAAGCGTAGTACACAAAATTATCTGCTACAACATCCTACCAGTCAATGACTACTTCAGCTTCAACTGCAACAATACAAGAGCACACAACAGATACAAACTCAATATAAACCGCTCCAAACTTGATTGCAGAAAGTACGACTTCAGCAACAGAGTGCTCAATGCCTGGAATGCACTACCTGACTGTTGTTACATCCTCTAACCCCCACTCCTTTAACCTCAAACTATCCACTATTGACCTCACCCCATGCCTAAGAGGTGTGTAAGGTGGTGTGCATAAGTGCACAGTCATGCCTACTGTTCCTGTCCTATTGTCCCCATTTATTTGTACCTATTTCCTGTATTACTCATGTTTATACCTATACCTATTATCTTGTAAGTGATTGACAAATCAAATCAAATGAAGGAAGGAAGGAAGGAGGGAAGGAAAGAAAGAAGGAAGGAATGAAGGAATGAATAGATGTTTTTCATGCTGGCCTATAACCCTAACCCTAACTCTAACCCTAACCATGAAGACATCAATGTTGTGATGATCTGTATATTGTCATAGTGAACAGGGTGGGCCTTGTTCAGCATCCTTGACCCTAAGATGACTAAAATGTTCTTAAAGAACCATGGCCCCCAAGAATTAATGTTAAATTTTTCTACCTTGTTTTTTTTTTAATGGTTATGTTGAAATGAGGCTCAGAAAATATGGACCACAGAATCTGTATGGCTAAAAGACACTTGCCATAAGACCCCTTTTAAATAACTTTCAAGTCATTTTATATGATTTTAAAGAGAAATAGATTCAGAAGGAGTCAGAAGGAAGATTATTTTTGTCTGGTAATTTACAGAGATACTGGTTATTTATGTCTTCTCTTTCTAAGCTTCTATTTTATTTCCTCCCACAGATATTTAGATGTCGTATCTGGGAGCTCCCTCTCTCTGTCATTTTCTAAGGTTGATTTTGATTTATAAATTCTTTCTCATTATACCGTATTATTTTTCACCACTTATTTTTCCACATAAGATTCCATTTCGTATTTTTCCATTATATTATTATTGAAGGCATTTTTATGGTGTTTAGCTCAGATTAAATTCCAGACAATGTCAGCTGCTTTGTAATAAAGATGCCTTGTGAATTTTTAATCTCCTGTTGGCCTTATTGACACACACACACACACACACACTTGCACACAAGAGACAATAAAAAAAACACAGAGACACATATTATTCCAACAATAAATAAGAGAATATCTCGTATTCCATTGTACGATTCTTTGCTTTTTGTCTTCTTGAAAAGTTGTCTCCTAGAACAAAGGAGAAACTTCCTTACAGTGAGAATAATTAACCCGTGGAACGACTTGCCTCCAGAAGTTATATGTTCTCCAATATTAGCAGACTTTGAACAACTGTGGTATAGGGTTGCTTGCTGAGCGGGGAGCTAGACTAGAAGATCTCCAAAGTCCCTTCTGTTACGTTCGCATAGAGAGGCAGGATGCGGAGTGCTTCAACTCAAAGTTTATTGTGACTTCAGCTCAGAACGGACCCAACTGGCTCAGCCGCGGCAGCTATTTATAGCCGGCTGCCGCGGCTGCCAGCCAATCAGAGTGCAGGGTTTTCCCACACTTTTATAACCAATGAATTCAAACACTTTACAACAATACCCAGTCATTTTAAACTCTGCATACATAACACCCCTCCCCACTAGGTTTGGTCCATACTCAAACCCCATCTATCTAATATACTCTTGTAGATAGGTGGGGCTCTTCGGTACATTGAGACCTGCATGGTTCAGGTGTTTTGGGAATCTCACCTTGTGAGGAAGGAAATGTATCTGCCAACATTCCCTTATTAGGACTTCTAGTATTGGTAGAACCTGCTTGGTTACTACAACCTGGTCTCTCCTTCCAATCCATCTCCAACCCAATGTCACCCCCTAAATCTGGTAGTGATGTGCAATCTTCTATTTGCAAAAATGGTTGTTGGTACCCTGACAGGTTTTGGGATGGTTCCTGTCCTGTTAGCTCGTTACACATGGGGTTGATTCTCACTTGCTGATTACCATCATTATCTCCCCTTCCCCCTAGAAGAGGCTGAGGCATGGGATCCAGAGAGGAGCAAGGGCGATGCTCCAGAGGCAGTCTGGACCGTAATTGGTCTATGTGCCTACTCTGCAAGACACCATCCTCAGTTTGAACCCTGTAAGTCCTGGGGCCTGTGACCTGGGTTATCTCAACAGGAATCCATAGTGGTTCACCCACAAGGTTCTTAGCATAAACAGAATCACCCACAGTGAATGTGCGAGTTTTGCTGGTGGAATCTAGAGGTGCGTTGGGTGTGTAAGTGGGGTGAAGGCGGTCTAGGGTAGACCTGAGTTTTCTCCCCATCAAAAGCTCAGCAGGAGTTAAGTTAGTGGATGAACTAGGAGTGATGTGTTGGATACTGAGTAGTTTTTCAACTTTCTCAGTGATGTCCCCTGGACCCAATTATTGGAGTTTCTCCTTGGTAAAATGTACCATGCGTTCAGCCCGGCTGTTAGACGAAGGATGCCCAGGGGCAGTAAGGGCGTGTCTGATACCCTGCTGCGCTAAATATTATTCAAAAAGATTAGCAGTAAATTGAGGACCATTGTCAGAAACAAGCACATCAGGTAACCCGTGAGTTACAAAAAGTTTCTTAAGTTGTTTGATAACAGCGTCTGCAGTGGTGGAAACCATGGGGATAACCTCTAACCATCTGGAGTATGCATCAACTACAATAAGGAAAGTGTGCCCTCTGGTAGGGCTAGCAAAATCAATGTGAATCCTGGACCATGGACCCCTAGGACATTCCCATTCTTGTTTGGGGGCAAGGGGAGGAGCAGGCCTTACTTGCTGACAGTTTGGGCAGGATGCAACCCAAGTTTCAACCATTTTGTCAATACCTGGCCACCATACATAACTCCTGGCCAATCCCTTCATTCTGACAATACCCGGATGACCCTCATGTAACATTTCCAAAACCTCTTTCTGCAATTTTGCAGGAATAACCACCCTGTTACCCCACAAAATATATCCCCTCAAGACAGATAATTCAGTTTGTCTGGATTTAAAAGGTTGGGAAGCTTGAGGTAGATCATGTAGTGGCCAACCCTTTTTAATCCAGCCTACAATAGGAGCCAATGAAGTGTCTTTGGCAGTTTCTCTAGCAATTTCAGCAGCATGAACTGGAAGTTTGGCAACAGTTTCTAGAAAGAAGGTGTAAGTTTCGGGAGCAGGGTCCTCAGTGTGCAAAGGAAGTGGGCAACGACTCAAAGCATCAGCGTGCCCAATGTCTTTTCCCGGTCTGTGAATGAGTTTATATGAATAAGCAGCAAGAAATT
This sequence comes from Naja naja, assembly GCA_009733165.1. Taxonomy (NCBI): domain Eukaryota; kingdom Metazoa; phylum Chordata; class Lepidosauria; order Squamata; family Elapidae; genus Naja; species Naja naja. The sequence continues at coordinate 64,566,959 of CM019151.1, read as the reverse complement.
CAGTCTGTCCCCTGCCACAATGTCTAAAAGAGGTTTGTGATCTGTAACAATGGTGAAACTTCTCCCATAAACGTACTCATGGAACTTCTTGACTGCTGCCATGATAGCCAACGCTTCCTTGTCCAGTTGACTGTAGTTGCTCTCTGCTTTGGTCAAAGTGCAAGAGTAAAATGCAATCGGGGCTTCCCTTCCACTGGGAAGCATGTGACTCAACACCACCACCCCACTCCAAAAGGGGATGCATCACAAGTCAATACTACAGGTAAATTCTCAGAAAACTGTATCAGGACACAATCAGAAGTGATTTGTCTCTTGATGTTGTTAAATACAGCTTCAGTCATTTTAAACTCTGCATACATAACACCTTCCAACTTTGTTATTTTGTCATTCTTTTGCCATTTGGTGGGATTAATGTTTTTTTTATTACCGGTTCTGTGGGCGTAGCTTGGTCGGCATGGCATGGCTTGGTGAGCATGGCATGGCTTGGTGGGCATGGCTTGGTTGGTGTGACAGCGGAAGGATACTGTAAATTCTCTATTTCCACCCCACTCCTGGGGGAAGAATACTGGAAAATCCCCATTCCCTCCTCACCCCACTAACCTGCTTTCCAGCTCCATTCTCCTGTGCAGGGCAACCAAAGAAGACCCAGCCAATCAGCTGGGACTTGGGAGGCAGTGAAGAGATGGGGGCAGGGCCAGTCAGAGGGGGTATTGGCCGGTTCTCCAAACTACTTAAAATTTCTGTTACTGGTTTTCCAGAACTGGTCAGAAGCTGCTGATTTAGAATTCTAAGCAGCATTGGATGTACATGGGCTATTTCACATATAAAATGTGGGACTCTTTTAATATACGGCTTTAATATATACAGCCTTTGATGATTTTTAGGACAGTTATTTTTAGAGTTAAGACAAATATTATTATAATTTTTCAGTGTGATTTATGATTCACATTGTGCTGATTGATGTCAAGGATATTTCCATAATACCTTGATTTTAACAATTATAAGTACTTTTAAAATGACATTTTAACTATGCAAAACAAAGTTAATGTTACTGTAAAGTTAGTCAATTTAATTCAGTTGTATGATGCTCAGAAATCTGGCCTATTCATCTTGTGAGTGACATTTCTCATCATCTTTTTTCTTCCGTTGTTTTCTTCAGTTCTGTTTCTTTTCTTTTTATCTATAATTATCTCCATGTACATGTATACATCCGAACTAGACTGTGTTGTTTCTCTGTGTCATATAATATATATGGATATATGCCTAGTTTTCTATTTATTTATTCTGTCATATTTATGTAGTGTTATATTGGAGGGGGTGACCCTTTGAGAGCTATAGGCAATGAATTTCATTTTAATATATGCCGATTAGTGTACATTCAAAGTGACAATAATATTATTCTAAGTCTCTAAGTCTAAAAAGTAGGAGGAGGAGGAGGAGGAGGGGAGGAGGAGGAGGGGAGGAGGCAGAGGAGGAAGAATCTTCATAGACCAGTCTTGATTGAAATTGCAGATGAAATCTTCTCTTCATTCTCCATAATATAAGAGGGGAAAGTCCCTCACTTTCCCATCTTGAGAAATTTCATGAAGGAACACCTGTGTCTAGTTAGTTTCTTGCTACTGAAACAGGTGCAACCCTTGATGGCTATATTGATCCATGTCCTCTGTTTCAACTTCTCTTTGCAGATATTCTATGTCAGGGATGCCAAACTCACATTGTCATGGAGGTGTCACACATCCAGCCCATGGACCAGGAGTTTAACAGGTCTGTTCTATATGATCTTCCATGGTCCTCTTATTGATGTCTCCTCTCTCATCAGTCCACCTTATCTATTGTCTTCCCTTTCTCCTCCCCCCCTAATCAGTCAACAGTTTGGTTTTGTGTGTATGTATATATACACATATGCTTTTTTCTGATTCCTTTCTTTACTGGTTTATTATTTACTGGCTCATTGTCCTTTCTCACTTTCTCCTGAGTTTTTTTGTCATTTAAGATGCTCTTAAAGATGATTAAGCAACACATAGACTTGAAGCCAGAAATATTTTTGTTGGGTATAATGCCGGAAGGATATGACAAAGGGACTGTATATTTAATTTTGCACATATTAACAGCTGCAAGGATTGTATTTGCACAATACTGGAAAAATGAGAACACTCCATCAGATGAGGATGTAATTCGGAAAATACTAGACTGTGCAGAGATGGATAGAATGACATTAAAAATAAAGGATAAAGAAGACACAGAATATTACTTAACATGGAATAGATTTTATGAATGGCTAGAGATAAAAGGTGGAAATTAGGTGAAGAAAGATTATTGTTATGTAAGAATTAAATACAAAGAGGGTTGACAATTAGAAACATGTTGATATAAGTAATAGTACTATAAATAAGCTAAAGAATAAACTCAGCTAAAATTATTTTGTTACACTATCACCATTGTTACTAGTATATATGTTGATATTTCTGTTTGTTTTTTCCTTTTTCTTTTTTGTAAATGATATGCCCTGATAATATACTGTATTCAAAATATTTATGAATAAATATATATATATATATACATATATATATAATAAAAATAATATATATATGTTTATTTATTTCGTAGATTTTCACGGGTAAAGGTATGTAGGTCTTGGTGTATTCGGGTCTTGTCCCGTGTAAGATTGAGAATACCTTGGCAACGTTTCGACGAAATCTCATATTCTCAATCTTACACGGGACAAGACCCGAATACACCAAGACCTACATATATATATATATATATATATATATATATATATATATATATGTAGGTCTTGGTGTATTCGATCTTGTCCGTGTAAGAATGGAATACCTTGGCAACGTTCGAAATCTCATCCGTCATCTTCAGGCTGGTGTCTTCAGCTTCGTTCTCCTGGGAGAAGTTCTCCCAGGAGAGCGAAGCTGAACAAAAATGAGATGAAACATTATCTCAACCTTACGGGACAAGACCGAATACACCAAGACCTACATACCTTTACCATTGAAAATCTACGAAAACAAATATATATATATATATATATATATGTTTTTGAATTTTCAAATATGTCCTTTGTATTCGTCTTGTCGTGTAAGATTGAAATACCTTGGCAACGTTCGAGAAATCTCATCCGTCATCTTCAGGCTGGTGTCTTCAGCTTCGTTCTCCTGGGAGAAGGGTGTGATCGTGGCTGTTTTTCCCTTTTAAACTCTAGAGTGTTCAGTATTGGAGATAAGTTTGGATCCCTCAAAATCAATTTCATGTCCTGTGGCTTTAAGGTGCTGGAAAAGGGAGGAAGTTTTTTCTTCTTTTCTGACTGCGTTCTTGTGTTCTGTGATGCGTGCATTTATTCTTCGGAGCCAAACCAAGGCCTGGAATGTCACATCACAGCCTTCCACCCAGTATACTACATCACAGAACTCAGGAGATTACAACACAAAACATCAGGAGGTTGCAACACAGACAACGACCCAGGAGATTACAGCACCACACCCAGGATGTCACAACAATAGAACTCAGAAGGTCATCACACAGCCCATTACCCAGGTCATTACAACACAAAAGGCTGAGAGACACACAGCCAGCACCTCAGCCACACAGGGTCTCAGGAAAAAGCCATCCAATCTGCATACATCAACTCCATCAACCAATCAAGAAGTAACAACACAGCCAACTCTGAGTTTAAAAGGGAAAAACAGCCACTATCACACACTTCTCCCAGAAGAACGAAGCTGAAGACACCAGCCTGAAGATGACGGACGAGATTTCGTCGAAACGTTGCCAAGGTATTCTCAATCTTACATGGGACAAGACCCGAATACACCAAGACCTACATACCTTTACCCGTGAAAATCTATGAAAACATATATATATATATATATACACACACACACACACACACATACATACACACACATGCACACATGCACACACACGTATATCTTTATATATATATATAAAGATGCTCTTCGAGAGCATTTATAGTTCTGGAGGATTCTCAAAAGTTTCTGCTACATGCCACTCATTTAACATATCAATCTTTCTTATTGGTGTGACTAGTTCTTTTCTTATCTCCAAGTTCCTGCTTATTCAAAGTGTAACATCTACCACATCTACTTGTCCTAGTGCTAATTAATTGCAAAAGTAGAAAGAGACTTGAGACAATAATTTAAAAGCACATGTGGGAAAAATGTTCTTGGTTAATTTATGGAATCAAATACCATAAATATGGTACCATAAATATGGATATTTTCTTTCTTTCTTTCTTTCTTTCTTTCTTTCTTTCTTTCTTTCTTTCTTTCTTTCTTTCTTTTTTCTTCCTTTCCTGATCACTTTAATAGTCATTAAAATTCACAAGCAGGAAAATTGGAATTGACACTCTTTCTTCTTTAATGAAGCTATCTCTTTATTTCAGCAGGGAAACTTTAAAGAGCAAATTAAGATAGAAATCTCATTTAGTTCTGATTAAAGTTAAAAATTTGCAAACAGTTGGGTCAGGATTGAATTATTTGCATTGAAGGTAGAGGGTAGAAAGTCCAAAAGTGTTCTCTATTGCATATCTTTCCATTTTACCTGTACACTACTCAGTCCTTCCTGATTCCCATTCAAAACACACAGTGTGTAGAGATTCTCAGACATCCAAGTTATGGTTGTCCCAAAAGTGCTTTTTCTGGAGGCACGTGGACTTTCCTGTTTTTGAAACAGGATGTTTCTTTGAGGATGTTTCGCTTCTCACCCAAGAAGCTTCTTCAGCTCTGACTGTATGGTGGGGAATAGAAGGATATATATTCCTTGCAGACAGCTGATCATTTGCATCCTATTAGAGGGTCATTGAAGCCACTTGGAGGTTTATCTGTGTCCTCAGGGTCCCCTGAGTGCTAATGGTTCCTGTAGTCTGTATTTTTTCCTCTGGAAATCCATTCCTACTCCCACACCATTCACAGGGTGTTCATCCAGGGTGTTCATCCATTCACAGGGTGTTCATTAAAAGCACATGCCTCGGAAGATGGCAGCCCGAGCTTAGGCTCCATGGTGGAGAGGTTGTTATAGTCTGGATAAGGGAGGTAGGGGCGGCTGGCAATCCCCCCTGGTGGTTGTTTCGGTGGCGGAAGATCTCGGGCGTCGGCTGGTTCCTTCAGAGCCGACGCCCATTACCGCTCCCCCCGGGGCTCCCCTTTGATGCCCTTAGGCGTTTGACTCTTCTATCGGCATTTCCACATTGTCATCACGGGGCCGATCAGCTGGCCGATTTCAGGCTCAGCTCTGGAGACGTGCTGCGCCTCAAAGAACGGCACGGCGGCTGCAGCGGCGCCTCGAAGAATGGCGTGGCGGGAGCACCGAGCTGTGGGGCAGTGAGTTATGGGGCGTGGAGACCGGCGGAGTGGCTGGCCTCCACCCTGCCCTCAAAGATGGTGCGCTGCACCCAGAAGAACAGCGTGTTGGGGGCGATGAGGCAAGGAGTGTGGGGATCGGTGGAGGGTGCTGGTCTCCACTCCAGCGCCAGGTCTCAACTGGGATCTCTGCAGCAGAGCCGTTAGTGGCAGCGACGGCGGTGGCAAGGAGAGAGCGGTTTGAGGTTGGATGCTGTGGGCGTGATGACGGTTGGGGCAGCGGGCTGCCATGGATGCTGGCAACTGTGGTGCTGGTGGCAGAGGCAGTGATGGTGGTGGCGGCGGACTGGCTAGCGATGATGTTGGGGCCACGAGGTGGAGATGGTGTGGCCTCGAGGTTGCTGCCAGGCCTGGCCTCCTGGTCGTCTGCTCTGCTCCGGCTGGACCTTTTAGATCAGTGTCGGCTGCCCTCCTCCCTTCTTTTGCCTCCTTTTTGCCTTGCCTCTTGGGGCCATTTCCCCCTCCCCTTTTCACACCTGACAGAGGTTAGTGAGAGGGGTGTGGACGCATCCCGCCCGCTGCTGTGTGAGGGTAGCGGGTTGGGATTGCCTGCCCCCCCCCGTAACTAACCTCTGCTATCATCTTGCCGTCCTGACGAGCTCACCTGGCAACCCTGCGGTGAGAGCACAGTGGCTGGCCTGGATGAGGGCCTTTACCATCGGCCCATCGGATTGTGGTGAGAGAGCAATCCTGGCTTATTTCCTGGGACCATCTGGCTGTAGCATGGATGTTGGGACTGGACCGGGTGGTTTAACATCTTTGATATATGGACTTTTTCCATCTTTCGACTCCTCCCTTTATATGTACAATATAATATCATGTGGGTCTACTCGTCAATGGACTTGTGGGCCTTACGGGAGTCCCCTCTCTCCCGGGTTTGTCCGGACTTTCTACAACATACCTCGAGGACGGTTATGGAACCCAGAGAGTTGGCACTGCGCTGGTAGGGGTTGGGGTGGGGGTCCTGGGAAGGGTAGAAGGGGGGGTTCCAGGCCTTCATTAGTTAAATTTTTGATCTGATTTTTAAGTGGGTTAGGGAAGGGAGGGGGTCTTATAGGTGTTCAGTGCAGCCCAAGTCAGGGCCATGGTTGGGGGGTGCGTGGGGGGGCTGCGGGACTCCGGGCGGAATAGTGGGGGCTTCAATTCCCAGGGTGGTTGGAATGGGTAGGAGCCGATGAGGAGGGGGCCGTATCATGTTAGGGGAGCGCGTCCCTGCTGCATCTGAGCCGTGGCGCGCTCCGGCCCCTCGGCCTCTTCTCAATCCCTGGGGGTTTTGGGATCTAGGACCCCTGGGCTCCGGCTGGTGTATTTTAATGCCAGGTCCATGGTGAATAAGGCACCTCTCCTTTGGGAAGTCATTGAGAAGGAGGCTGCGGACCTGGCCTGCATCACCGAGACCTGGCTGGGGCCGGAGGGTGGAGTCCCTCTGGTTGATATATGCCCCCCAGGTTTCCAGGTTATGCACCGGTCTCGACCCCAGGGAAGGGGTGGAGGGGTGGCTGTTGTTATTCAGGAGACCCTGTTTCCAAGGGAGGTCCCTGCTCCGGAGATAGGCGGGTGTGAGTCCCTCCTCTTGAGGTTCGGGCCTATGGGTTGGATGGGCATGCTGCTTACATACCTGTCCCCCAGCTGTGTATCAGCCACCCTGCCTGGGCTGCTCGATGCTGTCTCGGGGGTGGCGGTGGAGCTCCCAGAGCTTATAGTTCTGGGTGACTTCAACCTGCCCTCCTTGGGGGCAGCATCGGATTTGGCCCAGGAATTTATGGAGTCCATGGGTCTGACCTAGATAAAACATGGCCCGACTCATGAGGGGGGCAACATGCTCGACCTGGTTTTTGTCTCGGAGCAGTGGGGTAGTGGCCTGGGGGATGGTGTTACAGCAATCCATCCCGTTCCATGGTCAGACCACTATCTCCTACGGCTGGTCTTCCATCAAGCTGCCCCACACCGCTGGGATGAGGAGCCACTTAGATGATTCCGCCCCAGGCACCTGATGGACCCTGAGAGGTTCCAGGCAGAACTGGGGTTTTTTCCTGCATCCTTCACCCACAGCCCTGCTGAGGTCCTTGCGGCTAACTGGCAACAGTTGGCCGCGGGGGCACTTGACAGGGTTGTCCCCATGTGTCCCCTTACTCGGTGCAGATCCTGGTCAGCTCCCTGGTACACCAAGGAGCTCCGGGAGATGAAGTGTCATAGAAGGGGACTAGAGAGTAGGTGGAGGGTGACCCGCTCCGGATCCGACCGAGCCCAGTTGAGAGCCCATATTAGGACTTACCTGGTAGCTGTGGGGGCGGCGAGGAGGTCTTACTTCTCTGCCCTCATAGCATCCGCAGATAACTGCCCAGCCGCCCTGTTTGGGGTTGCCCGTTCCCTCTTACAGTTGGGGGAGGTGGTGGACCCTCTGCAGGGCAGAGCTGAGGAATTTGGTCTGTATCTGCAGGATAAAATTGCTCGGATCCGGGAAGGGTTGCGCTCGGACTTGCAGTGGTCTGAGGAAGGGGAAGTGAGCGGTCTGGCTAATGTAATCTGGACTGAGTTCGAACCTGTTTCTGAGGATGAAGTGGACAGGATCATGCGGCGGCTGAGTTCCACCACATGTTTATTGGACCCGTGCCCTTCCTGGTTGGTTTATGCCTACAGGGAGGTCACGTGTGGCTGGCTCCGGACAGTGGTCAACTCTTCATTGAGGGAGGGGCTGTTCCCTGCTGCCTTGAAAGAGGCAGTGGTGAGGCCCCTTCTGAAGAAGCCTGCCCTGGACCCAGCCATGTTTTTAGCAAAGGTTGTTGAGAGTGTGGTGGCGCAGCAATTGCGACTCTTCCTGGAGGAAGCGGACTACCTGGATCCGTACCAATCGGGCTTCCAGCCCGGGTACAGCACGGAGACAGCATTGGTCGCGCTGATTGATGATCTCTCTAGGGCTCGGGACAGGGGTTCTTCCTCTGTCCTGGTCCTGTTAGATCTCTCAGCGGCTTTTGATACCATCGACCATGGTATCCTGTTGTGGCGTCTCGGGCGGCTGGGAGTGGGAGGCACTGTTTTACAGTGGTTCTCCTCCTACCTCTCGGGACATTCGCAAACAGTGTTGGCAGGGGGGCAGAGGTCGACTCCGAGGTCTCTCACTTGTGGGGTACCCCAGGGTCGGTCCTCTCCCTCTCTTGTTCAACATTTATATGAAGCGCTGGGTGAGATCATCCATGGTTTCGTGGTGAGCTATCATCAGTACGCTGATGATACGCAGTTATACATCTCCACCCCGGACCACATCAGTGATGCTCTCTCCGTGATGTCCCGTTGTTTGGAAGCGGTGCGGATCTGGATGGACAGGAACATGCTTCGACTCAACCCAGCCAAGACAGAGTGGTTGTGCATACCGACATCTTGGTCCAGTTCGGAGGTTCCATCTTTGGTCATGGGGGAGGAAGTGTTACCCCCCGTGGACAGGGCATGGAATCTGGGGGTCCTCCTGGATTCACGGCTCAAGTTGGAGGAGCAGGTGGGAGCCGTGTCCAGGGGGGCCTTTGCCCAGGTCCAGCTGGTTTGCCAGTTACGCCCATATCTGGACCGAGATGCCCTGCACACGATCACTCAGGCTCTCGTTGTCTCCTGACTCGACTACTGTAACGCTCTCTATTTAGGACTGCCCTTGCATACCACTCGGAGGCTTCAGCTTGTGCAGAATGCGGCCGCACAGGTAGTGATGGGAGCTCCCCGATACTCCCATATTACACCCTCCTGCGCGGCCTGCATTGGCTTCGGTTGCCCTCGGGTGAGATTCAAGGTCTTGGTGTTAACATTCAAAGTCCTACATGGCATGGGTCCAGGATATTTACGAGAATGACTCCTCCCAGCATCAAATACCAACCGCCCTGTGGCGCACAGACGGGGTCTCCTCGGGGTGCCGTCCACGACTCAATGTCACCTGGCGGGGACCCGGGGGAGGGCCTACTCTGTGGCGGCCCCCACTTTATGGAATCTTCTTCCGCCAGAGCTCCGGCTGGCTCCCGATCTTCGCACCTTCCACCACGAGTTAAAAACCTGGCTGTTTTTACAATCTGGGCTGTGCTGACTCTTTGGGGTTTGTTTATTTTAATTTTGGGGTTTTAATTCTAATTCCGCTTTCAATTTGTTTTATATATTTTTAGGTAATTTATTGTTATTATTGTATTTTAGCTGTGAGCCGCCCTGAGTCCTTTTGGAGAGGGGGTGGCATATAAGTTGAATTAATAAATAAATAATATATAAATCCCAAATTGCATAGCTAAAAGTCTGTAGAGATTCTCAGTCATCCAGGTCATAGTTGTCCCAAAGGTGCTATTTTTTCAGGAGGCAACTGGACTTTCTGGTTATTCTTTGAAGATGTTTCGCTTCTCATCCAAGTGCTTCAACAACCCTCTAAAAGGATGCTATCCAGTTAGAGCTGAAGAAGCTTCTTGAATGAGAAGCGAAACAACTTCAAAGAAAAACAAAAAAGTCCACCTGCCTCCTGAAATGGCATCTTTTGGACAAAACACACAGTGTTTAGCATAAAGCTAGCAAAAATCAACATCACAAAAATCACATCACATGGACCAATCACGATCCATCCAAGATTAAGATCCTTTTTCCATCCTGTGCCACACTTAATAACCTTGAACTAACAAAAGAATTTTATTTTGTCTACTTAGAACTACTTAATTGAAATCACCCCCTCCCACTTTCTGAGGCTATGTGGCAGCATGGAATATGGCTTCCAAAACTGACAATATCTTTATTATTTTATAAGTAACTCAAAGTAGCAACCATGCATATAACTCTTTCCTATTCTTATTTTTTTTCTCATAACAACAATCCTGTAAGGTAGTCTGAGCTGAGACAGAGGGTGATTGGGCTAAGTCATCCAGCTAGTTTTTTTACCCTAAGGCACAACCTGAACTCAGAGTCTCCAGGTGATTGGCCCAATATCACCCAGCCTGCTTTCATGGCTAAGGCAGAACTAGAATTCGCAGTTTCCTAGTTTGTGGGCCACCACCACAGCATCGAACAGTCTCTTTCTTCCTTTACTTTGAACAACAGTTTTTCTTCTGATCTACAGTGAGTGATCTTCCTATATATTTAAAAAAAACATTTTGATAACAACAAAATTATGACTAAAAGTTTATATTTCAGAATAAAATTTAAGCATACTGTCGGAAGTCCCCCTCCTAGAAGAATGAAATATTTTGAGGAATATTAAAAAGGCAAGATATTATATTTCCCTAAACGAAATATGGAGAAACATGTTTTTTAAAGACAGAAAGCAGACTCGATCTAGCCCTCTCCCCACTCAGCAGATATTTTGTGCCCATTGGGAAAGATTGGGCCAGCTTATCTACAAAACAAAAGACCTTCACCTTCAAGGTGATGGGATTAAGAACAGGACATGATCCTTCAGGACATAATAGGATTAACCCACCACCATTTAGCAGAAGACACAGAAGTCACTACATTACTAAGGGTATTTCAGTCATTGCATCATCTCAAAGCAGTCCAAACTTCAACTACGGGCTAGGGCCTTCTCTGTAGCGGCGCCGTCCCTCTGGAATATGCTCCCTGTGGAGATTAGAACCATCCCAAATCTACTTGCCTTCCACAAAGCCGTTAAGACCTGGCTTTGTTGGAGGGCATGGTATTGAGATCTTGAGATTTTGCTTTTCCCCCGTGTATGTTTTGGATTGGTATGAATGAGTTTCTTGTTTTTATATTGTATAGAAATTGTTTTTATCCTTTTGTATGCCGCCTCAAGTTCCCCTTTGGGGGAAGTGAGGCAGGATATAAATCTAATAAATAAATAAATAAATAAATAAATAAATAAACAAACTAAATGTAGCTCAGACAAACACCTAGCATTTGTACTTTGTCTATAGAGCCAGCTATGACCCCTACATAAACCTTAAATGGTTCCATGGGAGTCTGACAACAGCCAATATAATACATGTTCTTGCACAGGAACAGGAACCTCAAGTGCAAAGCCAAAGAAGATATAACTCCCTTCCTCAACTCCATTTTGTCAGCTGCCTAGAACCACAAACCCATGTGATTCTGCTTTATCAATAAACCAACTTTCCAATCAGCCTCCATGTTTCCAGTGTTTTTCTTCCAGCCTAGAACTGAACCAGATGGATATTTCTTCCCACAATGCCTTTATCTTTATGCTTTCACATATATGCTTTATTCTGGGTCAGAAATATATTGGACAACACATTGGAAAAATAACAACAACAACATATTTGTGAAGCCATATGCAGTTTCCAGAATTGTAACAAATACCAGTAATAGCAAAATCCTCTTGCCACCCAGTTTGACAATTGCTTTATTATTGCAGTGAAGCAGCTAGTTGAAGGAGAAAACAGATCTTCAGCTTAGCCTGAGTTATATCTGACATGTGGCTGGTGATTGGAATAATCTCTTAAATTGTTAGTATAATCATTGTTGATGAGCAGACTGTCAATCCCCTTTCCCCCAGAAAAGGCCAGATGGGTATTATCTTGCCTGGTTCTGTAGGGATAAAGGAGGATCAGATAATGGTTAATGTGATCAAAATTTAGGCTTATTCCAAGCCGTTTTCCTTCTTAACACAGAACAGAAAAATAATTAGAAGAAAATTATTGGAAAGTAATATCTCTATATCTAAGTCTCTCTGTCTTGATCTATCTGTCTGACTGTCTGTCTATCTATCTATCTATCTATCTATCTATCTATCTATCTATCTATCTATCTATCTATCTATCTATCTATCTATCTATCTATCTATCTATCATCTCTCTCTCCCTCTCTCTCATATCTATCTACTATCTATCTATCTACTATCTATCTATCTATCTATCTATCTATCTATCTATCTATCTATCTATCACCTATCTCTATCTTCAGTACAGAGAAGAGCAACCAGGATGATCAGGGGACTGGAGACTAAGGCATATGAAGAACGGTTACAGGAACTGGGCTTGGCTAGTCTAGTGAAGAGAAGGACCAGGGGAGACATGATAGCAGTCTTCCAATATTTGAGGGGCTGCCACAGAGAGGAAGGGATCAATCTATTTTCTAAAGCACCTGTAGGCCAGACAAGGAATAATGAATGGAACCTGAACAAGGAGAGATTTAACCTGGAAATAAGGAGAAACTTTCTGACAGTGAGAACAATCAACCAATGGAACACCTTGCCCTCAGGAGTTGTGGGAGTGCCATCACTTGAGACCTTCAAGAAGAGATTGGACTGCCATTTGTCAGAAATGGTGTAGGGTCTCCCACTTTGGTGGGTGGTTGGAATAGATGACCTATAAGGTCCCTTCCAACTCTGATTATCTATTATCTGTTATCTATCTATCTCATTTATCTACCATTTATCTGTCTGTCTCTTCTATCTATCTTTTATCTATCATGTGCTTCACCTGTATCTCTGTCATCTATCTGTCTGTCTGTCTATATCATCTATCATCCATCTCTCTGTCTGTCTAGCTATCTAGAATAGAATAGAATAGAATAGAATAGAATAGAATAGAATAGAACAGAATAGAATTCTTTATTGGCCAAGTGTGATTCGATACACAAGGAATTTGTTATGCTCTCAAGATACATACATCAAGAATCATACGTATAACACTTAGAAGTAGTCATAGGGTACTATAAACCATACTAGGAAACATATATATATGTTTTATATGTTATATATATATATATATATATATATATATATATATATATATATATATATAAAACATATAAAGCATATAAAGCATATTAGGATAATAATAATAATAATAATAATAATAATAATAATAATAATAAGCTAGGGCCTTTCAAATCATACTAGTAAACAGTAAACAGATTTAAAAAATCGTAAGGATACAAGCAACAAAGTTACATTCATACAGTCATAAGTGGGAGGAGATGGGTGAAAGGAAGGATAAAAAGATTGATAGTAATAGTAATGAATCTACCTATATCTACCTATATATATATATCATCTAACATGTCTGTCTGTCTGTCTGTCTGTCTGTCTATCTATCTAATCTATCATCTACCTACCTACAGATATCTCAATGCATCTTTTCATTGAAACCATTTAGACTTATATATCACCCCATAGAATTTTACAGGAGCAGCAAGTCACACGAAGCAGAGTTTTTAAAGGATACAGGCAAAGAGCAAGCAATCCTAGGACAGATGCTATTTCAAATTCTGGATGCAACAGCAGAGAAGGCATACCTCTTGTATCACACCAGGTGACATTGCCAAAGCAATGATACAGGAAGCATTTTGTTCTGCTAGCAAGACTTACAATATTCTGATAAATGGGGCAGAGTCACTTTCAAGAATGTAGTATGTCTAGTCCAATGAAAAGAAGTCTAGGGGTGATTTGATAACTGTTTTCCAGTATTAGAAGGGTTTTCTACAAGGACAAGGGGGTCAAACTATTTTCCAAAGCACCTGAAGGCAGGAAAAGAAGCAATGGATGGAAACTAATTAAGGAGAGAACAACCTAATACTAAGGAGAAATTTCCTGACAGTGAGAACAATTAATCAGTGCAACAGCTTGCCTTCAGAAGTTGTGAATGCTCCAACACTGGAAGTTTTTAAGAAGAGATTGGACAACCATTTGTCTGAAATGGTGTAGGGTTTTCTGCCTAGGCAGGGGGTTGGACTAGAAGACCTCCAAGGTCCCTTCCAACTCTATTATACTGTTAAATAGAGGAAGGACTGGCCATACTGAAATTGACACCAAATAAATTATTTAAAGAAATAAAAAATTACAGAAAGGTCAAAAGGAATTGCCTGTCTAGTGATGAATTGCAAATGGAAAGTTTATTCAAGGACACTGTCTCATTGCTTCAAAATAAGTAGCTGCATTGATTCTTTGCCTTTTATTTGTAGCCATTTATTTGCATTGCCAACCCTTATCTTTATCGGTGCTTATACATAATTAAAGGAGAGAAGGAAAATAAAAGGTGATGTGGCTAATCAGTCGGTTGCTTCTCTGTGTTCCTCACTGTAAGCTGAGTTTGAAATTTCTAATTCAGATGAGTCTATCATGCCTTTTCTCTTGTGAGAGACCTAAAAGACAAAGTTCTCAAATTGTAATATTCTGATTGGTGTAATTCACTAATTCACTAATATACACTGATACTATACTTGCAAAGAAAGATAAAGTACTGAATACTTTGTCACTGGGAGATTGATAGGTTGTTTTGATTACTAAGTAGATTGTATAGCTTCCAGGAGGTGGTAACATACAAACAACTACATTCAGGGGTGGGATTCTACAGGTTTGGACCGGTTCAGGCAAACCAGATGTTAAAGTTACAGCTGGTTCACTGAACCAGTATTTCAACCAACTGAATGGCCCCACCTCACCTCTCCCAGGAGTCTCTACACAGCCCATTTTCGATGGAGGTAAGTGCAAGGTCTGCACGGAGGCTCTGGGAAGGGGAAAAACAGGCCTTCTGGAAGTCCAGAAATGGGCCTGCTTCCAGCTTCCAGAGAGCCTCCAGAGCCTGAGGGGCTGTTTTCACCCTCCCAGAGGCCTGGGGGAGGCCTCAGGACTCTTGGGAGGGTGAAAAATGGCCATCCCAGAAAAACCAGAAGTGGTAAAACGGGCCTATTTCTGGCTTCTGGTGGGCCTCCAGAGGCCAGGGGTAGGCTATTTTCACCTTCCCAGAGGCTCTGGAGAGGCCTCTGGATGCTTGGGAGGATGAAAATGGCCTCCCCCAGGCTCTGGAGGCCCACCGGAAGCCGGAAATAGGAAATTCCGGTAGGCCACTCCCACCATGGCCACTCCCACCATAGCCACGCCCACCTAGCAACCAGGCAGTGATCTGGTTGCTGGGATTTTTGAATCCCACCCCTGACTACATCTACTTTAAAAAATTGGGGATAGTTGGAGCAGGGGTGGGATTCCACTGGTATAACAACCGGATAGGTGATTGCGCGCCAAACGCATGCTCTGCATGCATGCTCTGCAATTCAAACAGCTCTAATGCTTACCTTCTTCAGCAGTCCCTGTGAAGAAAACAGCTGAGGCACAGCAAACCGCTTTGCCATGCAAATCAGCTGTGCTCTAAGCAAGGGAAGTAATGGACAGGAAAGAGCAGATGCGGGCGGTTGGGCCCACATGCTCATCTCAGCGAACCAGTTCAGAGGCAGCTGATCTTCAGAGTAAGGGGTTCACCCGAGCCAGTAGAATCCCACCCCGAGTTGGAGATAATCACTACAGCAGTAGGCTAAAGTGAGAGCTAGTTTGATGTAGTAGTTCAGGCACTAATGTAAATACCAGGAGGCCTTTCTAGGCCCACTTAGAAAGAAGTCAGATGAGTGACCTTGTGCCAGTCATTCTCTCTTAGCCTTAGAAAGAAGACAATGGCAAAGTTTTGTAAAGAACACTTGACTCCTAGGCAGTAGAAACATTGACTCAGAGAAGACAACCATTTGGGAATAATGATTAAGGTATACGGCTAGAAACTGGGAGACTGTGACTTCTAGTTTCCCTTAGATATGAGTGACCTTGGGCTAGTCCCTCTCAATAGGAAGGAGGCAATGGCAATCCATTTCCAAAAATCTTGCCAAGAAAAATGCAGGCATTCCTCCAAGAGTCAATACTGACTCAAAGACACAGAGACATACCAGGCTAGATTAGAAAGCTTAAAAATCATTCCAAAAGTTGCAAAATTGCAAATGTGCTCGTGTAGCTGCCAATAGAACCGAACAGATGTACATATGCACTAAATCACCAGTTTTACTTATTTATTTGTATGTGTCTTGCCTTTATTACTGTTACAAATAAATCAAGGCAGCAAACATATTCAACACACCTTCTTCTTCCTATTTACTTACAACAATAACTGGGCTGAGAGAGGCAGACTGGTCCAAGGTCACTCAGTTACCTTTCATAGCTAAAGTGGGAGTAGAACTCACACTCTACCTTACCCACTAGACCAGGGGTGTCAAACTTAAGACCCAGGGGCTGGATCTGACCCACGGGGTGCTTAGATCTGGACCACAGGGCCACCCTGGAAACAGTGAAGGAGCAGCCCACGGTGCCTCTGCCAGTGAAAATGGAGCCCTCCTGAGCTCCATTTTCACTGGCAGAGGGTTGCAGGAGGCCATCACAACTGAATACAGAGCTCGGGAACTTGTTTTTGCTGGCAGTACTTGGGCCATCACAGGTGCCCTCCAACATGAGTTTACAACATGCTGGCCACACCCACCCTGGTCATGCCCCTCTCCCCCAAGGTCAAACACAACCCTAATGTGGCCCTCAATGAAATCAAGTTTGACACCCCTGCACCAGACCAAACTGGCTCACAGTTGCTATACCATTGGCAAAATTGGTGTTATGAACATAACTCACATTACTTCATATCTCACACAGACTAGAACTGACACCTGCCCTATCAGAGTAAAAGTGCCAGTTGCTTTATCCCAATCTTGTATTAAGGTAATGAAGATTTAATAGCTGACCAGCTGCTGTAAGGCTATAAGCCAAGATTATGAACTGAGGATGAGTCAGCAGAGTACTGCCACTTTAAGAAGCTGTCTATATAAGGGAGGCCATGTGAGGGTGTCTCTTTCTCCTTGTGTTTTATCTCCATTGTAGTTCTCCATGTAGAGTTGAAGATTGATTGATTGCCTGGTATTAGCCTAAGACATATATGTATGTATATAGCAGTCTTGTATATAAACCACTGTTAACATACAAAGCCTCTGTGTCCTGTGTTTTGCTCCTGGTTGCCTCACAATAGTAGTCATTCTGTAAACACTCTGATATCTTTTAAAGTATAATTGTTTTTAAAGAAAACATCTTCCCTAATAAATTCTACTTTGTTTCTTACACTTGTGGCTATGGGGGAAAAGAAACATTTTTTTAAATTTTGATAAGGAAAGTTGAGCAGTTGCATCTGTAGGTTTGCTTTGATTCATTTGAAATTGCTACTTTCATTCCAAACAACTTTGTCTAGATTTGAAATGATATTTTGACTTGAAATGTTAGAATATTTTAAGTCTCCAAAAGAAAGAATGAATTGGAGGAGGATGGTTGGGTTTTTATTTTACAGTGTTTGGAAGCAATTAAATGATCAGATCAAATTGGAAGAAACTAAAGACCAGGTGTGCACACAAAGGTTCAATTAAATAACACAAAATTTCAATTAAATAAGCAGTGATAAACTGATTTATTGCCAAAAGCCTATGCACAGGAATCCTTTCAAATAACAGTCAACATCTGCTTAGAATTAGGTAAAAGTCAGCAGCATTCAAGGAGGGTTGGTCTCAGTTCATTTGTGCCTACGTATGGATTCTAGGCTGATCGCCTTTTTAACTCCATCCCCAAAGTCTACCGTTCTTTCTCCCACAGGAATCAACGGAACTATTCAAATAATTTTGCTGATTGGATTCTCTGGATCAATTCAATCTGGACACTTATCGAATCATTTATGAATGACATCCTCAGATCATTTATTATACATTGAAACAGTCTCTATGAAACTTTCTTCTCCATGTATAATTTCTCATTTTTCTTTCAATTTTCAAACATCCAGCAAAAGTTTACTAGTACTAAAAGCCAGACAAAAGAAGAAGACAGACTTTTTCTGGAGTTCTAATAAAGAAATGTGCTTAGCTCTTAAATTTGAAGACTTCAAAGTGTTTTAGATGTAGAATTTTTCTGGGATTAGAGAAAAAAAAGCATTTAGCTATCCAAATCCCGAGTTTTAAATAGGTGTAAAGTAAGAGGTGCAGATTGAAGTATTGTCAATAGAATAATTTCATATCCTTAAAAATCCTAAAAAATACTATAATTCATAAATGTAATAACAAAACATTTCTAAACATGTACTGTACATATCCTCATGTTCTTTGAAAGAATGATTAATAGGATTTGAGGTTGGAAAAACCATGACTTTGAATTCATATAAGACTTTGAAAGTTCTTTGAAAAGGGAAATTGCAAAATGATCTCCAACCTTTTCTGGAGCTAAATATGAAGGATAGCAGATTTTTAATTGTCAATGAATTAAATTATCCTGCTGACAATTCTACGATATTTGTAGAATAATGAGTGAGAGTTAAATGAGGCTGAAACAGTATTTGCTACTATGGGAATAATCTTCATATTTCTTCATCAAGAAATATGTCCAAAAATAAGACAGAGCTAACTAATTTGAATTCAGGTCCTGCATAGACTATAGTCATGAACATATTATGCAGTGGTTGAAAAATGTTGATGAACATCTAATGTGGAGCCAGAGGAGACAAGCTAGTGAGACAATGATAAGGAAGGTCTCTATCATGTTTAGCTAACTACTGATGATTTCATGTATATGTTCATTATATTTCCTTGGAAATTAGATATAAATGATTCCCTTCCTTCCTTCCTTCCTTCCTTCCTTCCTTCCTTCCTTCCTTCCTTCCTTCCTTCCTTCCTTCCTTCCTTGTTTCATTTCTTGTTTCATTGATTAGCATATTTTCTATATGCTTAGCCTCAACTGTCTTTCTGTAGTTCAGGTGACATATTTTTTTCCTTTATTTCCTTACAACTTGTTTCCTTCTCAACTACCTCCCTGAAGGATCTTTTAGACAAGATCCCTGTCTTTTTGACCTCTCTACTTACATGTCTGTTTTATCTTTAGTTATGGCAATCTCAGCTTAGTCTCACACTATGTAGTACATCTCTGCTGATCTCAGAAAAACTAAGCCCAGATAAGATTCTGTGGGGCTCCGAGAGCCCCCAATAACCTCAGAAAGACAAGCAGCAAGGGAAAGCTGTTAATAAGCTTAATTGAACTTCTGGGTGTTCAGCCAAGAGCATTTCACACCTTGTCAAAGTGTTGCAAACTAGATAAACAATCCATTCAGTGCTTGCTGAGGGAGAGCCATTGAGAAAATCAGATAATGCAGCTACTAGCCTTGGAGGGGATTAATTCCCAAATAATAAGAATCACGTAACTCACCAGAAACTCCACTAAGACTCCAAGATCTCTCTCACAGTCACTGTTATTAAGCCTGGTTTCACCCAGTCTTTTATTTAAGTATTAAATGCATGAAATAATGAACAACTTTTTGGTATATATCTTTTTTTAGGTAATTAGGGCAAAGAAGCAACATCGAGTTGGCCACACCCACCCAGCCACATGACCACCCAGCCACACCCACCCAGCCAGTCATTAGGGCAGAGAGCCCCTTGCTAAAATATTTGAAGCCCATCCCTGACCCAGATACAACTTGGATGAGAGATGCTAGGAGGACAGAGTAGAATGAAAAGGTAAAAATATCCCAAATGTATGTGGTGGCAAAAGAATCCTTTATATCAAGTCTATTTGATCTAATCGGTAATAATAATTTTCAACACAGAGAGTCTGTTTAGCTATTGCTCCTAATATTAATATTAAATATTGTTCCTAATTCATAATTTTATGAATATAAGTACAGGGTAGGGAGGAAGGAAGAAATAGCAGATAATATGTTAGCAATAGCATACTGTAGTTTTAAATTACTATTAAATTATATAGCTATAGACCCATTCATATGCATATACCACTAAAACACTCAGATTTAAGGGTCAAACCTCAACCCCATTTCAAAGGTATGAAAAAAAAAGAGCCAAGAAATCTTAGCTCCAAAAGAACACCTTTCAATGCATTTCCAACAAGCGAGCTTCAATCAAGATGAATGTCTTAAAACGATTTGCTTCTCTAGCTCTTAAGACTCGAGCAAATTCATAACCAGAGTCCCTAAGCCATTTCCTCTGTTGTCTTGCCTTGCCAGATTTTTTTTCTTCTTTTTAATAAATTCAGGTTGGAAACAAAGAATTGTGAAGGACAAATTGGTTTTCTTCTTATATTTCCCCAAAAATGTAAGGACTTAAGATCCTTTAGCTGCTGTGTTCAGCAGCAGATGGACCTCAAGACAATGTTCTGATATAGCCAGCCAGCCAACCTGTCACTTCTAGGCATCACAGAGGCAATTGCTGTGCCAGCCTTGGAAGCTATATGTGGAGGCTGCAGATTTAGTGCCTGGGAATTTGGGAGGGGGGATTTCATAGTGAGGTAGAAGATTAGACTCAACAACATTCTTTCTCAGAGAGTCAAGGACATGTTACCCTGCACCTGGAGAGTAGTGTCTGGAGGAATGTCTCCAGTCAGGATTATGTTTGATTGGGCCATGTGATGGACTGATGGGTGCAGGGGATGGATCTTTGAATTTCTTTTGGGAAGGGAAAACCTGGAACTCTCAGATTTGTGTTTTCCCAGATGTGCCAATATGACAACTCTAATAAAATGGAACTATGAGGAAATGCTTGTCTCCGAGTTTATTGGTTTGGAGTTTGTCCGCTGGAACGCTGACAGCCTGTTTGCTAAAATACAGCTATGTACTCCTAACTGATGGTCATAAAAAGAAAATGTTAGCTAAGAAGGTGAGTTACCCCCAAACTAAAAATTATAGGGTTGCAAGACAAGAGACACTGAATTCAGCAGAGAGAGAGAGAGAGAAAAAAAAACATGATTAGACCTGACAGCTTTAGGAGATTCCCATATTCACTACCAATGTTCAGGTTAACTTTGAGCAACTAAAATGTATACCCATCTGGAAATATAAATCTCTTCCACAAACCCTGTCCAATAACTAGGAGTCCAATAACTAGAGCTAGGAAGACTACTATAAACCACTGACTACGGAGCTTTAGAACGGAGTTTTCATCAGAGAAAGGTTAGTTTTCTGCTGCTATAATTTCCAAGCAAAATGATGCAAATGTGTAGATTCTATGCAACTTTTCCCAACTTGAGGATAAGGAGATATATACCTACTACACCATGCAAATACACCATTGTTGTACATTGTTGAAATCTCATTTCCACCACCATCACAGAACACTGGGTTCATTAGCTCTGCAATAACCCTTTTCATTGCCTCTTTTGAAGCATGGCATCCTGGAAACTTCAGCCCTTATTTAAAAAAGAAAGGGAGAAGTAATAGTTACTGGAGTACTTAATGAAAGAGAGAGAGAGAGAGAGAGAGACAGACAGACAGACAGACAGACAGACAGACAGACAGAGAAAGACATACAGAGAGAGAAAGATCATTGATAGTGATGTCAGAGAAAGACAAATTATTTTTTTATAAAAATGAAATAAATCCAGTGTTTGTCAACCTTGACAG
Organism: Naja naja; assembly: GCA_009733165.1. Taxonomy (NCBI): domain Eukaryota; kingdom Metazoa; phylum Chordata; class Lepidosauria; order Squamata; family Elapidae; genus Naja; species Naja naja. The sequence continues at coordinate 64,545,406 of CM019151.1, read as the reverse complement.
CTTTTAAGAAGATATGTGGACTTCAACTCCAAGAATGCTGGCTGATGAATTCTGAGAGTCTATATATCTTCATTTGCCAAGGTAAGAAACACTGCCATTGCATTCAGATTGATTACAAAATGAAGAAATATATAACAGGAGCCAGCTAGATCAGTGGCCCTCAACCTTTTGGGCACCAGGGATCAGTTCTGTGGAGAGAGGTTTTTCTGTGGACTGGAGGGGGCACAGTTTTATGCGAGCCATGGTGATGCAGTGGCTAGAAGGCAGTACTGCAGGCTACTTCTGCTGACTGCTGGCTGCCTGTAATTTGGCAGTTCGGATCTCACCAGGCTCAAGGTTGACTCAGCCTTCCATCCTTCCAAGGTGGGTAAAATGAGGACCCCAATTGTTGGGGGCAATAAGCTGACTTTGTAAACCGCTTAGAGAGGGCTATAAAGAACTGTGAAGTGGTATTGAAATGCTATTGTAATCTGCTGCCTGCATCCAGCAGGTGGGGGTTCACTTGTTGGTGAGGCCTGGTTTCTGGCATACTGTGGCCTGATGCCCATCCAAGGACTGGGTGTTGGGGACCCCTGAGCTAGATTCCAAAGTTTTTTTAAAGATGTCCAAGCATAGCAATAGGTATATATTTGAGAAGTTGCAAACAAATAAAAGTACAGATGAGCAAATTATTCAATTATAGCAGACCAAAGAAGAGGTTATTTCAGAAAATAACACGAAAGGCAAAAATTGTGTCTCTCATGCGAACTAAGTTTCTTTGCAATGTCATTGACTCTCAAATATAATAATACCAATGTATTTTAATAGACATTAGCCGTACATTGATATAGACGATGATGATAGATTTAATTTAGATTTAGATTTACCAAGTAGCAGAAAACAGGACTCTTTTTCCCACATGAATTGTAAAGAGCAAATTCTTTACAAAAAGTCAATGTTTTGTATTTTAATTCTAGTGCTTAACAATGTGGTGTGGAATACAAGTGGTGGCATTAAACCGAAATGCATAAAACATGCAAATTATAAACCACAATAATGACAAATGGGTATTTCTTTTTGGCCTGCATTATACTGTTCAGCCATGCTACATCATGAAAACTGCAGTACTGTGATGATACATAGCTCTAATAAAGTATATCTGTGACTACTGAGGTATTTCTTTAGCACTGTATATCATCACCAGGCTGTCCCTTCACTGATTTATTCTGGCTTTCCATCACAGAAGTGATGTTGTTCTGATGTTATAATGCCAAGAACAGTGTATCACTGAGGTTAGCTAAACTATACTGGTTAATTATCCCAAATATTACTTTGTGTAGCAGAAATTGCTCAACAAAATAGATAAGAGAAAAATAATAGAGACACAATACTACATTGTTAGTCAATTGCTTTGAAACTCATCAAATGTGGTACTCAGCATCCTTCACCATGAAAATTTTGTTCTGGTATTTGTCATGCCCTTGTTAGAGTCAGACTCTGAGGGAGAGGAGGAACAACTGACAGGGAGTGGAGGTGTGGCTTCACAGGTTGTGGAGGAGGCTGGGGAAGGGCAGAGGCTGACTGGGCAATCAGAGGTAGAACCAGGCCCATCCCCTTTTCATCCTAGGACACGCAGGAGGAACAGAGAAGGAAACAACTTGGCTTATGAGAGAGGAAGCAGCCATGATCCCCTCATTGGTTGCAGCTAGGGAGAATAGTACATAAGAGAGACTGTTAAAACACAGGGTTGCTAGAAGCAAAGCGTGTGTTATTTTGGGCTGAAGTTATCTTGGTTGGAATCCTTCCAACAGACTGTGCCTTGTTATCTTCTTGAAGTTGGTAATTACTTATCCTGGTCCATTGTGGAAATTCCTTCACTGTAGTTTGTTTTAGTTTTTTATTTCACCTCTATCTACTCATTAAGTTTGGACTGTATTGCTTTCTTTTGAAGACTATTTTAATAAGTTTTATCTCCAACTGAGAATTATTGAACAGTGGTGCCAAGTTGGAGGCATTAAAGGATATTTATTTACGTTTGGGATTTTGTTACATTTGTGTTACACTCTGGGTCATCACAGTATTCATCATTTGTTTGGTACTCAACGCACAAGCACACAAGGTCAGAGTTCCATCTGACCAACCCCAAACCAATAAACTCAGTAACAAACAATTCCTCGAAGTGCCATTTTATTAGAGTTGTCATATTGGCACATCTGGGAAAACCCAAATCTGAGAGTTCCATATTTTCCCTTCCCAAAAGAAAATCAAAGATCCATCCCCTGCACCCATCAGTCCATCACATACCCCAATCAAATCTTCATTCCAACTGGAGACATCCCTCCAGTCACTCCCCTCCAGGTGCAGGCAGGGCAACACGTCCTTGACTCTCTGAGAAAGAATGTTGTTGTGTCTAACCTTCTACCTCACTATGAAATCACCCCTCCCAAATTCCCAGACATTAAATGTGGAAGCCTCGAAGCTTCCAAGTAAAAATTGGCTTCCAAGGCTGACACTAGACCTAATCGGTATCAGCTGTGTTGTGACTTGCTATATTATTCCTTATGGGAAAATAAAATTGTTTGGTACTTTTGTTGGAGGTACTCATTGCCCCACCTGGAAACAATTAATGATGTACCAAACAAAAAAGGCCAGGTTTTTTTGCATAGCATACTTGCCTCTTGAAAGACATACATATTAACATTTAAATGGATTTGGACACATTTGTTTTCCTTTGCAAGAAAATAGTGAGTGTCATCCTGCAAAACAATATTGCATGAGCGATAGACAATAATACCTAGGTGAGGTCAGACCAATGAAAGCAAAGTGATGATACAATACAAACTTCAGTCCTTTCCTATGTGTATCTCAACCCTGCATGCACAGAAAAGCGGCAGAACTTGGAATACAATGCTGAAACATTATGATGCTGCAATTCTACTTTTTCATTCTCAGATGACAAATATAGCATCTGTACGGATTACTCCTAATGAAGGGACTCTTAACCCCACTTAGTTCCACCAAAATCAATTCAATCAAGTGTAGTTGGAATATTGTTGAAAAAACGGGCAATAGATAGATGATAGATGATAGATGATAGATAGATAGATAGATAGATAGATAGATAGATAGATAGATAGATAGATAGATATAATAGACAGACAGACAGACAGACACGCCATGCAAAAACAAGTAGCTCTTTTAAGGAAATTAAATCTAGACCAGAAACAGAAGCTTGTTATCCTATACCTGACCTTGACCTTTAGATGCATAGCAAAATAATTACCTGTGTAGCTCAGAGAAGAGTTAATATAATCAGACAAAGGTTGTGCTGTCCTGCTTGAATTAAAATCCAGCTTATATTAATCACTGTCTCTGTCCTTTCAGCTTTCTATCATGGGACAAGGTCAAAAAGAAAAAAAACAGAAATAATGGAATGAAGACAGCTAGTCTAGAGGAAAGAAGGAACAGGGGTGACATGATAGCAGCATTCCAGTATTTGAGGGGCTGCCACAAAGAAGAGGGTGTCAATTTATTCTCCAAATCACCTGAGGGCAGAACAAGAAGCAATGTGTGGGAACTAACCAAGGAGAGAAGCAACCTGGAATTAAAGAGAAACTTCCTACTAGTGAGAACAATTAACCATATACACATGAATACATATCTATTGGAAAGGGAAGGATTTATTATACATATAAAACAAATCATGAGCAATTGACCTTCATAAATAACTGTGACCAGAGAGGGAGAGGGAGGGAGAGAGAGAGAGAGGGAGGGAGAGGAAGAGAGAGAGATAGCAAGAGAGAGAGAGAGAGAAATGAAAAGGGAAGGATCGAAATTCATATTTCGGATACTGAAGCCAAATACTAGTGCAAAATGCCACTGTAGAAGAAATGATACCATGGGTAGAATGATAATGCAATAAACCAGCCTCAACTGTGGATTCCTACAAAATTGCACACACTATATATATAAAAATAACCTCTTGTGCTCTCTTTCAATCTCAAACAAGACTGAGACATTTGGGAATTCAGTTGTTGAACTGAGAAAACTTTGGGGAGGGAAAAAAACCTGCAATATTAGTGAAACCTCAAGTTTGACCTTGAGACAGTCCCTTACCCTTTTCAGGTGATATCCATACAATCAACCTGGCATATTTTTGAAATGTTCTTTTTTTTTCTTTAGTAAAATGCCACTAAGAGAAGAAGTAAGGTGGAGATGAGGAGATAGAGCTGTAGGTCTTTGAAAGATTTAGAAAACAACAATTTTGCAATCTAGATAGCTCCTCCAGAGACAGTGCAGCTGAACAGGTAATATCTGTTAGGGGTTTCAACTGATTTTTAAAATAAACCTCTTCAGCCTAGATGGATTGCAATCTACAATTCCCAGAATTCCAATCAGGGACCATACTAGGAGGAAAAACTGTTTGTGGAGCTTTGAATATTGGGAGGGTATCTCCATGGGGAAAGACAATTTTGACATGCTGTAGAAAGAATAACTTTTAGAATTATTTGAATGGGAAAGAAAACCAGCCGGAAAACTCATTTGAAACTATTCAACGGTCATCCTAAAGGTGCTTTTTCAAGAGGCAACTGGACTTCCTTCGATTTTCCTTGAAGACATTTTACTTCTTATCCAAGAAGCTTCTTCCGTTCTGACTGAATGGTGGGGGATGGGAGGATTTATATTCCTTACAATCATCTGGGTTTTAGCACTCTTTCTGAGAGTCATTGAGGCCACTTGGAGGTTTATCTGTGCCCTCAAAGTCACTTGAATAGTGCAAATGGCTGGGGAACCTTTTTGGAACTGCTGAAAGGACTGTGTTGTAGGAGACAGGTGGTGTCTCTGTTGAGAGAAGGATGTTCAATCATTAGCCATCTAATGAGCAGATGACTGCAAAGAATATAAATCCTTCCATCCGCCATCATTCAGTCAGAACTGAAGAAGCTTCTTGGATGAGAAGCAAAATGCCTTCAAGGAAAAACGAAGTCCAATTGCTTTATTTTTGAAGAAGCACCTTTGGGACAACTATGACCTGGATGACTGAGAATCTTCGTAGATATTCAAGGGTCAGTTTCCCATTATGATCTTGACAGACTATCTCTGTTGTGTTCTCTTTGCCTTAACTTCAAGAGACTTTCGTTAATCTTGCATGCCTTGCCTAAAATCCCCTGTGAGTACTATCAAGCTAGACAACAGGACAATTATTTGCTTATCAAGACTTGAAACTATTCAAAGATCTATTATGCAGGTAGACTAGATCTTGCTCAGCATGAACAAAGAGGCAAAATTCAGTTCTGACTGAGTCACATGTTTATTCAGATCTGGACGAAGAAAAAAGCTGGAAAAAAACAGTGATTTTTTTTAGCATGTGTGTCAAGCCCAAAATTGACATACACGTAGCCATTTTATTTAGCCTTATTATATATTCCTTTTCTTTCTTTCTCTTTGCTGGGTTTCAGGCTTGCCACATTCCTAAGGTGGGAGGAGTGGAGAGAGAGAGAGTTGTTTGGGCTAGGTAGTTCTCCTTCCCGTGGGAACAAAAGCTGACCCTGCTGAGACCTGGAGGTGGAGATTGATAAGACCCAACAAACAATGTTGATTTACTTCTATTGGGGAATATGGCTTTTGGGGTCTGTTTCTAATTTCCAATATTATGTGGTGTAATTCCGGGTTGGGTCAGATCTGGAATTACCTCAGACTTTGCCATTTGATGCTTTCCTAAATAAAAGAAGTTGTTTTGGAAGATGAACTTTGCATGTTTCTTTTTAAATGGATTTCATCACATAGAAACCTGACACTGTGTTTATACTTGGTTAACCTAAGCAGGAAATTCAGTTGTGTGGGTGGAAGTAGACAAACTACAACAGTTACTAAAATATCTCTGCCCACCTCTTATGCTAATGTCTATTTTGAGCAAGCTTTATCTAAGAACCTTTGTGGTTTCCTTATCATTTTATCCCCCACTAGGGACATATGTATTATTATTTGATTTTATTGATTCACTTTATTTCAGCTTCTAGGAAGTTAGCACCCACCCTTCTCCTAGAAGAATGAAATATTTTGAGGAATATTAAAAAATGCAGGATAAAATATTTCCCCTAGAAGAGAAATAAAAATCCTAAGGGAGACAGAAACTCAGAGCCCCAGCTCCCTGCCCCCAGCAGATATTTTGTGCCCATTGAGAAGGACTGGGCCAGCCTATCTACAAAACAAAAGACCTTCAGCTCCAGGGTGAAGGGATTAAGACATGCCCCCTCAGAACATAATGGGATTAACCCACTACCATCTAGCAGCAGAGCTCACCACATTGCACAATCTCCTACGGACATTTCATCGCCCTCCAAACTTCAAACAAACTTAGCTCAGACAACCTACAGAGCCAGCTATGACCCTACAACAGCCAATAGAATACCTGTTCTTGCACAGGAACAAGAAGCTCAAGTGGAAAGTCCAAGAGAAGATATAAATACTCCCCACTCTCAACTCCATGTGTTCAGCAGCACCACAACTACAAACATGTGGCTCTGCTTCATCAATAAATGGACCCTTTTTCCAATCAGCCTCCAGCCTCCATTTTGTCTCCAGTGCCTTTCTCCCAGCTTGGAACAGAATGCTCCACATTCATCAATTAGGGGGAAAAACTAGTAGTTTTGATATAGGAGGAGAAAAGGCCTAGCAGCATCAAACTGATGAATTATTGGGATAAGTAATGGTTGTGTAGAACTACTGTGATTCATTTGGTCACACATTAAATACATTAATAACCAACCAATTCATGCTAGTTCTGCCTGATTAAAAATTGACAATCTGTTTTCTGAGAATGCAGCATATCAGATATTGTAAAATATCTATGCTATAGTTTGTCCCAAGAGGGACTCCATCTTACACCTTCACTAAAAAGTCTACCAAGAAAGTTTAAATCTTTTCCTCTAAAAAGGAAATATAACCATTCTTAATGTCTATGGAGATTCTCAGTCATCCAGGTCATGGTGCCTTTTCAAAAGGCAACTGGACTTTCTTTGTTTTTCCTTTGGTAATGACGAGATGGCTGCAAGGAATATAAATCCTTCCATTCTCCACCATTCAGCCAGAACTGAAGAAGCTTCTTGGATGAGAAGCGAAGCAACTTCAAGGAAAAAAATAATGTCCAGTTGCCTCTCAAAAAAGCACCTTTGAGACAACTATTCTTATTCTCTTCCAGAACCATGAGAAGGCAAAAAAAAACATCTTAAATTGCCTTTTTGTATTGCAAGAACATTGTTTGCAATTGTTTTGGACTGCCATACAAAATACGCATTCCACAGGGTTAAGAAAAAAATTACAAAAGGAAGTGAAAATTCAATCGTCCCCTGAGCAGTGGTGGGATTCAAAAATTTTTACTACCCATGGCTTGGTGGGTGTAGCTTGGCTTGGTGGGCATGGCAGGGGAAGGATACTGCAAAATCCCCATTCCCTCCCCACACCACTAACCTACTTTCCAGCTCTGTTCTCCTGTGCAGGGCAACCAAAGAAGACCCAGCCAATCAGCTGGGACTCAGGAGGCAGAGAATAGTTGGGGTGGGGCCAGTCAGAGGTGGGATTTGCCGGTTCTCCGAACTACTCAAAATTTCCACTACCAGTTCTCCAGAACTGGCCAGAACCTGCTGAATACCACCTCTGCCCCTGAGGTACCACCTATACTGAAGAAAAAGCTCCTGACGTAGTCAAATATGGCATATGTGTAAACTGTGAAGTTCCATTTAGCTTTGAGACCAATGCCATAATGACATCACTGCTGATTTTATTTTAAGAACAGGTGCCCCATTATGTTCTTTTGACACTTCTCAAGAGCAGATTCATTTCCAGGGAAAAAATAAAATAAAAACAAAGATGTATTGTTGATGGTAGTCAATAATAGGCATGCCATAAATATGTCTCCACCCCGTTTTTTCCGAGTGTAAATTCATTTTTCTGAAATCACAGAGATATCTATTCACATCTCTTATGGAAAAGGCCTATATGAACTAACTATAATTCAGCTCATTGAAAAGAGCAACAAGGATGAGTAGGGGACTGGGGCTAAAACATGTGAGGAATGAACAGATGCAGGAATTGGGTATGTCTAATCTAGTGAGAAGCAGGATTAGAGGAGACATCTCAAGAGTGTTCCAATATTTGAGGGGCTATTACAAAGAACCCTATTTTCTAAAGCATCTGAAGACAAGACAAGAAACAATGGGCAGGAACTAATCAAGGAGACAAGTAAGGAGACATTTCCTAACAGAACAATCAACCAGTGGAATGCCTTTCCTTCAGAAGTTGTGGATGTTCCATCACTGGAGGTTTTTAAGAGACTGGACAGCCATTTGCCTGAGATAAAATAAATGAGAATAATAAGTAAATGTTTCCCTTGCACATCCATGCTAGTTGTTTCCAGCTCTAGGGGGTGGTGCTCATCTCCGTTACAAACCTGAAGAGCCAGCGACATCTCCATGGTCATGTGGCTGGCGTGACTAAATGCCAAGGGTGCACGGAACACTGTTACCTTCCCACAAAGTGGTCCCTATTTTTCTACTTGCATTTTTTACATGCTTTTGAACTGCTAGGTTGGCAGAAGCTGGGACAAGTAACGGGAGCTCACTCCATTCCACAGCGCTAGGGATTCGAACCACCAAACTGCCGACCTTTCTGATCAACAAGCTCAGCATCTTAGCCACTGAGCCACAACATCCCTACAAGAATAATAGAAAAGGGATACATTAAATTAAAGTTCTCTGGGACATTAGAGTTGAAACAGACAAGCTCCTGTCACATAACACCCCAGACTTAACAATTGTCAATAAGAAAGACAAAACGGTCTGGATAGTGGATGTGGCAGTGCCTGGAGACAGCAGAATGGAAGAGAAAGAACTAGAGAAGATAACAAAATAGAAAGACCTGTAAATGGAAATAGAACAACCATCACTTTGGCCTCCTGAAAAATTTTCAAAATATGTCTCTCCAATCTCGGGTTGGTGGCCCAAAGAAACATGTGGTTGTAGGGTTGGCTGATGCTCTGGGAGCCCTCTTTTCAACTAATTTTAGTATGTTTAATCATCCTTGCCTCCTTCTAAATTTTTAATTTTTATGTACCATTTTTAGATACAAATATTTCATTGCACACCACTCACAGTCCCGCTCTGAAGGAGGGTTCAAAAATGTGAATAAATAAAAAAAATCCATATAGGTCTCATTGAATTGATTCCTAGGTCCAAGGCTATCTAGATGAAAGACTTTAGATATTAATTTATATTTTTTGTTGGGGGAGAGGTGATTAAAGGGGAGGGAAAGGAAAGGAATAGTGTGATCATTCAGAGTAAAGATCCCTTAGTAACTCTTAATAGTAAGTCAGGGAAATTGGCACACTAAAAGGCTCATTCAAAAGTGATTTTTAGTTGAATTACCATTCATTATCTTGAGTTTCTAAACTGCTCAGAACTAGCATAATTCTGAGCATGATAATATTTCCATTATGAGTCTCTAATGTTAAAGAATAATTTCTTTTCATAGTTAAAAAGGCAAGAGGAAATTAAGTTCTTGTTCTGTCAGAGACTTATGGCCATTTCTCATTTTTTTCCCCTTTTGCTGATGTAAAGTTTTTATTCCTACTAATATCTTGTAACCCTGCAATTTAACAGATTATGTGCTACTCCTCTCTCTTTCTCTCTCTCTCTTTCTCTCTCTCTTTCTCACATACACACACACACACACGTGGGTTTTAGAGAGTTTATTTATGTTCCCCAGCAGTTCCCTTCACCCAGCCTCAGAACTGACCCAAATGAAGCCAGCCACAAGCAAGTCAAGGTTAGTCCACAAGGCAATGCCCAATAGTCCATAAACAATAGAAAGTTACTCTAATAAGTAAGTCCACCAAACAAACTTAAAGCCACCAGGCAAAACTGAAAGTACACCCACAAGAGCTCCCTTGGCAAGAGAAGTTCAGAGTCTCCAAGGCAGCAAGTCAAGCAGGAAGTAGGAACAAATACACAACCATAAACCAAACATCTTGTTCCCAACAATGCCTCCCTCTGCCTGCCATGATAGATAGCTTTCCAGTGCAGTCCATCAAGATGGGCAGGATCTTCTCTCAAGTAATCTGGCATATCTCCTTTGCTCTTGACTTTTCTGTGACCTGCATGCTCTTGGGTCCACCATGGAAGGCAGCTCTTCCTCCTCCTCCTCTTCACTGACCTGCAAATTGTCCCCAGCTGAAGTCCCCCATAAATCTCTTTTGGCCAGCAGTTCAGAGTCATTAATTAACCCTGTTCCTGATGTGCCAGGAATGAATTCATCCTCCCTCAAGCTGGCCTCTGAGAAAGAGTCAGAGGAGTCATTCAAGAGAGCTATCACAGAATAACAGAATTAGATGGGATCTTGGAGGTCTTCTAGTCCTGCTCAAGCAGGAAATATTTTGATGCTATCAGTTACAGGAATTAGAGGAGGATTTCCTTTGGCTCATCTTAATGAGGTGAATTATCTCTCATGGAGCCTAAAACTGGAGATATTTCCCAGTCTAGTTTCCAGCTCTGCTATTTGGTCTCAGTTCTCTACAAATTTCCCATCAAATCCAAGGCTCTGTGATGACCCGGGACAAGGCATCAAGGTCACACAGCCAAGGTTGACTCAGCCTTCCATCCTCTTGGGGTAGGTAAATTGAGGACCCAAGATTGTTGGGGGCAATTAGCTGACTTTGTAAAAATGCCGCTTAGTTAATAAGCAGGCATATACAATGGAATGAAGGCTATTGCTGAGCACACTGGGTTGTATCCCAAAAAATTGTAAGCCGCCCTGAGTCTCCGGAGAAGGGCGGCATATAAATGTAATTTTAAAAAAACAAAAAAACAAAAAAAAAACCTGGGAGCTCAAATGCCCCTTTAATGCTCCAAATTTTCCCCAAAACACTCCCACATTCTTGACAAGTCTCAGAGCAAAGCGCAAGTACACAGAGACACATGGGAGTCTCTGGCTGCATCCAACCCAGCAAAACAAAGGAACAGGGAAATGGGTCCATGAAACAAGGAACAAACAATGAGTCCACAAAGTAAGGAACAAGGCACTGAGTCCACAAAGTAAAGAAGAAGCAAGCAATCCTGCAAACTCCAGATGTCTGTACTGGCACACCAAACTGTACAAATTCAGCATTTGTTCCTGACAAAACCCTTCCCTGCAGCATCTCCTTAAATCTCAGTCCCCAGGATTGCCTTGTGAAGAGGGGTGGGGTGCTCTCCTCCCAAATTGTTGGGTAGGCCTGCACTCTTCCTGCCTTCTCTCCACTCTCCATGCTCAGGGATCAGGAGGGGGCGGTCCTTGATCATCGCCTCATCTCTCTCACTTCTCATTTCTACTGCTTGCCCTCTCTCAGTCATCCTCCCTGCAAACAAGCTGTCCCAATCCTGAAAAGCCCTGGGCTGCCTCAGCCTGCTCCTCCCCACATGCCTCCAAAGGCAACAAAGCCACCCTCTCAATCTCCATCAGCTCCATCTCTGGTTCATCCTCCTTCACAGATTCAGGTTCTGATGAGGGCATGACAGACTCCTTAGTTCTATACCTATATCAGGTTCAACCAGATTATGCTACCTACTGAGTCCCAGATGAGGTAGCCATCCATTTTTGGGACCAGCTTCATCCCCATTATGGTGTTCATGTTGAACCAGTTACAAAGATTATTCAGAAACAGCCAGCAGTAGCAAAATGACCATATTTCAGATAAATAGTCTACATTTTTATGGTGCTCACACAGTTTCAGCAGAGACAGCTTTCAACCTCGGATCAGTCAATCTCCAATTTAAAGATGTGTCCTGCTGGCAGACAAAATGAATTCCAATTCATTAGTTTCTTGATAAGTGTTCAATTTTCCTTAGCTTCTATCTAAATAGGATGCTGGTCATTGCATAGTGTCTCTCCACTTTCTCATTAGTATTTCTATTTGCAATTTACCTTCCATGCGACACCATATGTTTTATACATTGCTATGTTAGCCTTGACAATTCTGCCTCTGGAGTACACTAATAATATCACTTTAGAGGTGTTGGGCCTAGTAGTTGGTTGATTAGTAAATATGAACATGTGAAAAGGCTGCATGGGGGAAAAATGATAGCTGCCTTTGAACGTAATAGTCGCACTTGGCTCTGTATGATTGATCTCACCTTTCATACATGTCTATTGGGTTGTAAGAGTGAAGTATTTGTTGTTCAAAATATGCCCGTCCAGCAATTTCCAAGCAAGCCTCTTGATATTTGCTGTGGGTAATGATGTACTTGTTCTTCAGTAATTCCATTTTCCCTGCTTGATAAAATGTTTGAAGTTTCCAATAGCCCATATCATTATTGCTGTTTTGCTGTCAAAGGGAATGTTGACCTTGATCATCACTTTTCTTTGAGCTGTTCTTCCCCACCCTAGTTAAAAAAAAGTGAGAGAGAGAAAGAGAGACTTTTGAAGGTTTCAGTCCCAGGCGCAGCTACTTAAAAGAAAATAATAATAATCTGACATTGGCAATGCTCACAAAGAGGCACCTTAGGTGTTTACCTATTCTGATTTTGTAAGGGAGAGAAAGAACTTTGCAATTTCCATATAGATGTTGTGGCCCGCCAACTTCCAGCAGAGCTGGTGGCAGACTCGCACAATAAGGAGGTTGGGGAAGAAGTTGGACCAGTTCTGGAGCCTGGGAATGGCTCTGATGGATGCTCAATGTCGGACACAGAGATAGAGCCAGGACCATCTTGCATTTCCCAGCCACCAGAGAGGCAGCTGCCTTTGGAGGCTGATATGAGTGAGGAGGAAGAACAGCTGGGGGCTGTTTCAGATCCACACATGCGCAGAGCTGTTAGGAGAAGGGAACAACAGAGGACAAGGAGTCTATTTGGGAAGCAAAGCACACGTGGACACTGAATGGCCCTTTCCTGGCTGGGGCATAAAGAGAAAGGAAGTGGTGGTTGTAGGAAACAATAGTTCATATTTCTGAAGATTTTGCTCATTGTGTTTTGTGCCACAGAGACTGCTTGCTGGAACTTAATTTGCAGCATCCCCAAGGTCACATGATCAAAATTCAGACACTTGAGAATTGGCTCATATTTATGACAATTGCAGAGTCCTGGATGTTGGGATAGAAATAACACTAGCAATATATTGTGGCTTTCCAGCTGCCAGCAGAGCTGGTGGCAGACTCAGAAGAAGAGGAGGTTGGGGGAGAACTTGGGCCAGTTCTGGAGCCTGGAAAAGGCTCTGGTGGATGCTCAGCATCGGACAAACAGAAATAGACCCAGGGCCATCCAGTAGTTCCCAGCCAGAGAGGCAGCTGCCTTTGGAGTCAGAGATGAGTGAGGAGAAAGAACAGCTGGAGCCTGTTCCAGATGTGCGTATGCACAGAGCAGATAAGAGAGGTGAACAATGGAGGACAATGAGCCAGCTTGGGAAGCAAAACAGATGTGGACACTGAATGGCTGTGGAATAAATAGGAGGAAAGGGGAGTGGTTTGGTTGTTGCAGACAACCATTTGTATTTCCAGAAAGTTTGCTCCTTGTGTGTTTTGTGCGACAAAGACTTCATTGCCAGAACTGAGGTTTGTCTATTTCTCTTTTTGAACTGACTTAATTTGCAGCCTCTTGGCTGGGAGCTAGAAACCTTGCATTTATCATACTGAGCTGATAAGGACTATTGTTTCACTTAACTCTTCCCAGGACTGTTGTCTGGACTTTCTGTTGGTGAAGGCAGTTAATTCCCAATGTGTAAATAAAGAGGGTTTTTTTCTTCGTGGGAAGTCTGTTTCCTTGCTTCTGTGAAGGTCGGGTCAGAACAATAGAAATCACGTTCATAGGGTCGCTGACGGAAATGTACCCAAGGGGAATTAGAAACTCATGCTGTTTCTGAGACCCCACAATATCGGAGATTGTCAACCAACTTCATCCATTTGGATACAAGTAGTCCTCGACTTACAACAGTTCATATAATGACCATTCAAAGTTATGACGACACTGAAAAATGTGACTTAGTGTGATGACCCAGGGTGTGGCCCAAAGGCAAAACAGTCAGATAATCAGTAGGAGTCCCTTTATTAGCTCCAACTTTGCCCCCAGTCTCCTGGTTACCTTCTGGGCTGGAGAAAAACTCTCCCAGGAACAGCCTTTGGCTGCAGAGAATCAAGTCCAAAACGTGGTCAACAAAAAATGTAACTGTAAGCAAAAATGAGGTAATTAGTCTGACAGGGGAGGAGCAAGAATTCCAGACGTGAAGGAACGGCAGTAACTCAACACGTTTGGGAAGATACCAGGAACACAGATAACCAAACTCAACACAAGATAAACTCATATTTACTCCCAGCAGCTGCCGCATTCAGCACACATTTCTTTTAAACTCTCATTCCCATCTGTGGCTAATGAAGGGAATCAGGGCCCTTTCCTCCCCCCGTAAGCCATGCAACCCACGTTGCTCCCTTCTCCGTTTCTCCCTGCATGCCTTTGGATGAAGAGGGGGTGGGCCTGGATCTTCCTCTGAATTCCCTCTCCCTTTTTCTACCTCTCCCCTGCTCTGCCCAGCCAGACTTTACCCTTCCCAGCCTCCTCCACAGCCAATGGAGCCACACTCCCATTCCCTGTCAGCTTTCTGGCTTTCTCCTCAGATTCAGACCCCAACAGGGGCATGACACTTAGGACCATTTTTCACGCTTACGACCACTGCAGAATCCCATGGTTATGTGATCAAAATTCAGTTGTTTGGCAATTGACCTGTATTTATGATGGTTGCAGTGTCCCGGAGTCAGGTGATCCCGTTTTGTGACCTTCTGACAAGCAAAGTCAAGGGGGAAGGAAAATTCACTTAACAACCGGATCACTAACTTATCAAAGGCAGTGATTCACTTAACTGGACAAGGAAGGGGTAAAATGGAACAAAACTTACTTGACAAATGTTCCCCTAAGCAACAGAAATGTTGGGCTGAATTGTGATTATAAGTCAAGCTCTACCTGTAAAAGATTTGCAGGTGGGGCATAGAGGGAACCAAAACTTTATAAGATGGATTCAGCTCTTTTGAAATACAGTAGTGTGAATATACGATAATTTTATTTCCCAAATCGTTATTCCAGTGTTTTAAATACTTATTTTTATTTAACATCAAATGCTGCAACTTTGTCCAAATCCAGTAAATTATTTGGAAAAGGACCTGCTTGTTCAAAGAATACAAACTGGCAAGTGATAATATGACTCAGGAACAAAATAGGAGGACTTTAAGAAAAATAATCCTGCTTACCAGAATTAATACTGTCAAATCATCAACATCACTTAAATATGAGCCAACAGTGTGATACAGCTGCCAAAAAAAGCTGATGCAGTCCTAAGCTGCATTAACAGAGGGATCGAATAAAGATCACATTAAGTTAATACCACTTTATAATGCCTCGGTAAGGCCACACTTGGAATAGTGCGTCCAGTTTTGGTCACCACAACATAAAAAAGATATTGAGACTCTGCAAAAAGTGCAGAGAAGAGAAACAAAGATGATTAGGGGACTGGAGGCTAAAACATATGAAGAACGGTTGCAGGAATTGGGTGTGTCTAGTTTAATGAAAAGAAAGACTAGGAGTGATAGAGTTCCAACATCTCAAAGGTTGCCACAAAGAAGAGGAAGTCAATTTATTCTCCAAAGCACCTGAGGGCAGGACAAGAAGCAATGGATGTCAACTAATCATGGAGAGAACCAACCTAGAACTAAGGATGTAAAGGTTATTTAAAAATTAATATTTGCCAATATCCTATTTGTCTGAAACAATTTAGCCATGGCTTAAGCCATGGCTACCTAGGGTCATCTTCATTATTTTGGGTCGTATCCCCATGATATTAAGCTCAAGCTCATGAGTAAAATTTGCTTATCTTGGTCTTCATTGTATCACCAATAAAGCAGCATTTTTCTTCCTTATTAACCTTATCCTGCCCTTGGAGAGCAATCAGGTGACTGTGGTGACTTGAAACAGAGGAAATAAAGACAGGAGAGACTTCAGCAATGGGCTCAGCAAATTTGAAGCTGCTGTATGTTTTTGACAGTTCAAAGTTGGGTGGGTAGCATTTCAGCTCAGTGGTGGGAAAAAGGCTTGAGAGGTACTATATTTTGTAAGCAGAGACCAGTTTCTTAAGTCTGAATCAAAGCCAAAGATGGACCATACAGCATTGGGTAAGCTTAGCTAGGAAGACATGATTAAGGTCCTAAGAGACCATGTATGAAATATGAGCATATGTGTGTGATTGACATTATACAATGGCATTTCTTGAATTCTGATCATTATATTTAGATGTGCAAAAGAGAGTAGAATAGAGAGAGTAACTGTGTTTTCTTTGGCTCAGTTAATACGAGACTCTTAGTGGGTTTATTGTTGGGCCATCATAAATCCATTAGTCTTTAAAGAGCCATAAGCTTCTTCATATTTTTTGACCCAAAGAGATTGCCTGTTAACCATAATTGCTGCAATACAGATAGAAGGTCAAGTTGCAAAGGTCTTCACAATATTGTAAAGGGAATAAAATCCCACCTGCCAAATGCATCTTTGCAAAATGACAATGTGCCGTGAAATTCTGTACCTACAAGTCTACTAGAAACTACCTGAAGTGTGATGTGCTTCCATAAAACCAAGCATGGAATTGCAATGGGTAAAGTATGGGTTAGCTTACCCTAAAAACCTCAACATTACTTGAATACAGGATTAAAAAGTCAAGCTAAGCATAAAATTATTGTTCAGAAATCTTAGATCAGGGGTGTCAAACTCAAGATCCTTAGATCTAGCCCGCGGGGCCACCTGGGAAGCACTGAAGGACCGGCCCATGGTGCCTCTGCCAGTGAAAAGAGAGCTAGTGAGGGCCACGTGGCCCTCACAAGCTCCGTTTTTGCCTGGAAGAGGGCTGCAGGAGGCCGTTGCAGCTGAAAACAGAGCCTGGGACAACCGAGCACGGCCCTCATGTGGTTTTAAATTAAAACAAAAGCATACAAATATGCACCGTTTGAACATGTATATATACATGTTCCCAGGAGAACGAAGCTGAAGACACCAGCCTGAAGATGACGGATGAGATTTCATCGAAACGTTGCCAAGGTATTCTCAATCTTACATGGGACAAGACCCGAATACACCAAGACCTACATATATATATATATATATATATATATATATATATATATATATATATAGTTGTTGCTTCCTCCCGTGTCCAAGGAAGCAACAATAAGAGATAAGCCTCCTTTGAACAACATGATGGATGCAAAAACAACAGAGCTAATTACAGATGGGAGGCGGCTGGAAGGGCCTATCACACGTGCACAGGCTAAATTGATTAATGATATATAAAGGCAAAGATCTCTGTAATGGTAGCTTAATACTCCGACTATGTCAGCAAAGGCTGATGAAAGCTTAGTAAGTACATTAAATATAATTTTAAGTTGCATCAGAGTAAAGCACACAAAAAGCTATGGAATAGCAATTGCCAAATGTGCAAAAAAAGCAAGATCTTGCAAAGAAATACTGTGAAAAAGAAATGAATGGAATTAACGATCTCTCCAATACTTAATACCTTCCTGAACATTTGAGATATGCTCTCCTATCTTTCTAGAAAGCTTTATCTTTAAAACGCTCCCAAATGTGATTCTTTAAAAAAAACTGATTTCATAGTTGTTGTTATTGCACATGATTCTTACACAATCACATATTTCATGAGAATCACATCATTCAGAAGCAAAGAACCTATATCATTTATTTCTGGATTGCCTTGCATAAAATGGATTTTTAAAAAAAATGGGAGAGATTGCCCACAATATAAACACATACACATATGTACAAACACACAACCACATCCTCCCCATACACACACTACCCTCAACATTTCTCTCATGTACCCAGTTGCAGTTTTTGCTCTCAAGGTGGACAATTACTGATCCAAGCATGAGCCGAATACCTCTTCAAAGTAGAAAAATATTCTTTTTCTGCCTCGTGGAATGAGTCCAGCCTATTTAACCTCACAAGGGGTATCTAAAATCCTGCAATTTTCCATGTTCTGATTTCATTCTGAATCTGAAACAGCCAATTTGTTTCACTGATCTCATCTCATCTGTCTCCTCTCCTTCTACTAAGGTATAAAGAAAAATGAAATTATTTTGGCAGCCTGCCTGCTGCCTGTTCCATAGCCTACATATTGAGATGGTCAACTGGTTTCAAAAGTCGACTGAGCATCTTCTATAAGACCAGCAAGAAGAGAAAGTAGGCAACTAGGAACATAGCTGTATATTGGTACCTGATGAGGCATAGTGAATTAATTTTGGGGTGGAAGAGTTGCTATTATGTCATCAAGGATCATAACAACATGGTAAGCTTCATTATTCTTTCTTGTTTTGTGTTTTATTACAGAGCTGATATCTTCACAGGAGTCTGCTTACTAAGATTAAGTTGAATTTGCTTCTTGCATTCATTTTTTAAATAAAGTGATTACAAGAAGTAATATCCAATCAAGAATACCTGGTCGACTGGAATTCAGTTCTAGGTAGAGGCAGATATTTTTCTCTCTAGGCACAATGACAACAAAACTCCGCATTGGTGACAGAAAGGGCATCCGGCCAGTAAACAGCTCCATTCAGTTGCCCAGACTCCACTCCACAAGGGATTATGGGGTCATCAAAAGAAGAAGATGATGGTGAATACCTGGTCAAGTGAAATATAAGAGTGGATTATCTTTGTAATTCTCCGTGGATATGAGAGAGAGAGGGAGAAGGGAGAGGAGAGGAAATAAGAGACGAAGGAAGGAAGGAAGGAAGGAAGGAAGGAAGGAAGGAAGGAAGGAAGGAAGGAAGGAAGGAAGGAAGGAAGGAAGATAGGTAGGAAGGCAGGAAGAAAGGCAGGAAGGAAGGAAAGGAAGGAAGGAAGGAAGGAAGGAAGGAAGGAAGGAAGGAAGGAAGGAAGGAAGGAAGGATGGATTTTTTGCAAAGATTGTGAAACTTTGAGAGAAGTTCAATATATTAGGGAATTTCTGTATCTCTCTTGAAGTTATATAGTCTTTGGAAAAACAAAAGGTTCCTACATAATGTTAAATTGTTATCTTTTTTTAAAACTAAAATAGGCTGTGAAGGTTTCAAATGGAAAAACCTTTCCTTTAGGAAATAATAATGACATGTAAATGATGGACTGGCCATTGTTTGTTTCTTGTGACATTGTGAAAGAGACTTTACTGAAGAAGGAAACAAATGCCTTAGTTTTCATAAATATTTGAAGGTGCATTTTAAGCAGCAGAGCTTTTGAATGGGAAGGCAGCACTACACAATGGAACCCTTTCCCCCATTTAATGCAATCTGAGCTTATCTGCATTCTTAAAGCAGTTTGATTTTTTTCCCCTCCCTTCCTAGGCTCAGCTCATCCTATCAGCTCATCCTAGTTCCCCCGAGACGCCATCCATGCTGAAATTGCAGAGAGCACTGATTGAACTGCTGAATCAGTCAGTAATCAATCTTCCATCCTACTGATATCCATTAGTATTTTATCTTTGATCACAACCTAATGGGAAACATAGAACATTAAGGAATAACAAAATGTCCACTAATTGATCTATGCTGCCAATCCTCCAGAACTAACTGAGCTTATTCTGATGAAATAGCTGGAAGAAAGCTCAGGTAAAAGAGCAGAATGTGACTTCATCTTGCAATTATTGGGGAGGCAAGCAATATTTATATTTCATCAGATTAATTGATTTTTTCTTATCTAGTCAATTAAAAATGCTTACTTCAGGATGGGTATAGTAGATCATAAAGAAATGATAACATGATAGATAGATGGATGGATGGATGGATAGATAGATAGATAGATAGATCTCTGAGATTTATATATATGATATAGATATAGATGATATAGATATATAGATACAGGTAGATACAGATACAGATAGATAGATAGATAGATAGATAGATAGATAGATAGATAGATAGCTATGGAGAGAGATGATATAGATATATAGATACAGATACAGGTAGATATATCCATCTACCTGTATATGTATCTATATATCTATATCTATCTCCATCATCTTTAGATGACGATAGGTAGATAGATAGATAGATAGATAGATAGATAGAGAGATGGAGATGGAGAGAGATGATATAAATATAGATATATAGATACAGATAGATATATCTATCTACCTGTATCAGTATCTATCTACCTGTATCAGTATCTATATATCTATATCGAAAGATATATATATCTTTATATACGAAAACAAATATCTATATCTATCTCCATCATTTTATTTATTTATTTATTTATTTATTTATTTATTTATTTAGTCAATCACTTACAAGATAATAAGTATAAGGATAAACATAGTTGTGAATACATGAAATGAATACATATAAGAAAAATAAAAGAAACAATAGGACAGGGACGGTAGGCACGTTGGTGCACTTATGCATGCCCCCTACAGACCTCTTAGGAAAGGGGTGAAGTCAATAGTAGACAGTTTAACGTTAAAGTTTTGGGGGTTTGGGGAAGAACCCACAGAGTCAGGTAGAGTATTCCAGACATTGACCACTCTGTTGCTGAAGTCGTATTTCCTGCAATCAGGTTTGGTGCGGTTAACCTTGAGTTTGTATCTATTGTGTGCTCTTGTATTGTTATGGTTGAAGCTGAAGTATTCATTGACCAGAAGGACATTGCAATGTATGATTTTATATACTATACTTAGATCAGACCAAAGGCGGCGTAGTTCTAGGTGTTCTAGGTCTAAAATTTCAAGTCTGGTGGCATAAGGTATTCTGCAATGAGTAGAGGAGTGGAGAACTCTTCTTGTGAAATATTTCTCGACTTTCTCAACTGTGTTAATATCAGATAGGTGAAGTGGGTTCCAGACTGATGAGCTGTATTTGAGTATTGGTCTAGCAAATGTTTTGTATGACCTAGTTAGTAGTGTGATATTACCAGAGAAAAAGCTCAGGATTAGGTTAACAACTCTTAATGCCTTTTTGGCTATGTAGTTACAGTGGGCTCTAGCACTTAGATCATTAGAGATGAATATTCCAAGGTCCTTGATGGAGTTTGGATCATCAACAAGGTCTTGACTATTCAACTTGTATTTTATTTTCTGATTTTTTTGCCAATATGTAAGACAGAGCATTTATTTGTTGAGATTTGAAGTTGCCATTTGTTTGACCACTCTGATACATAGTCGAGGTCTTTTTGAAGGGTAGCAGTATTGTCTGTGGTGTTGAATAGCTTTACATCATCAGCGAAGAGAACGCAGTTACTCTTAATATGATCACATAGGTCATTTATGTAGAGTATGAAGAGAGTTGGTCCTAGAACTCTGCCTTGGGGGACACCACTGTTGACAGGTACAGAATTTGATAAGACGCTCCCAATTTTGACCATTTGTTGTCTGTTTGACAGGAATGCTTCTATCCAATTATGCAATTGTCCAGAGATACCATAAGATTTTAGTTTTAGTAGTAGTTTGTCGTGTACCACTGAATCAAAGCCTTTACAGAAGTCTATGTAGATTGCGTCTATTGCTTTGCCCTGATCGAGTTGTGTAATCCATATGTTTTTGCAGTGTAAGAGTTGCAGATTACAGGATAGTTTTTTTCTGAATCCATATTGTTTGTTAGAGAGTAGGTTGTTTGTCTCTTAAGTGGAGGATAATGGATTGGTTAATAATTGATTCCATGACTTTACAGGTGATGCAGCATAAAGAGATTGGTCTGTAATTTTCAACTAGACTGGGGGCCTTCCTTTTTGAAGATGGGGATGACCGTGGCTCGTGTCCATAGGTTTGGCAAGGAGCTGGTCCTGAAAGATTTTTCAAAGATTATGCTTAGAGGTTCAGCTATGGCAGTGGATAGCTTTTTTAAGAAGTAGGCACATATTCCATCCAGTCCAGTAGATAGAGATGGTTTTGGATTGTGTAGTGCTTTTTCAACAATTTATATGATGATTTATATGATGATGAACAATTTATATGATGATTTATATGATGATGAACAATTTATATGATGATGATAGCTATCTATCTATCTATCTATCTATCTATCTATCTTGATAGATAGATAGATAGATAGATAGATAGATAGATAGATAGAGATAGAGATATTTGTATACATGGAGACAGAGATAGAGAAGGAGATGGAGAGTGATGATAGAGATGATAGATAGATAAAGATATATAGATTCAACTAGATACAGATAGTGATAGAGATTGAGAGAGAGATGATAGAATAGAATACCATTTTTGTCATTGCATTCCACGAATACAATGAAATTCGAAAGCTATTCCAGCACAGTGCCCCATACAATCACAATCACACTACAGTTTGTTTTAATAATAATAATAATAATAATAATAATAATAATAATAATAATAATAAAAAATCACAAATGCACTGTTTGATTCAAGACAATTACTGCCTTGGAAAAGAAACTGTTTCTCAATCTATTAGATGATAGATAAGGAGATGATGATGATGATGATTATGATGATGATGATGATGATGATTATTATTTGGACTTGTATGCCGCCCCATCTCCGAAGACTCGGGGCAACTCACAACTAAAACAGTAACAACCATAAATAATTAAAAGAGAATTAAACCAATCACAAGCCCAATAATAGTTAAACAAAGTTAAAATTTAAAATAATTTAAGAACCATCCCCCCTAGGGAGGGGTCACAGCCCGGATTGGTTGAACAATTAGGTCTTCAGATCGTGGCGGAAGGTGCGAAGGTCAGGGGCCAGGCGGAACCCCAGGGGTAGTTGGTTCCAAAGGTGAGGGGCCGCGACAGAATAGGCTCGTCACCGGGGGACCACCAGCCGGCATTGACTTGACGCCGGGACGAGTCCTTGCCTGTGTGCTCGCACAGGGCAGTTGGCACTTGATATCTCTATCGATAGATAGAGATAGATACAATAGACATAGATAGATAGTCATAGATATTTGTGGAAAAACTGAAAATGACAAAAATCATTGGGAGATATTCTCTCTTTCACATATACAGGTAGTCCTTGATTTGTGATCCCAATTGAGCCTCCTTTATGATTTTTCTTGCCACACTTGTCAGGGGAATCACGACAGTTGTGAAGTTAGTGACATAGTTGTTAAATGAATTCGGCTTCCCCACTGACCTTGCTTGTCAGAAGGTCATTAAAGGTGATCACACACACACACACACACACACACACAGAGGACACTGCAACTGTCATAAATATGAGCCAGTGGCCAAGCGTCTGAATTTTGATCACATGACCGAGGGGATGCTGCAAAGTTCGTAACTGAAAAATGGCCACAAGTCACTTTTTTCCAGCAATGTTGTAACTTTGAACTGCTATAAGTCAAGGATTACCTATACTCATTTGTTTTGATGCTAGAATGTGAGATTCTATGATCAGTCTGTTTTGAAACAAAGTTCTTTTGGTACCTTTTGCAGACTGAATTCAATAATAACACAAAGGTCTCAATTGGAAACAATTTCCTTCCTTCCTTCCTATTTCCTTCCTTATTTCCTTATTTCCTTTCCTCCCTCACTCCCTTCCTTTATTCCTCCCTCCCTTCCTTCCCATTACCTTCCTTATTTCCTTTCTTCCTTTCCTCCCTCTCTTATGTCTTCCTTCCTTCCTTCCTTCCTTCCTTCCTTCCTTCCTTCCTTCCTTCCTATTTTCTTCCTTATTTCCTTTTTCCCTCCTTCCTTCCTTCCCCATTCCTTTTTTTCCTCCTCTTATGCATTCCTTCCTTTTTCCTTCCTTATTTCCTTTCCTTCCTCCCTCCCTCTCTTCATTCCTTTGTTTCTTTCCATTTCCTTCCTTGTTTCTTTTCTTCCTTTCCTCCCTCTCTTACGCCTTCCTTCCTTTTTTCCTATTTCCTTCCCTATTTCCTTCCCTCCTCCCTCCCTCCCTCGCTGGATAAGACATCCTTGCCATTAAATGTATTTATATCCTTGTTGGTCCTTTTGACTCTTAATACCTTTCCTAGCGTCTGCCTTTGATTAATGAATGGCAATCATATAATCCCTTAGAAGAATACTGTGTGGGAGTAATTTTCCTCAGATGCTGAGTAACTCACATTCCCCCCCCCTTTTCTGAGGATAGCTTTTACACCCCTTTGCAATGATTAATATAAGTATGCAAGACACATTTAAGAAATGAATTGATACTGCTTACCGTTGCCCCAATTTTACAGAGAACATCCCATTATATGCCAACACCCTAACTGAAAACCTCCAGAAGTCTTTCAAAGCTATTCCGGAAACTAAATTGGATTTTGTGGCTTAAACTGCATTGTACAGATTTAGCTTAAGCTACATAAAATATAAGATTCCTCTCTTATTTATGAGAAAGTTTTTGTGAATCACATTTAGGATATTTAAATTAGGAGTGATGACTGACAATCCCCATAGTCTAGTTTTTGAGAAATGGCAAAAGTAGGCATTTAAGGTGTCTTAAGCATTGAGAATGAAAACACTTCAAGAAGAAAATTGTCCACTTTCCACTTTTAAATGCATTAATGAATTCCCATTACTATGATGGATGAGTAACCGTGTTGAGTACAACTGGGTAAACTTTGACTATGTTGAAGGCGGATGAGTAAGTGATTGCTTTTCTTGTTGGTAGCACTAGTAGTAGCACTTAGACTTATATACTGCTTTACAGTGCTTTCTAGCTCTCTGGAAAGTGGTTTCCAGAGTCAGCATATTGCCCCCCCAAAATCTGGGTGCTCATTTTACTGACCTTGGAAGGATGGAAGGCTGAATCAACCTTGAGTCGGTGCGATTCAAACTCCAAACTGGTGGCAGCCGATGATCAGCAGAATTAGCCTGCAGTACTGCATTCTAACCGCTGCACCACCATGACTCTTTGTTCCTAAGGAAAGGTCATCTCCATGAAAGTATTGTAGGTGTACGCCCAAATAGAAATACCCAGATAATACAGATATACAGGCAGTCCTCAACTTATGACCACAATTGAGTCCAAAACTCCTGTTGCTAAGTGAGATATTTGTTAAGTGGATTTTGCCCCATTTTCTGACCTTTTTTGCCACAGTTGTTAAGTGAATCACTGCAGTTGTTAAGTTAGCAACATTGTTGTTGGGTCAATCTGGCTTCCTCATTGACTTTGATTGTCAGATAGTCGCCAAAGGGGATTGCACGGCCCCAAGACATTGCAACCATCATAAATATGAGTCAGTTGCCAAGCACCTGAATTTTGATCATGGGACCAAGGGGATCCTGCAACGGTTGTAAGTGTGAAAGATGGTACTCAGTCACTTTTTTCACTGCCATTGTAACTTCAAAGGGTCACTAAATGAACTCTGGTAAGTCAAGAACTACATGTATTCTGCATCTTTGTATATAAGATTCTGTGCGTAAGACTTCATTGAGTCTCCAAGGGCCTGGAAAAGTAAACAAGGGTTTGGTTTGGTTTTTCTACATTCTTCAAACATTAAAAGGTAAAGGTAAAGATTCCCCTCGCACATATGTGCTACTCATTTCCGGCTCATTTCCGGAAGTGCTCAATTCCGTTACAAAGCCAAAGAGCCAGGGCTGTCCGAAGACATCTCCGTGGTCATGTGGCTGGCATGACTAAACACCGAAGGTGCACGGAATGGTGTTCCCTTCCCACCAAAGTGGTCCCTTTTTTCTACTTGCATTTTATATGCTTTCAAACTGCTAGGTTGGCAGAAGCTGGGAGAAGTAATAGGAGCTCACTCCGTTATGCGGCGCTAGGGATTTGAACCATTGAACTGCTGACCTTCCTGATTGACAAGCTCAGCATTTTAGTCACTGGGCCACCGTGTCCCTTCTTCTTCTTCTTCTTCAAAGATTACCATGCCTGAATTTGTGTATTTGTCCTACTATCTCTCTATAGCTATATGTTACCACTGGACAAACTGTGGCCTAGACAATAGATATCTTCCATTTTAAAGTGATATCTCTATCTCCTGTCTAGCCGTGTCATGATTCCCCCCCCCCAAGAAACAGATGTCTCTATTTCAGGTCTGTAGTCATGATCTGATGGAGAATCTGTGGACTAAGGAACCAAGCAGGAGTGGGAGAGCAGAAACATGCTATTGAAATTTCATGACATTGTACAAAGTCATTCACATGCATAAAAAGGAGATCATGTGGTCACATTCACTATATTGACATTTTGATCACTTCCTCTGTCCTGGGATATCCCTATCTCTTCAAATTTTTGTACAGATAGATAGCTAGATAGACAGACAGATAGCATAGCATAGCATAGCATAGCATAGCATAGCATAGCACAGCACAGCACAGCACAGCACAGCACAGCACAGCACAGCACAGATAGGAATAGGAATAGGAACAGGAACAGGAACAGGAACAGAACAGAACAGAACAGAACAGAACAGAACAGAACAGAATAGAATAGAACTCTTTATTGGCCAAGTGTGATTGGAGACAAGGCATTTGTCTTCGGTGCATAAGCTCTCAGTGTGCATAAAATATATAAGTGATAAACCATGATCATAGTCATCATAAATACATTCATCATGAATCATAAGAGACAACACTTAGTGATAGTCAAGTCATAGAATACTAAATAAGCAATCAACAAAAATCACACTAGGAAACTAAATAAAAAAATATAAACTGTAAGGACACCAGCAACAAAGTTATAGTCATAAGCAGAAAAGGGAGATATGAAATTTATATGTTGCCCATCACATTCCCAAGTGACTCAGGTGGGTTGAGTTAAGTAGGCAGTGTCTTCCACCAAAGTAGCTAGGAGTGAGTAAGTAGTCTGCATTGTAGTAACTCCTTAGCTCTGATTCCTGCTTCAGTTGTGGCAAATACAGTGTGATTTGGGGCAGGGGAAAAGAAGAACGAAACCTAGCTTTTCATTAATAAGCCCAGGAGAAAAAGAATGAATAGCTATTTTTGTAATGGGTTTTTTTTTGTAAGAGTGATGAAACTTGAAGAAAGTTTTGAACTTTAGAGGTAGAGGAAGCATATTAAATTTCACAGAAATCAATAAAAGACTTTGAGCCTTATGCCCTTCCAAATTTGTCCATGTTTTTCTTATTTTCCACCAGAACAGAGAAAAAAAAATTATAGAAAAGTTAGATCATTCATTACTTAGGAAAAAAAGCAGTGACCACATTTCTACAAAATTGATGCAGAGGTTTCCAGACTATATTTCCTTAGATCCTGATGTTACAATGCCTAAAAATGCTTTGTTTTGAGACAGATTATAGTGAAATTTACAGTGGGAGATGATCCTAGAGTGAGAAATATATGTGACAAATTTCTTACGGGCAGCCTGATTGATTTTTGTGCAAAACAAACATGTGGTTGCAAGAAATAAGGAATGGATAGGAGCTCACTGTCAGTGGCTAAGATTAAAGATTTACAATAACAGCTGGGTCACTTTTTCTTCTTTAAAATAAAATTTAGACCTTAAGCCAGTTCTAAACATAAATCAACCACAGAAATGGAGGTTTGATCACAAAGATCATTTTGTCAGTCACTTAATCCAATATTTCTCAAGCTTTCCAATCTACCAAGATGTTCTTCAATCCAGCCTCAATTTTTTTTTAAAAAAAAATTAAAGGTAGTCCTTGACTTAAAACAGTTCATTTAGGACCGTTCAAAGTTACAACAGCACTGAAAAAAGTAACTTATGACCATTTTTCACACTTATGACCCCACCGTCATGGGATCAAAATTCAGACACTTGGCAACTGACTCATATTTATGACAGTTACACGGTGTAGAAGTTTATGAGCAACTTTTGCAACTTTCTGACAAAGCAAAGTCAATGAAGAAGCCAGATTCTCTTAACAACTGTGGCAAGAAACGTTATAAAATGGGGCAAAACTCACTTAGCAACTCGCTTAGGAACATAAATTTGGCGCTTAAATGTGATCATAAGTCAAGGACTGCCTGTCATGCCCCTGTCTGGAATCTGAATCTGAGGAGGAAGGACTTAGGGCGGTGAACAATAAAACCCAATACAAATTACAATTAAAAAAATCATTAAACCAATACAAGCCTAATCAACCATTATAAAAAATTTAAAAAATTAAAACACAGAGTAAAAATCAACCCACACCCCCGAAGTCAGTCCAGAGCAGCCTGTTGAAACAACCCAGGTCTTCAAGTCCCGGCGGAAGGAGCGGAGATCAGGGGGCAAACGGAGGTGCTATGTTCTGAAGTTCCCCCTCTGGTCCGGTTTCCATCAGGGGGCACCCAGACGCAACCTGATTGGCTGATAGTTTCACAGCCAACTATATAAGGAGCTGTCAAACAGGTCAACAGCTGTTGCCTCACGGCTGAGCAGTTTATTCGCTGTTAGCGCATGAATTCAATAAAGCCTGAGCAGCCAATTTAGCCGCCTTGCCTCATTCTGTTGTGCGTTCATTTCCAGTACGAAGCAAAAGGGACTTCTACTGATTATCTGACTGTGTTGCCTTTGTGTCATGCCCTGGGTCATTCTACTGTTATTGTTTTCATTGTTAGAAGTTTCTCCTTAATTCCAGGTTGTTTCTCTTCCTGATTAGTTTCCATCCATTGTTTCTTACCTTGCCTTCTAATGCTTCAAAATAACTTGACTCCCTCTTCTTTGTGGCAGCCCTTCAAATATTGGAACACTGCTATCATGTCTCCCACTAGTCCTTCTTTTCTCTAGACTAGCCATACCCAATTCCTGCAACCGTTCTTCATAGGTTTTAGTCTCCAGGCCTTTAATCAACTCAGTTGTTCTTCTTTGCACTTTTTCCAAAGTTTTGTTGCCAGGAAGACTGCAGAGACTTGTCCAAAGTCTCAAAGGCATCAAAGCTCACACAAACACACAGACAAACACAAACACACATACATACCAAATGCTTCACAAGAAATGCTTTTCATAAACCTTACAGATCATGTCTCCCTCTGTCTTAGGCTATCTGTGTATACCCCTTGCACATGAGATAAAATACATGGTTAGAAAAGTAGAGAAGGTTGCTAATTATGAGTAATTAGATATTTATGGATACTCTTAGTGAAGTCGTCTTTTCAAAACTCTCTTCTGAGCTCATTAGCACTTTGTAAGATGCTTACAAACTTACTTTGTAAGTTTCAATGTATTTAAATGCTCATTCAAATATATCTACAGTGGATTTGCTGACTGCTAATATCTACAAATAGGGAAGCGGTGGCTCAGTGTCTAAGATGCTGAGCTTGTTGTTCAGAAATGTCGGCAGTTCGGCAGTTCGAATCCCTAGCACTACGTAATGGAGTAAGCTCCTGTTACTTGTCCCAGCTTCTGTCAACCTAGCAGTTCAAAAGCATGTAAAAAAGGCAAGTAGAAAAATAGGGACCACTTTGGTGGGAAGGTAACAGTGTTCTGTGTGCCTTCGGCATTTAGTCATGCCGGCCACATGACCACGGAGACATCTTCAGACAGTGCTGGCTCTTTGGCTTTGTAACGGAGATGAGCACCACCCTCTAGAGCTGGAAGCGACTAGCACATATGTGTGAGGGGAACCTTTACATTTACCTTAATATCTACAAGG
The DNA here is from genome assembly GCA_009733165.1 of Naja naja. Taxonomy (NCBI): domain Eukaryota; kingdom Metazoa; phylum Chordata; class Lepidosauria; order Squamata; family Elapidae; genus Naja; species Naja naja. The sequence continues at coordinate 64,515,894 of CM019151.1, read as the reverse complement.
TTGTGTTTTCAAGTTTTTGGATTGCAAACCTCACCATTTTCAGTCCATCTGGAGATCATAGTCCCATAGTCCCCTCCTCTCCTTCCCTCCCCTCCCCCTCTCTCTCCCTCCCTCCCTCCCTCTCTCTCACACACACACACACACACACACACATGAGTATATCAGCATATTTCCAAATGAGCTCTTATTTTTGCACTTTTTAATCAATAAAACCAATTTGTCCCCGTAAGATTTATTCAGTGACATTACTATCAGCTAACTGTCAGTTAAGGAGTCAAATGTAAAGGTTCTTCTAAGGATTAGAAAATTCTTCTTGCATCTTCCCAATAGGTCTTCTTGTTTCTTTGTTCATTATATATGAGATTTGTCAACTGACCCAGATTTTACACATGTTCAGTACAAAGGTCAGATTTTTGCTCTGATGTTGAACTATTCCCCTCTGGGGAACAAACTAATTCCATATCATGAATTTTCCTGGATGTTTTTTCTGTTCAAGTCTGAATTATTAATGAGTGATTGCTTTTGAAAAACTCAGCATGCTAGCACCCATCCAGAGGGAGAGAGATAGATTCATATATATTCATATATATGCACATTCCTTTTGGTGGGGTAAGGAAAATAGTGCTGCTGAGACTTTTTTGATTCTGATAGAATTCAGAAATGCAGTTTCCTCTTTCAAAATCTACAGCAGGAGGCAGCACCAGGCTGATGGGGGGCAGGAGGGCAACGTATAGCCATTGGAAAGAATGAAAAGTAAAAATAAAATAAAAATAAACAAAGGAAAACAAAAAAAAATCCTTCAAATTCCAAAACCATAAAATGAAATAAAATGAAATAAAACAAAAAATAAAATAAAATTATTATTTTTCCTGACAGTTAGAACAATTAATCAGTGGAACAACTTGCCTCCAGAAGTTGTAAATGCTCCAACACTGGAAGTTTTTAAGAAGAAATTGGACAACCAACCAGGTTGACTCAGCCTTCCATCCTCTCGGGGTAGGTAAACTGAGGACCCAAGATTGTTGGGGGCAATAAGCTGACTTTGTAAAATGCCGCTTAGTAATAAGCAGGCATATACAATGGAAAGAAGGCTATTGCTGAGCGCATTGGGTTGTATCCCAAAAATTGTAAGCTGCCCTGAGTCTCCGGAGAAGGGCGGGATATAAATATGAATTAAAAAAAAAACCAGTCTGAAGTGGTGTAGGGTTTCCTGCCTAATCAGGGGGTTGGACTAGAAGACCTCCAAGGTCCCTTCCAACTCTTTGTTTAAAAAAAGTTTAAAATATACAGGCTACATAGAGTTAACCTAAATATTACTGCTATTCTATTCTATTTCTATTTCTATTCCTATTCCTATTCCTATTCCTATTCCTATTCCTATTCCTATTCCTATTCCTATTCCTATCCCAAATTAAATTAAATTGCATTAAATGGGTAATGGTAAAGCACTTCCATAAACCACATGGTAAGAATACCAGTTAGATAAGGAGAGGCTTATGGTGGAAGTTGCCTCCAGAAGTTGTGAATTCTCCAACACTGGAAGTTTTTAAGAAGAGTTTGGATAATCAATTGTCTGAAATACCTAAGCAGGGAGTTGGACTAGAGGACCTCGGAAGTCCCTTCCAACTCTGTTATTCTAATTCTAATTCTTTGTTTAAAATTTTTTAAAATATACATGGCCACATGGAGCTAACCTAAATATTACTCTGTTGTCAATGCGTGGTCTCTGCGATCAGCATTGTGCATTGAAATATTTTTAAAAGAAGCTTTCAAGCATGGCTTTTGTTAACATGGCAGTTTTTTGAGGGAGAAGAGTGCAGTCAAATATCAGAAGACTTAAAGGTTGGGATGAATGTAAGTTGAATTAGTAATGTCCTAAATTTATTTCCTTTTGCTGAATCAATTGTCAACTGGCTAAGTTCCACCATTGCCTAGAGCACTGTTTCTCAACCTCAGCAGCTTAAGCGATGTGGTGCTCAACTTCCTGAATTCCCCAGCCAGCCTGGCCTAAAGCAATATTCGGCGTGTGTCCCATATCTGCATGTTCTCTTCCATTCAACATGGTGATAAGCCCGTTTCTTCTTTTGTCCCCATTCTGTCAGTTTAAATTGTACAAAGTGAATGTGTTTTGGAACATAGGGATTTTGTCGAACCCACAATTAGTCACGTAAATAATAGAAGTACCTAATTTATGACTGTTGGGGGAAATATCTATCTGGTTCAGTTCCAAGCAGGGAGAAAGACACTCGAAACATAGAGGCTAATTGGAAAGATGGTTTATTCATGAACAGGACCACATGGGTTTGAGGTCCTGGGCAGCTGACCACATGGAGTTGAGTGTGAGGGGTATTTATACCTTCTCTTGGCTTTGAACTTGAGCTTCTTGTTCCTCTGCAAGAACATGTATTCTATTGGCTGTTGCAGGGGGTCATAGCTGGCTCTGTAAGTTGTCTCAGCTCCCAGGTTTGGTTGAAGTTTAGAGTGTGTGGTGCAACTGAGGTGATGCAGTGAAGGAGCTTGTGTTCTGAAAGGGTGTTGGGCAATTCTTTTTATGGCTGAGGGCTAACCCTACCTTTGTTCAGACCTTGCTGCAGGGAGTAATGGTTCACCAAATCTGCATTTCTAAAAGCTGACCTCAGCTTAGTATCTGCTTGAGGGCAAGGAGCTGGGGTTCTGAATTTATGTCTCCCCTTAAGATTTTTATTTCTTTTAGGGAAAATATTTTATCCTGCTTTTTTTATTATTTCTCAAAATATTTCATTCTTCTAGGAGCAGGGTAGATTCCCACATGTCGATTGGATGTTATGACTCACACAAATTACACCATTCATGGTTTGTGTTCAATGATGTCATCTAGATATAACATCACTCATTTCCCTCTCCGTCTCCATCCCTAGCAGACACCCATATATGCAGGGGTGGGATTCTACAGGTTCACACCTATTCACTAGAACCAGTTGTTAACATTCTAAGCAGTTCGGAGAACCAGTTGTTAGAAGAAATTACTGGCCTAATCCTGTAAGGAAGGCAGGAAGGAAACATTCTGGTGTTGCTTACAGAAACTGCCTCTCAGTTAACCCTTATTACATTCTTGGCAGGACTAGACTTCCTGTCTCAGGAACCTATCTGGAGTTTTCCCCCCCTCCTTTGCTGGTACTTTGGTTGTGTGGAGTGACCATTCAAAGTTACAATGGCACTGAAAAAAGTGACTTATGACCATTTTTCACACTTATGACTGTTGCAGCATCCCCACAGTCATGAGAGGCCAGGCGAGGAGATGCATGCCTCGATGTGAGTGATATTGAGTTGGCCACACCCAGCCAATAACATGACTACCAAGCCATGTTCACCCAGTCATATGATGACCAAGCCATGCCTACTACCTAAGCCACGCCCACAGAACCGGTTGTTAAAAAATTTGAATCCCCCCCTGCATATATGTACAGGTAGTCTGGCCAGTACATTCTGGGATGAGTTCGATCCTGTTTCCGAGGATGAAGTGGACGGTATTATGCGGCACCTGAGCTCCACCACATGTTTGTTGGACCCGTGCCCTTCCTGGCTGTCTTATGCCGCCAGGGAGGTCACCTGCGGTTGGATCCAGGCAGTTGTTTCCCCCTCCGCCTTGAAGGAGGCAGTGGTGAGACGCCTCCTGAAGAAGCCTGCCCTGGATCCGACCGTGTTAGACAACTTTCGTCCAGTCTCCAACCTTCACTTTTTGGCGAAGGTTGTTGAGAGTGTGGTGGCCCGGCAATTTCCACTTTTCCTGGATGAAGCGGACTACCTGGATCCGTGCCAATTGGGCTTCCGGCCTGGTTTCAGCACAGAGACGGCATTGGTCGCACTGATGGATGATCTCTGGAGGGCCCGGGACAGGGGTTTTTCCTCTGTCCTGGTCCTATTAGACCTCTCAGCGGCTTTTCATACCATCGACCATGGTATCCTTTGGGGCGTGGTGGTGTTCTTGGTTCCTCTGGGTCGGTGTTGGCAGGGGGCAGAGGTCGGCCCCAAGGGCACTCACTTGTGGGGTCCCTCAGGGGTCGGTCCTCTCTCTCCTTTTATTTAATATCTACATGAAACCGCTGGGTGAGATCATTCGTGGCTTTGGGGTGAGGTATCATCAATATGCTGATGATACACAGTTATATATCTCCACCCCAAACCAGATCAGTGATGCCCTCTCCGTGATGACTCGCTGTCTGGATGTGGTACGGATCTGGATGGACGGAAACATGCTTCGACTCAACCCGGTCAAGACTGAGTGGTTGTACATACCGGCATCTCGGTCCAGTTTGGAATGTCCATCGTTAACCATAGTGGGAGTGGTGTTGCCCCCTATGGATAGGGCAAGGAACCTGGGGGTCCTCCTGGATGTACGGCTCCAGTTGGAGGAGCAGGTGGGAGCCGTCACCGGGGGGGCTTTTGCCCAGGTCCGGCTGGTTCGCCAGCTCCGCCCGTTTCTGGACCATGATGCCCTGCGTACAGTCACTCATGCCCTTGTTACTTCGTGACTCGACTACTGCAATGCTCTGTATTTAGGACTGCCCTTGCATACCATCCGGAGATTGCAGCTGGTGCAAAATGAGGCGGCGCAGGTGGTGATGGGAGTTTCCTGGTTCTCCCATGTTACCCCCCTCCTGCGCGGCCTGCATTGGTTGCCAGTTGCGCTCCAGGTGAGATTCAAGGTTTTAACTCTAACATACAAAGTCCTTCATGACATGGGTCCTTATTATCTAAGGGAGCGACTGCTGCCGACATCGAATACCAACCGCCCTGTGCGAACTCATAGACAGGGGCTCCTTGGGGTCCCGTCAGCCGGGCAATGCCGGCCGGCGGTCCCCCGACGATGTGCCTACTCTACCGCGGTCCCTGACCTCTGGAACCAACTTCCCTTGGGGCTCCGCCTGGCCCCTGATCTCCGCACCTTCCGCCACGATCTGAAGACCTGGTTATTTAACCAATCCAGACTGTGACCCCTGGGTGGTGTGGTCTTAGAGTTTTAACTTTGGGATTTTAATGTTCATTCAGCTTAATTTGTTTAATATAGTTTTTAGATAATTTATTGTTATATTGTTTTTAATTTGTAAGCTGCCCCAAGTCCTTCGGGAGCGGGGGCATCATATAAGTCTAATAAATAAATAAATAAATAAATAAATAAATAAATAAATAAATAAATATGTCTGTGAGAAAGGCTGAGGACGTTATATCAGCCTCCTAGTTAGCATCCACTAAACTATTTGCTGAATTATTTACAAACAGATTCATAGCAAACTTACTCATCAGATTTTGTAAAACTAATACATTGTGAGTGTCTGGCTTTTATATAATACCGGTAGTATGTAGCTTGGTGACAATAACTATCTAGTTTTTTTAACTTCCCTTATTATTATAATTGTCTATAATTACTTTATTCCAAATTTCTCGTGCTATCTCTGTCTCTGAACACATAGTCCATAAAACCATAGGGATATTTTCTGTATGTAGCATCAAGAAGAATGTCAGAAAATATCCCCAAGCAATTGAGTGATTAACTGTTGTTCTAGGCAGCAAACAATATGTCATTCCAAGAAATGATCTATTTGGCAGGGAAATGCATGTTCTTCTGAAGAACAAATGTGCAGCAGCACATATTTCTTCAAACACCTATGACTTATGGATGGTTGTATCTGTACATTTCAGATGGAGTACTCTAGGACTAACAAAACATATATACTGTGAAATCACAAAAAGGTTGGTGTGTGTGCCAGGCTTAATATATTAACTATAAACTGGCAACTGCCACTCACCTTGTGAATCATAAGGCCTTCCTCCTTCTCTTTTCTTTCTTTCTTTTTTTCCTTCCTTCCTTCCTTCCTTCCTTCCTTCCTTCCTTCCTTCCTTCCTTCCTTCCTTCCTTCCTTCCTTTCCTTCCTTCCTCCTCAGCTTCTCATCTGAATAGAATCATCTACAGACCATTCCTTATCCACCTGATTGATTCTTCTAATTTTCTTCCTTCCTTCTTCCATCCATTCATGCCTCCCCTTCCTTCCTTCCTTCCTTCCTTCCTTCCTTCCTTCCTTCCTTCCTTCCTTCCTTCCTTCCTTCCTTCCTTCCTTCCTTCCCTCCTTCCTTCTTTTTTCTTTCTTTTCTTCCTTCTTTCCTTCCTTTCTTCCTCCCTCCCTCTCTTCTTTCTCATTCTTTCTTTCTTTTCTCTGCCTCTCTCTCCCTCTCTCTCCCTCTCTTTATTTCTTCACATTCAGATAAAACTCACTTGACCTGCATTTCCTCTATGTATTTACAGACTGGAATGATTGACAACAAGCCCTCCAATCCAGTAGAATGAATTCAAAAATATTTCAGGTAGTCCCCAACTTATTACCACAATCGAGCCCAAAATTTCTGATGCTAAGCGGAATGTTTGTTAAGCGAGCTTTGCCTCTTTGTACCACCTTTCCTGACACAGTTGTTAAGTGATTCACTGAAGTTGTTAAGTTAGTAACATGGTTGTTAAGTGAATCTGGCTTTCCCCTTGACTTTCCTTATCAGAAGGATTAGGGTTAGGGTTGCCTCTTGTCCTGCTTTCAGGTGCTTTGGAGAATAGGTTGACCCCTTCTTCCTTGTGACAGCTCCTCAAATATTGCAACACTGGTATCATGTTGTCACTACGTTCTTCTTAATTTGTCTGTCAAGCTTCTGCTAAGCTCCTAGGCTAATATTTGCAGGCAGTTATTCAGAGCCTGCTAGCTAGCTAGAACTTTATTATCTTGTCTCCATAGTAATGAGATAAGGATGTCTTGTGATTTCTGATTTACTGCGCATGCTTCAAAAGTTTCTTTTCTTCACTTCCTGTAGCTTCCTGTTTATTCCTGTATATGCCTTTGGTGTGAGATTAGCTGCTGGTATGTAGTCCATTAGGTTTTATTATGTTTGTAAATAAAAAAGATGTTACTTAGACCATTTTCCGGGTTTTATTTAAACAAAGTTGACAGCAAAGAAAGGCATGGTCCACCTCTAATTAGCAGGGATGTTTGGAAGTTGTCATGCCCTTGGTAGAGTCAGACTCTGAGGGAGAGGAGGAACAGATGACAGGGAGTGGAGGTGTGGCTTCACAGGTTGTGGAGGAGGTTGGGGAAGTGCAGAGGCTGACTGGGCAATCAGAGGTAGAACCAGGCCCATCCCCTCTTCATCCTAGGACATGCAAGGAGGAACGGAGAAGGAAATAACTTGGCTTACAAGAGAGGAAATGGCCATGATCCCCTTCATTGGTTGCAGCTGGGGAGAATAGCATATAAGAGAGACTGTTAAAACACAGGGTTGCCAGAAGCAAAGTGTTTGTTATTTTGGGCTGAAGTTATCTTGGTTGGAATCCTTCCAACAGACTGTGCCTTGTTATCTTCTTGAAGTTGGTAATTACTTATCCTGGTCCGTTGTGGAAATTCCTTCATTGTAGTTTGTTTTAGTTTTTTATTTCACCTGTATCTGCTCATTAAGTTCGGACTGTATTGCTTTCTTTTGAAGACTATTTTTGAATATGTTTAATCTCCAACTGAGAATTATTGAACAGTGGGGGCCAAGTTGGATGCATTAAAGGACATTTATTTACATTTTGGATTTTGTTATGTTTGTGTTACACTCCGGGTCATCACACCACTATTCTTCTTTTCACTAGAAAATATGTGTTAGCTTTAGAAAGAATCTTTAGAAAGAATCTTTAGAAAGATCCGGCAACAAACTTAAAGGCAAAACCAAAAAATAGTATATCTAGTAAAAATATTATCTTCCCCTAACCACTTCATTTTATGACTTTCCTGCATACTCTTCTTTTTTTTCCAATTAGCCATGCAGAAGCCCAATCTGGATCTCAAGAATAATAATAACTGGCACTGAAAAATGTGCTGTTCCTCTAAGCATGTCTTAATTTCTCTTCCATCAATAAAAGTTGGAGGTGCCTGTAGAACTTGATAAGTGGCAAAAATAATTTCAAGGTGACTTTCAAGCATTTCAGAGCAAGCGAGTATCTGAAAATTAAGATGCCTGCTGATCTAAAACAGCTGGTCACTTTTAGTAGAAACTACTGTCGTTCTCAATCTTCTGCTATATACAGAAAGCTAGGGTTGTGGCTTCCATTTAAATAAGGAGTAGCTGAAATCCCTTTTAAGTTCAAAAATAGTCACACTTACTTTTTAAAAAAAAATCTGTGGTTTTCTACATGATGAATGAAGATAGTTATTACTTGCATCCTTATTGCATCCTTATTCTAGGTAAGGATGTTAAGAATGAAGCCCTTTGGTTGCAGAAATTAAATACTTGATGATAATAGATTATTGTCTATTTGTTGGGATTCATTGTTGAAATGTGTTTCTATGCAACAACTACAGTAGTGTTCAACCAGTAGATGGCAGTACTTACAACTTTGGAACTATGGTATATATGTTGTGCTCTTTTGTTCTGAGCAAAGTTTCCTGTTTCAGTTATGTAGTTGAGCAGTAAAGCACATGGTGACTGTATCCTTTGTTTGTTCTGTGTGGTGCTTTATATAAACATAATTTCTAACACTGTTTGATTGAGTCACTATAATTATACAAGGTTGCAATATTTGACTGTTACAAACCCTATGCCATTCTTCTCAGAAGTCTTTGTTCAGCATGAAAGACACAAGTTTCTTGGTATTCATGGTACCAGAAAGACCATACCAGACAGTACCAGACAGACCATGGTACCAGAGAGCAGGTACTGGAACTGCTGTAGTTATGTCTCAATCAGATTGCAGGATAGGCAATAGCAGGGAAAAATCTGATTGTCTTTCTAGTAAATAGGATCTGCTATGCTAGAAGAAACTGGCATACAGGTAGTCCTTGACTTAAGGCAACAATTTGAACTGAGGTGAAGTGGGCCATGCCTGATTTTATTACCTTTTTTGCTGGGGTCATTAAGCAAATGCATCTTCCTCCATTTATTTTGCTTGTTGGAAGCCAGCTGGGAAGATCACCAATGGTAATGGGTTTATTTCTAAAATTTTAAATGTTTTCTTTATGCCCACAGTGTTTTGAGGATGTCCAAACATTTCTTCACCATGCACATGTTGGGAGAAATATCCATTTGGTTCAATTCCAAGTAGGCAGAAAGACCCTGGAAACATGGAGGCTGATTGGAAAGATGGTTTAGTGGTGAAGCAGAAGCACATTGGTGGTTCTGGGCAGCTGACCACATGGAGTTGAGAGTGGTGGCTATTTATACCTTCTCTTGGGTTTTGCCCTTGAACTTCCTGTTCCTGTGCAAGAACATGTATTCTATTGGCTGTTATCAGACTCCCATGGGGCCATGTACAAATCCTAGGAGTTTGTCTGAGCTCCCAGGTTTGGTTGAAGCTTGGTTGATGCAATGTCCTTAGGAGATTGTGCGATGTGGTGAGCTCTGCTGATAGATAATCCCATTATGTTCCTGAAGGGCCATGTCTTAATCCCATCATCCTGGAGCTAAAAGTCTTTTGTTTGGAGATAGGATGGCCCAGTCTTTCTTAATGGGAAAAAATATCTGCTGGGGCTATTAAGAAACATAGGGACTGTCTCTTTCTGTCTCCAAGATCATGTTTCTCCATTCCTCCTTTAGGGAAATATAATATTCTGTCTTTTTAATATTTCTCAAAATACTTCATTCTTCTAGTAGAGGGGAAGGTCTTCCCTCACACAGCTGTAAATTCCAAACTAGTCTGGGTGAATCATTATAAAAGCAATCTTTTTTTTTTAGTAAGGAAGTCTTCTACAGTATTTCTAGTAGAAGATCCAGCCACATTAATTTTTTGTTCACACATTTTTCTGTAACAACGAAGTTCTGAGAGTCATCATAGAAGTGACCGGTGATGGAAATGACTGGTCACATGGAATAAATTATAGAGCAATCAAGAGATGATTGGAATGAAACAATCCATCTAGAATGAGAAGTACACTTACCTTTTTTTTTTCAGTTTTGAAGAAACTGCAGACTTTCTAAAGAAGTCACATTAGATTAACTTTCGTACCTCCATACAGTGGTTGAAGTCCATTTTGATGGATCTTGCAAGTCTGCTCCATGAAAACTGTAGCTGATTTATTTTATATTGCCAGTGTTGGCAAAAAAATAAGATCAAAGTACTATTTTCAGAACGTATTATGATCATGGCAGAGGTGGTATTCAGCTGGTTCTGACCAGTTCTTGAGAACCGATAGCGGAAATTTTGAGTAGTTTGGAGAACCAGTAGCAGAAATTTTGAGTAATTCAGAATACCACCTCTGACTGGCCCTGCCCCCATCTATTATCTGCCTCCCAACTCCCAGCTGATTGGCTGGGTCTTCTTTTGTTGCCCTGTACAGGAGAACGGAGCTGGAAAGCAGGTTAGTGGGGTGGGAAGGGAATGGGGATTTTACAGTATCCTTCCCCTTCCATGCCCACCAAGCCACACCCACAGAACCGGTAGTAAAAAAAAATTGAATCCCACCACTGGATCATGCCTATGTAAATAGTACTACCATGTGCTTGATTATTTATTCATTCATTATATTTACACCCTGTAAGACTCTCTCAGTGACTTGACATAAATATATAGGCAGATAAATAATCTAGGATCAATTTCAATTAATAAAACCCTTCAAAATATATAAAGAAGGATGAAAAGGGAAAAGAAAAAACTGGCTTGTCAATTTCCCAGTCAATTAAAATAAAATCTCCATTTTCAGCTTCTTCTAGAAAATTAGAAATTACCTACATTCCAAAGGCAGATGGTTCCAGAGGACCAGGAACTTTTTCTGTTCCCAAAAGCAGCACCTCCAAACTTCCACTCTGTGCATTTCCCATCTTTAGCTGTTGCAGCAGTTAGGGCCTTTCCTGGGGTCAGAATCCCTTGCTCCAGTGATGTGTGTCCCACTCAACTAGATTGTTGTTGTTGAACAGCTTTTTTTTTAATTCACATTTATATGCCGCCCTTCTCCAAAGACTCAGGGCGGCTTACAATTTTTGGGATACAACCCAATGCGCTCAGCAATAGCCTTCATTCCATTGTATATGCCTGCTTATTACTAAGCGGCATTTTTACAAAGTCAGCTTATTGCCCCCAACAATCTTGGGTCCTCAATTTACCTACCCCGAGGGGAAGGAAGGCTGAGTCAACCTTGAACCTGGTGGGATTCAAGCCTGCAATAATTGCAGGCAGCTGGAACTTAAGTGCTAGGCATTAACAGCCTGCACCACCTGCACCACCAAGCTTGCCAGCTTGCCTTCAAAAGTTGAGGGTGTGCAATATTGGAAAAATGAAAGTATACCACTGAAAAGAGAGATAACAAGGAAAATAAGGGCTTGTGTGGAATCTGATAGATTAACTTTAACATTGAAAAATAAGGGGGAATCAGAATATTATGATACCTGGAATAAGTTTTACCTGTGGCTGCAAAATAGAGGGGAAGGTCAGAACAAAAATAGCTAGGTTGATTGGAATCAAAATGTAAATATTGTACCAATAATAGGAATGGTTTGGTTACATTTTTGTGTGTAAGGCAAAGTAATGCCAAAACGGTTGCATTGTGCTTGATATTTATAATCATAAACAATAAAAAAATATATTCCCCCCCAAAAAAGTTGTGTGTGCTATCACTGGAGGCTTTCAAAAAGACACTGGACAACCATTTTTTTTCTGATATTATAGGGTTGTGATGGTGAACCTATGACACTTGTGCCATAGGTGGCATGCAAAGCCCTCTCGGTGGGCACATGAGCCGTCGCCCCAGCTCAGCTCCACTGTGCATGTATGTGCACCTCCCACTGGCCAGCGGGTCTTTGGGTCTCTGCCATGCATGCACGGGGGACATACGTGGATGGGGCACATGTACAGAGATGCATGTACATGTGCAGGTGTGCACGCCTGCACAGAAGACATGCGCACTTGCACGGGGGCTCGTACACATGCATGAGGGGACATGTGCATGTGGGGGGCCACATGCATGGGGGATGCATGTGCATTGCATTTTGGGGGTGCATGCATGCATTTTGGGCACTCATCACTGTTACAGAGTCTCCTGCTTGAGCAGAAGGCTGGATTAGAAGACCTCTGAGGTCCCTTCCAACTTCATTATATTATGTTCTATGTTATAACTATTCAGTCGTGTCCATCTCTTGGCAACTTCATAGGCAAGTGCCCTCCATGCAACCCTGTCAAGCATAGCTTCTTTCAGTTGTTGGATGTACACCTTTGTATTAGCTTTGATGATATCAAGCCAGTGTGTTCTTTGTTCATCCCTTCTTCTTGTTCCACTAACCGTTCCTAGCATCGTTGCCTCCTCCAAAGAATTTACATGTATATTGTGGCCAAAGCAAGCAGAATACCCTACACCACCAGACGTGAGATTCTAGGCTTAGACAACCTTGAACTACGCTGGCTAAGATTGGACTTAAGCATAGTACATAAATGTCATATGTTAACGTCTTACCAGTTAATGAATATTTCAGCTTTAACCACAACAACACAAGAACACACAACAGATATAAACCAGGGGTGGGATTCTACCAGTTCACACCTATTCTCTAGAACCGGTTGTTAGAAGAAATTACTGGCCTATCCTGTAAGGAAGGCAGGAAGGAAACATTCTGGTGTTGCTTACAGAAACTACCTCTCTGTTAACCCTTATTACATTCTTAGCAGGACTAGACTTCCTGTCTCAGGAACATCTCTGGAGTTTCCCCCCCCCTCCTTTGCTGGTACTTTGCTTGTGTGGAGTGACCATTTAAAGTTACAATGGCACTGAAAAAAGTGACTTATGACCATTTTTCACACTTACGACCATTGCAGCATCCCCACAGTCATGAGAGGCCAGGTGAGGAGATGCGTGCCTTGAGGTGAGTGATATTGAGTTGGCCACACCCAGCCAATAACATGACCACCAAGCCATGTCCACCCAGTCACATGACCACCTAAGCCACGCCCACAGAATCGATCGTTAAAATTTTTGAATCCCACCCCTGATATAAACTAAATGTAAACCACTGCAAATTTGATTGTAGGAAGTACGATTTCAGCAACAGAGTGGTCAATGTCTGGAACTCACTACCTGATTCTGTTGTCACCTGCTCAAACCCCCACTCCTTTACCCTCAAACTAACCTCTATTGACCTCACCCCATTCCTAAGAGGTCTGTAAGGGGCGTGCATAAGCGTACAATCATGCCTACTGTCCGTGTCCTATTGTCCCCAATTATTAGTTCCTATTTCTTATATTTAATCTTATGTTTATTCTTATTTTATATTGTAAGCATTTGACAAAATAAATAAATACATAAAATAAAAATAAATAAACAAATCAGACATAGTCTTGTGATTTTGGATCATTCAGTCACTGTCTCAATTACCGCTGCACATTCTACAGGGGCTTCTTTTAAAGACCATTGGGAAGCTTCAGTTGGCACCAACTTCTATCTAAATCATGAATTTAAAGGACTCTCAAGTCACAGAGTCATTTTTTCAGATACGGTGCTGCCTCAACTGGAACATAGAAATAGAACATAGAATAATAAAGTTGGTTGGGACCTCGGTTATATTCTAGTCCAAACCCCTGGAGCAGGAGACCCTATACCATTTTAGATAAATGGTTGTTTAGTCTCTTTTTGAAAGCCTCCAGTGATGGAGCACCCACAACTTCTGAGAACAACACTATTCCATTCATTGATTGCTCTCACCATTAAGAAATTTCTCCTTAGTTCTAGGTTGCTTCCCTCCTTGGTTAGTTTCCAACCATTGTTCTTGCCTTGCCTTCTGGTGCTTTGGAAAATAGTATGACCCCCTTGTCTTTGTAGGTGATCAAGCTACTTTCCAAAGAACCAAAAGGCAAAACAAGAAACGGTGTTTGAAAACTAACCAAGGAGGTAAGCAACTTAGAACTGAAGAGAAATCTAGAGTCATACTGGCACAGAGGAAGAAAGACATTTAAATCTTCCATCCCATTTCCTTTGAAAGCAATAAAACCTACATTTTCTATAGATGAATTGTGAATACATGTTTTCATTATGGATGCACAGAAATCAATTAAGCTTACTATTCAAAATGCCAACACTTCTTTTTATTTTATTTTTAATTCTATTAAAATTATATTCGTATGTATGTATGTATGTATGTATGTATGTATGTATGTATGTATGTAAATGGCTGTGTGTATATGTGTATGTTCCAGCATAACTCTGGAATGCCTCAAACAATTTCAACCAAACTTGGTACATAGATTACTCTGGAAACAAATACTGTGGGGGTAAGACACCCCTAACACCCCTCGGGGTGTGTGTACAACCTGTTGTCCCTTCAAATGGATTCTACCATACTAGCTTAAAATGGCTTCTACTGTACAGCGCTGTGGAGTTGCCATGATAAAAGCTCCACAGTACCCCACAAGGGGGAAAATCCAACATTAGAAATTACATTTGTTTCGGGTCGTCGAAATCAGGGCTTTTCCTATCTAATACAGGATTATGATAAATAAATACCTGGGCAATGGTGGATTATTGGCTAATTGAGTATATTTCACACATGTTTTCCCTGCTGGCAAATTTGCATTCTTAAAATTTCCTTTTTCTGTATCCCATCAACTTTGTTTTGAAAATGCACCCTCCCTTTTATCCAGCACATTTGTATGATGATCGAGTTTCTGTATAAGCGTTTGGCTTGAGGGTGCCCTTTTGGGATGTCATTGTGCAATTTTTAAAGGTCTAAATCTAAAATCTGGGATTATCCCAGTCAGAATTAGTGTGGTTGTTTGAGAAATATATTGTATAGCTTTCCTTTTAAATGAAAACATTTGGACATCTGTCAGGTTTGAACTTTGACTATCATTTTAAATAAGGAGCATTTAGCTTTTGGGAGATTGCAAACTAAGAGAAATCTTTTTCTATTCATCTTTGAATAACTGAAATTTACCAAAAAAAAATCCTAAACACAGCATTTTAAAAAAAGCATGATGAAATTAATTGCAATGTAGGGATTCTCAAACTGTGCTTTGGAAAACTTACTGCTATCCAGGCTGGTCATCTTTTTTCCCCTCTAATCTCAACAGTGGTGGATAAATACTTTCAAAAAGGGGGTGTCAAACTCAATTTCATTGAAGGCCACATCAGGGTTGTGTTTGACCTTGGAGAGCTGGGGGTGTGGCTATGGTGGGCATGGCCAGCATGACATCACTCATGTTGAGGGCACTTGTGGTGGCCAAGTGTTAAGGAAGGACTTCTCTGAGACCCTCCCTCATTCTCATCATAATCTCCTTCCTTCCTTCCTTCCTTCCTTCCTTCCTTCCTTCCTTCCTTCCTTCCTTCCTTCCTTCTTTCCTTTTCTTCTTTTTTCTTTCTCTTCATTCTCATTTTCTCTTCCTTCCCCTCTTCCCTTATTTTTCCTTCCTTGCTCTCTTCCCATCTTTTTCTTTGTCTTCCCTCTTCCCCTTTCTCCTTTCTTGTCCCTTCTTTCATGCTCAAATGCAAAAGGGGAAACATTTCTCCTTTTGTTTTGTTTTTAGTTTGTTTTGATAGTCTTCTGCCAGCGAAAATGGAGCTCAAGGGGATGACAGCTGCAATGGCCTCCTGCAGCCCTCTGCCAGTGAAAATGGATCTTGGGTGAGCCACATGCAGGAGGCCATTGTGGTCGAAAATGGGGTGTGGGGTGAGGCACCATGGACTGGTCTTTTTCTATTTCCAGACCAGCCCCGCAGGCCAGATCTCAGCACCCCATGGGCTGGATCTGGCCCGCGGGCCTTGAGTTTGACATCCCTGTTCTAAAAAATAAGTGCCTGAAATTTATAACACTATCCAGCTCTCCTCTAAACTTTTGCTAGACCAATACTCGAATACAACTCATCAGTCTGGAATCCACACTGTATATTGGACATTAATACAATTGAGTGAGTCCAGAAGTATTTCACGAGAAGAGTCCTCCACTCCTTTGCTCACAACAGAATATCCTATATCACCAGGCTTGAAATTTTGGGCTTGGACAACCTTGAACTACACCGCCTACGGTTGGACTTAAGAGTAGTACACAAAATTATCTGCTACAATGTCCTACCAGTCAATGACTACTTCAGTTTCAACCGCAACAATACAAGAGCACTCAACAGATACAAACTCAATGTAAACCACTCCAAACTTGATTACAGAAAGTACGACTTCAGCAACAGAGTGGTCAATGCCTGGAAGACACTACCTGACTCTGTTGTTACATCCTCTAATCCCCACTCCTTTAACCTCAAACTATCCACTATTGACCTCACCCCATTCCTAAGAGGTCTGTAAGGGGCGTGCATAAGTGCACAATCATGCCTACCATCCCTATCCTTTTGTCCCCATTTATTCGTACCTAATTCCTGTATTCTTACTCATGTTTATACTTATTCCTATTATCTTGTCAGCGATTGACAAATCAAGTAAATAAATAAATAATATATCATTCATACAATCTCAGATCAGTTACCATTTGAGTAAAGTTCACAACAGAGTAGGTAAATGACACAGAAAAGAGCCTTGGTGGTGCAGGCTGTTGAATGCCTAGCACTTAGTTCCAGCTGCCTGCAATTAGTGCAGGCTTGAATCCTACCAGGGTCAAGGTTGACTCAGCCTTCCATCCTCTTGGGGTAGGTAAATTGAGGACTCAAGATTGTTGGGGGCAATAAGCTGACTTTGTAAAAATGCTGCTTGGGGGTGGGGGCAAAAGCCTAGTAATAAGCAGGCATATACAATAGAATGAAGGCTATTGCTGAACGCATTGGGTTGTGCTCCAAAAAATTGTAAGCTGCCCTGAGTCTCTGGAGAAGGGCGGCATATAAATATGAATTTTAAAAAAAACACCTTTGGATCCTAGTGCAGACTGAATTTGGCCTTTGAAGGCAATCTCCGTTTAGCATAATAAATCATCCTTCTAAAAACTACAGAAAGACCCGGGTTTGAAACAGGAACTAAATGAAAAGATAAAGATGCTGTTGAGCTGAATTCAACTCTTGATGACATCAGAGAAAAACAATGTAATTTTTCTTGACCTCACTACAGAACAATGGTGGTATGCTGCCGATTTGCACCAGTTCTAGCAATCCCATAGTGTGGGTCAGCAGCTGGCCCTGCCCATCCACTCCCGCCCTTTCCTGTCCTATATTTTCTTTGTTTGTAGCTCAGCTGATTTGCACAGCAGAGTGGATTGTCACGCATCAGCTGTTTTACTCACCAGCACTGACGGTAAGGTAAGTTTTCAAGCATAAAATTGCCCATTTTAGAATGCTCCACGTGCAAAGCGTGCACCTACAGAACTGGTAGTAAAAATATTTGCATCCATCCACTACAGAAGTAGTTTGCCGTTGCCTACTCTGGAGATATTTTCTTTCCTACCTTGGTGTTCTCTGACATTCTCACAATCCAAGATCCAAAAATATCCAAACCAGGTTATTTTGTTCTGCTTAGTGTCCAAACTTAGTTGAGGCTGAACAGGGATGACCACTTGCTCAGACAACAAAGGACCTTGGAGTTCTCATATCAAATGACCTAAGCACCAATACTCACTGCAACAGTATTGCCAAAAAGGCTTTAAGAGTTGTAAATTTAATTTTATGAAGCTTCTCCTCTGGTGATACTGATTTGCAAACTAGGGCATTCAAAACCTTTGCTAGACCAATACTTGAATTCAGCTCTGTTGTCTGGAATCTGCACTGTATATCAGACATAAATACAATTGAGTGAGTCTAAAAGTATTTTACCAGAAGAGTACTACATTCCTCTGTTCGCAACAGGATAACCTACACCACCAGACTTGAGATTCTAGGCTTAGACAACCTTGAACTACGCCGGCTAAGATTGGACTTAAGCATAGTACATAAAATCATATGTTACAACATCTTACCAGTTAATGAATATTTCAGCTTTAACCATAACAACACAAGAGCACACAACAGATATAAACTTAATGTAAACCACTCCAAACTCAATTGCAGGAAGTACAATTTCAGCAACAGAGTGGTCAATGTCTGGAACTCACTACCTGATTCTGTTGTCACCTGTTCAAACCCCCACTCCTTTAACCTCAAACTAACCTCGATTGACCTTACCCCTTTCCTAAGAGGTCTCTAAGGGGTGTGCATAAGTAGACAATCGTGCCAACCGTCCCTGTCCTATTGTCCCCAATTATTAGTTCCTATTTGTTACATTTAAACTATGTTTTTTCTTATTTCTATTGTATTGTAAGCTTTTCACTAAATAAATAAATAAATAAATAAATAAATAAATAAATAAATAAATAAAATACTTGTAGCTTCAAATTCCACCCACATATGAAACAACTTGGTATTCAGTGAAGTACACTATGTTATTTGCTATATTCATAATATATTACAGGTAGTCCTTGACTTATGACCATAATTGAGCCTCAAATTTATGTTTGTTAAGTGAATTTTACCTCAGTTGGTGACTTTTTTTGCTATGGTTGTTCAGTGAATCTTTGCAGTTGATAAGTTAGTAACATGGTTGTTCAGTGAATCTGGCTTCCACATTGATTTTGTTTGTCAGAAGGTTACAGAAGGTGATCACATGACCCCATGCAATCATCATAAATATGAGTCAGTTGTCACGCACCTGAATTTCAATCATGTGGCCATGAAGATGCTTCAACAGTCGTTAAGTGTGAAATATGGTCATAAGTTGGTGCTGTTTTCAGTGCCGTTGCAACTTTGAGCAATCAAAAAAAAACATGGTAGAGATAAGGAGTAGCAAAGGAACTTCCTTAAGAAGCCTTTAAAAAAAGCTGATTAATTCAGATTGAAGGCTATTAGCAACAAGGCATTCCCTGGAATTGGTTTAAACATTTACTTGTGAAAAAAATATTATTTCTCTCAAAACAACGCTCTAATGCCTGGACAGATTGCTTTAAAGTGCCCCATTTATTATACTTGTTAAAATAAACTTTGACTAACTAGGATGTATGAATTGGACGTAAAGGGGCATTAAGAGGCATTATATGATTTCATGTTATTTTTACTGGCTAAAGTTATGAGACAACATGGGAATATTGTACTAGTGAACTGTAAGACATGAATAATTAATATTACTTAATTAATTTGGCTTTTTATATACCTTATTGAATTTCCAAAGAGATAAAGCATAAAAACCAAATAAATAAAAGGAAAAAAAAATAGAGAGGGGAAAGGAGCAACAGAATAAGGAAAAAGAAAAAAAAATAAGAAAGCAAAAATTTTATATTTTCTCTGATACAGTTGCAAACATAAAATACATTAACACTTTGATCTAAAATTCTATTATACACAGTATTTCTACAATCATAAATAATTCCAATCTTCAGATCCCAGAATTAATATAACATTTGTTTTGGTTTTAAGCAGAAAATCCAGAAATGTTTTCCATGTAGAAATAAAGTTAATCATAGACTTTTCTTTAATCAGGGTAGTTAATTTTTCCCATCTTCACCAATTCTGTTAATCTATTTTTCAATTGTGGGCATCTGTAGGCCTTCCCATCTATGTGAATACAAGAGTCTAGCTGTTGTTACCATATCTAAAAACTAAGTTCCATGTTTTTTCTCCAGTTCGTTATCTATCAAATGTCAAAGAAAGATCTCTGGTTTCAATTATACATTTGTTTTAACAATTCTCTGAATTCAGATACATATTTGATCCCAATATCTCTTAGCTGTCCTTCATGTCCACCAGAGGTGATAAAAAGTATCTTCAGAGTGATTACAGTTTCAACAGCTGCTTGACACACTTTGACAATTTTTTTCTACCATTTTTTTCTTTTCTTTCCAAAATTAAAATACAAAATAAAGATTAGAAAGAATCTTTATTCAGAATAAAGATTAAAAAGAAGAAACAAACTAACAACCATCAGACAAAAATAGTACAAAAAAAGTGTACAAAAAGATAACAATATAACTTTCCAAAGGTGATAAAAGATGTCTTCAGAATGATTATATTTCCAGCACTGGTTTGACGCACCATTATACATCTCTGACCATTTATCAGGGGTTAAACACCAAAGATATATCAACTTGTAAAAATTCTCTTTCAAATTATAGTTCAAAGTAAGTTTCAGTCCCTTACTCCACATATTCTCCTGCTGATCCAGCATTACATTATATGCATTTTTGTCCACTTAGTCATACAGCGTTCATTGTAGTAATCTTGCATATTCACTTTCAATAAAAAATCTACACATCTTGGCATTTGCATGATGTATAGTGAAGGATTCCAATTGGAATTGGGAAGTTTGTTAAAGGAATTGTTGAGGCAGAATGGGATGAGCATAACAAGACCAGTAACAATGTCCCAAAGATGCTTGTTCAAGGGGCAACTGGACTTTCTCGTTTTTCTTTGAAGACATTTCTCTTCTCATCCAAAAAGACATTGAAGACATTTTGCTTCTCGTCCAAGAAGCTTCTTCAGCTCTGAAGAAGCTTTTTGGATGAGAAGAGAAATGTCTTCAAAGAAAATCCAGAAAGTCCAGTTGCCTCTTGAAAAAACATCTTTGGGACAACCATGACCTGGAGGACTGAGAATCTCCATAGACACCAGTAACAATGATGGGACATTACTGCCTAGCAACAAAAAAGTTACAAGTTAGAACATGGGTGTCAAACTCGCTACATCACATTGATGTCACATGACTATCATGACTTTTTGCCTTCGTGGAGCTGGGGTGGGCATGGGGTGGGGTGACACATCTGACCTGTGGGCCACCAGTTTGACACCCAGTTAGAAGGATATTGTTGTGGTTCACCGGCAGCAGGTGAGGACGGCTGAGGTCTTGGAGAGTGAGGACTCAGATGAGGGACCTGCATGTGATGCAGGGATAGGGCCAGGACCATCAGGGAGTGGAATGCTGCCTTCGGAGATTGTGGAGGCTGGCAGCAGTGATGAAGAGGCCCCCGAGGAGCCTGTGCCTAGCGCGCATGTGTGCAGGGTGTCAGAAAGTGGAACTTTCTGGTGTTGCTATGCAGTTTACAAACTTGTGGGGATTTGGAGGCAAACCAAATCCACCAATCACAGGATAATACCAGATGCCCTGGAGTGGCATCATAAGCCATGCCCCTTAGTATATAAGGGGCAGCCCAACTGGCATTTTACCTCAGGAGGGAGATCAAAGGCCTAAACTGAGGCCTAAACAGAGGTCAGAGGCCTAAACATAGGTTAGAGGCCTAAAGGAGATTCTGAGGAGATCTAAGATACTAAAGAGGAGATCGGAGATACTGAGGAGATCCAAGACTCTGAGGAGATATTGAGATCTAACAGACTGAGGTCTGTGTATGAGAAGGTATAGCAAAGGGATCTGAGAGAAGATCTATAACCTAAAGAGAAAGTGACTTTCTAAAAGAGGTTAGCTATAGCTAAGGAGAGGTTATGAGAGGAAGAACTGTGAATCTCTCATAGAGACTTCTAGTTCCTTGAAGGACTGTTTAAGAGGAACAAAAGAAGAAAAGACTCTGTATATATATTTAAGAATAATATATATTTTTTTTTTTTTTAATTACATTTATTTGCCGCCCTTCTCCGAAGACTCAGGGCAGCTTACAATTTTTGGGATACAACCCAGTGTGCTCAGCAATAGCCAATATTTATTGGTTGTTCTACTCTGTTATAAATAAATCTGTTTTAATCTGACACAACTTGGCATTGCAATTTATTGAATGACTCTGTGAAATAGATATAGGTTTAAAGATCCAGGACAAATTCAATTAATTATTTAACAATTGGTAGCAGAGGGCGGCTGGTTAAACCTATCTATTTTCAAGTCATTCAAAAATGCCTACTCTAAAAACAAATAGAAAGAGTGCCAGACTGATGGCCAGAGCCAAGGCAAGGCTCCTGGCATCACAAAACAGAGCAGAACCAGACTCTCAGACAGCAATTTTCCAAGCGCCAGCTCAGAAGACAGCAAGTGACGTGGAAAGGAATCTGACAGCTGTCAAAACCTCTCACTCACTCATGGCTCTGAGTGAATGCTTCCTGCCTCCTGAACGCTTGCAAGCCTCACCCAGCTCAGCAATAGGTGAGGCAGCAGAGATGGGAAGAATGCCACTTCCCATCTCAAACCAAACCCTGACCAGGGAAGAACAAATAAGGCTTCAAACAACAAAAGCGTTCAGCTTACTATCAGTAAGCAACAACCCGGCTCCAGATCTTTGCAATCAAGCCTACCAGATTGCACCGGAGGAAGCAGTCAGGGCCAGGACTGGGGCCCATGAAGGCAACAGACTGGTAAGGGTCACCCAGTCCTGCCCTGAAACCCCCCTAGCCACTGACATAGCAAGCACAGAAAGCCAAAAGCACTCTCTTTTGGCTTTCCCGCCAAACAAGATGGTGGACCAAAGGCAGGAGATTCAAATATCTCACTTTAAAATGGCGCCTGCCACCTTCCTAAATGAAGAACAGACCCTATCCAGCCAGCATGGCTACAAACTAAGAACTGCGCTTCTGGCAGCGCCTACCACTGCAGCAGCCCGCAATAGCCAGCCAGCCCAAAGGCTGACCCCACCAGCAACGGTGGCATCGCTGAGCCCAGCCATGCTGGGCACGTTGCTGGCTCAGGCCACCTGGGCCCACGCCCAAACGACCAGCCCAGTCGCGGCGGCCCAGCAACAGGAAGAAGACAGCTCGCCTATGGAGCTGGAAATTCAAAAAGCATTAAAAACGCCAACCACAGCATTTGGGAGCAACTTCCTACATCCCCCCAGCCACCCGGTCTACTCTAAACTACCCCGAAAGGCCCTGGTCTACTCGCAGCCGAGATGGGGCCCATTCTACCTGCGGTCATCTAGACGAGCCCCAGACTACCGCGGCCTGCCAGGAAGGCTCCCAACGCACCACTTCCTATGTTGCCAACCCCCTGGCCTACACTACCACCTTCCAACCCCAGCTGGCCTAGCCAGGCACCACCCATGCGGCTGCAACCCTCCCCAGCGCTCCTCTGACGACTGCAGCTTGCTTACCTGGTCCGATGGCGAATCCGGCTCCAGCGATGTCTTCGGCCTACGAGGGCCTCTCCTGGGGCTCAACGGTCCAGGCCGGAGCTCAGGAGGCAGGCCCGAGGCTTACCAGAGGAGCCCCAGTGAAGGGCTCCTTCTCCGGCGACATCCCACGACGAATGGCCTTCCATAAGGAAAGGGGGATGACTAGAGGGACTGGAAGTCCCAGTAGGGTGAACACAATTGGTGAGTGCTATGGATGTGGATCAATGGGGCATTTTAGGAGGGATTGTCCTAAAGTTGTAGGCCCAAGGACAAATCAAAGGGGACGCTCAAATAGCAAAAATAGAAAGAGGTCACCCACTCCTAAAGGAAGGCCCCAGGTAAAACCTGTAAACCAGAGAAGGGGCAGAAAAGGCAGAAGGTGCAATGAATTTTACAGGTGGGAAAGATTTAACTCAACAAGTAATTTTACCAATGTGACTCAGTCAAACTATTCATGGGCAGATAAAGGGGGTAACAGCAGAAAACAAAAAAGATTACCTACACCTCAATGGAGGCTCCAAGAGAACCCAGCAAACTCAAGAAGGGGTAGAAGGGGCAGAGGTAATAATAAAGGAGGTAACTTTAAAAACATGACTGAGGTCAGATACCCAGGGATTGCTGAATATCAGCACAAGGATTTATGGCTGCTTGATAGTGGTGCCAGCAGACATATGGCGAGTAACAGGAATTTTTTTTTTAATTACATTTATATGCCGCCCTTCTCCGGAGACTCAGGGCGGCTTAGAATTTTTGGGATGCAACCCAGTGTGCTCAGCAATAGCCTTCATTCCATTGTATATGCCTGCTTATTACTAAGCGGCATTTTTAAAAGGTCAGCTAATTGCCCCCAACAATCTTGGGTCCTCAATTTACCTACCCCAAGAGGATGGAAGGCTGAGTCAACCTTGAGCCTGGTGGGATTCGAGCCTACAGTAGTTGTAGGCAGCTGGAACTTAAGTGCAGGCAATTAACAGCCTGAGCCACCAAGGCTCTTTTGTTTACTGATCTAAAGGATCACTGCTATAAGGTAACGGTAGCCAATGGGTATAAAACCAAGGCCACAGGGATTGGCACCATATGTATACCTGGGCTTGGAAGGATAAATGATGTTTTGTATGTTCCAAAATTGGAACACAACCTCCTTAGTACTCTCAAGTTGAGTGAGAGAAGTAACATACAGATACTTTTCTCTAAAGGAAGTGCAAAGGTGACCAGGAACGGTCACATGGTGGGAGAGGTTCAAAGAATAGGTAACCTGCCATACTATTCTCCCATTAAAAGGGTTAAGGAGTCTGAGGCCACCCACCAAGCCAGTGCTGGTGACCCAATTAATGATTCCAAGCAAAAACCTGAGATTAAACGCAAGGAATGCAGACAAAAGAAGGGGTATAACCATAATGGTGTAAATAAAAATAAAGGTAACAAGTCTGCAAAGATTGGTTCAGAGCACCATGACTGTTAAGTTTGCATGAAGAGTCAGACGCGAGGAGTTCCAGCAAAAGACTTTATTAGTGACTACAGCTCGAATAGACCCGTTCTGGCTTGGCTATAGCCTGCAGCCGTAGCTGCCAGCCAATGGGAGTGCAGGGATTCTTCCCGCACTATTTAAACCAATACCATTTGACATTTTACAAGAACAGTTCAAATAAACCAATAACATTCAAACCTACATACATAACACCCCTCCCCACTAGGTTCAGTCCATACCAAACCCCAACCTATCTAATGTATCCCTTTAAATAGGTGGGGCTCTTACGTGTACGTTGAGACCTTCGTGGTTCAGAAGCTTTAACGTTCTCACCCAGTGAGAGAGGAAATGTGTCTGCTGACATTTCCCTGTTGGGACTTCCTGTGAAAGGAGACCCTGTTGAATTGTTAGAATCTGGTCTCTCCTCCCAACCCATCTCCATTCCAATGTCAGCACCCAAGTCAGGTAGTGATGTGCAATCTTCCCCTTCTAAGGATGGATCTTGGCTTTGTGACAGGGTTGGGATGGTTCCTGTCGCAATGGCTCGTTACACATGGGGTTGATTCCTGTTTGCTGATTTTCCTCCTGTTCCCCCTTCCCCTAGAAGAAACAGCAGGTGAGGGACCTAGAGGGAGACAGGGCGATGTTCTTGAGGGACCCTGGATCTAAGTTGGTCAATGTGCCTGCTCCAGAGAAGGCCATCCTCTGTTTGTACCCTGTAAGAAGAGGGCCTGTGATGTGAGTTATTTCAGCAGGAATCCACAAAGGGTCACCTAGAAGGTTCCTAGCATAGACAGAATCTCCCACACTAAAAGAACGAACTTTGGAAGTGGAATCCAGTGGTGCGTTGGGTGCGTAAGTGGGATGGAGGCGGTCAAGGGAAGACCTAAGTTTCCTGCCCATCAACAACTCTGCTGGGGACAAGTTAGTTGATGGACTAGGAGTGATGTGTTGAACACTAAGAAGCTTTTCAAGCTTCTCAGTGATGTCCCCAGGACCTAGCTGCTGAAGCTTCTCTTTGGTAAAACGTACCATGCGTTCAGCCCGGCCGTTGGCGAAGGGTGCCCAGGGCAGTGAGGGCATGTCTGATGCCCTGTTGAGCTAGAAAGGATTCAAAATGTTAGATGTGAATTGAGGGCCATTGTCAGAGACAAGGATATCTGGTAACCCATGGGTTACAAACAATTTTCTTAGCTGCTTGATAACAGCCTCAGTAGTTGTGGATGACATTGGAATTACCTCTAGCCATTTGGAGTATGCATCTACTATCACTAGAAAAGTGTGCCCTCTTGTAGGGCCTGCAAAATCAATGTGGATTCTAGACCATGGGCCCCTAGGACATTCCCATTCCTGTGTGGGGGCGTGAGGTGGTGCAGGTCTGACTACCTGGCAATTGGGACAAGAGGCTACCCAGTTTTCAACCATTTTGTCAATACCTGGCCACCATACATAACTCCTGGCCAAACCTTTCATCCTTACAATCCCAGGATGACCCTCATGTAACATTTCCAAAACCTCCCTTTGCAGTTTTGTAGGAATAACCACCCTGTTACCCCACAAAATACATCCTCTTAATACAGATAATTCAGTTTGCCTGGACTTAAAGGTTGGGCAAGGTGAGGTAGATCTTGAAGAGGCCAACCTTTCTTGATCCAGCCCATAACAGGTGCCAATACAGCATCTTTGGCAGTTTCTTTGGCAATCTCAGCAGCATGGACTGGAAGCTTAGCAACAGTCTCCAGGAAGAAGGTGTTAGTTTCAAGTTCAAAGTCCTCCTTGTGGCAAGGTAGTGGGCAACGACTCAGTGCATCAGCATGTCCAATGTCCTTGCCAGGCCTGTGAATCAGTTTGTAGGAATATGCTGCAAGAAATTCAGTCCACCTCAGCATTCTTGGTGACAGGATATTAGGTGTAGGTTTATCTCCTGCCACAATGCCAAGTAAAGGTTTGTGATCTGTAACAATGGTGAATGACCTGCCATACAGATATTCATGAAATTTCTTAACAGCTGCAACAACTGCTAAAGCTTCCTTGTCCAATTGGCTATAATTCCTCTCTGCTTTGGACAGCGTGCGAGAGTAAAATGCAATTGGGGCTTCCCGTCCATTGGGAAGCCTGTGACTCAAACCCCCCCACTCCAAAGGGGATGCATCACAAGTCAGAACAACAGGTAAATTCTCAGAGAATTGTATCAACACAGCATCAGACGTGATTAGTCTCTTAATACTGTTAAATGCTGACTGTTCCTTCCGCCCCAGATCCAAACAGCATTCTTATCAAGTAGGCGATGTAAGGGCTCAGCAATAGATGCTTTGTGAGGTAGAAACATGTGATAAAAGTTAATAAGTCCAAGGAAGGCTTGCAAATCAGCCTTGCATCGAGGTTTAGGGGCTTCATTGATTGCTTTAACCTTGGCATCAGTAGGATGGATGCCCTGCTTGTCAATCATATACCCCAGGAACTCAACTCTGTCTGTGTACATTTGTCTTCCTTGACTTTTAACCCCGCTTTTCTGAATCTGGTAAGGACTTCTCTGAGTCTCTCTTGAAGCTGAGTGTCATTTTCAGCAGAGATTAAAACATCATCAAAATAGGGCACTACCCTGGCAGTCCTGCAACATTCTTTCCATAAGGCTCTGAAAAATGCCAGGTGCCCGCTTACTCCAAATTGTAGTCTTTTACATTTGAAGGCACCTCTATGGGTCACAATTGTTTGTGCCTCTGCAGTAGCATCATCAACTGTTAATTGTTGATATGCCTGAGCCAAATCAGTTTAGCAAATACTGTACCCCTGCCAAGGGAATGGAGCAGATGATGCACAACTGGTACAGGATATGCGCTCTGCTGCAGCGCATGGTTAAGTGTCCCCTTGTAGTCACCACAGATTCTCACTGACCCATCAGCCTTGACTGGTGTGACTATGGGTGTTTCCCATCTGGAGTGGTCAGTAGGCTCTAAAACCCCTTGAGCAATGAGTTTATCTAATTGTGCATCAATTTTTCCTTTAAAGCAAATGGGACCCTCCTGGGCTTTAAACGAATTGGGGCAGCTTGGGGTCTAGGCTGAAAGCAATAGGGGTCCCCATATACTTGCCCAGTCCTTCGCTGAAGACCTCTGGAAACTCAGACTTCAAGGACTCTTCCCAGTCAGAACTGCTCACGTGATGGATGCCAGTCACCTCGATGCCAAGTGGCTTGAACCACTCAAGTCCCAGCAAGCTTGGGCGATCCTTGTCCAAGATGGTCAGGGGCAAACGTTTGGTGTGGCCTTTAAACTTCACGTTGAAATCTCTCGCTCCAACTACTGGAATCTTGTTTCCTTGGTAGTCTTTGAGAGTCAGTGCTTGCTTCTGGAAATGCTTTTTCTGAATTTTGGGAAAGAGTCTGTGGATGGTGTCCCATGACACCATAGATAAATAAGAACCTGAGTCCACTTCCATTTGGCAAGGTCTTCCTTCAATAAACACCTTCACATGAACTTTTCTGCTTTTTAAGGTTGAAGAATGACCAATAGTGATTGTTTGGTGTGTTTCACTCTTGCCATTTGCTTCTAAATTTAGCCCCATTTTTCAATGACATTGTTGGGCTTAAAGTCTCTATCAGGGAATTTCTTCCTAGCCGGTGGAGTTCTGGATGCTTTGCAAACTCTGGCTCCGCCAACGCCTTCGCCATTTTGAAGACTGCCGGACCGCAGTGCGTGAGAAAGACCGCCCTCTTCCATCTCCGGGGATGCCGGCGAGATCGTTCCCTCCAGGAACATGTGGAAGCGATCCGCATACGATTCCCAGTCTTCCGTCGCTGGATCGAGCGGTGCTGGGGGTGTTCAGCGCAGCCATCTCGCTCAGTTGCTTGTTTCGCGTCGTCTTCTCTTCAGGAAATCCCACCTTCGTCGCCAGTGTTAAGTTTGCATGAAGAGTCAGCGCGAGGAGTTCCAGCAAAAGACTTTATTAGTGACTACAGCTCGAATAGACCCGTTCTGGCTTGGCTACGGCTGCTTCTTATAGCCTGCAGCCGTAGCTGCCAGCCAATGGAGTGCAGGATTCTTCCCGCACTATTTAAACCAATACCATTTGACATTTTACAAGAACAGTTCAAATAAACCAATAACATTCAAACCTACATACATAACAATGACAAATTGACAAAAGGGTACAATTGTAATTGTATGAATGAGTCAAAAGGTATAAAGTCTATGGGATTGAATTCAGAGCACAAAGATAAGAGGGCAAGGAATGCCAATATTGTGCAAATTAGTAAACCCCAGCATGATGGAAGTGCCCACAGTATTCATAGGAATATAGGTCACGCATATTTACCTACCATACAAAAAGTACCTGAGTGCTCTAAGGAACCATATAAGAAGAATTGTACTGGGCTAATAAATACACACTGCTGGAAGGATAAGAACAGATATAGATCTAGCTTCCAATATCCTATCCAAGCATTCTGAGAACCCCACTCACTAACCCTGAGATGGGAATAAAAGAGTTCTCATTATTGTGTATTGTATGAAATGAATTCTGGTAATTGTACACAGTATATATATATATATATATATATATATATATATATATATATATATATATATATGGCCCAAAATATTTTGTGTAAAGTTTGCAAACGCATAGAGAAGGGGATTGTCAGAAAGTGGAACTTTCTGGTGTTGCTATGCAGTTTTCAAACTTGTGGGGATTTGGAGGCAAACCAAATCCACCAATCACAGGGTAATACCAGATGCCCTGGAGTGGCATCATAAGCCACGCCCCTTAGTATATAAGGGGCAGCCCAACTGGCATTTTACCTCAGGAGGGAGATCAGAGGCCTAAACAGAGGCCTAAACAAAGGTCAGAGGCCTAAAGGGGATGTCAGAGGCCTAAACAGAGGTTAGAGGCCTAAACAGTTCTCTGTGGAGATCCATCTGAGGAGAAGTTTCTGAAGAGAAACTTTCTACTGGGGTCCATTGTTCTCCTTGCCTGCTCTTGCTGATATTATTCTGTGCTCAGCTTGAGTATCTCAGTAGCTTGAGGTGGAGGAACCTCTTGCCAGAAGAGAAAGGAGACAGAGAGAAGAAAAGCCTTGAAACAGTTTAAGTTCTTTAAAGAGGTCTAAGTTTCTTTAGGGTTTATCCTTAATCTAAAGGTGAGAAGAAATCCTAACTACATAGGTAGACAGAGAAACCAAGTAAGACCTAAGAGAAGAGAAACTTAAAGAAGGCACAAGAAACTGGTGAAACTTTCTGTAACTTTATTTGAATTAAGCTGCTTGTACAATAAAAGATTTGGTTTGAAGATCAAACTGGGCTCAGCATCTTTGTACAATTTAAATATATAGACAGATTAACAAGATCTTCTAAACAATAAGTCTATCATAGGATTGACTTATAAACATAACATTATTATTTTTTCAACACAGGGCTGCTTGGAGGAAAGAGCAGCTGTAGCAGCACGGGTGACTTGGGAGTAAGGCTGGAAGGTAATGGCCCCTCCCTGGGAAGATAAAAGCCAGCTGAGAAACTGCAGTTATTTGCAGAAGGCAAAGAAGTTTGATACTCGAGCCTGGTGGACATTAGAATATCTGAGTTGGTGTTTGGAGACTCTTTAATTTATTGTTTAGGAACTTTATCTGTTGTTCTTGGCAGCCTTGCAAAAATTTGGCAAGGATCTTTCTTGTTGGAGCTAATTAGTTGGAAGCAGCCTTTTATCTGTGAAGAAACAGGATTCATAAATGAAACAGTAAAAGGTTGTGCTGTTACCTTTCTCTTGTGTTTACTCTCTTGGAACCAGGTTTGGGTCATAACAGATATATTAGAAGGATGCTAGCCTAGGCATGTAGATCAGAGGTGGTATTCAGCAGGTTCTGACAAGTTCTGGAGACCCGATAGTGGAAATTTTGAGCAGTTCAGAGAACTGGCAAATATCACCTCTGACTGGCCCCGCCCCATCTATTCTCTGACTCCCAAGTTCCAGCTGATCGGCTGGGTCTTCTTTGGTTTCCTTGCACAGGAGAACGGAGCTGGAAAGCAGGTTAATGGGGTGGGGAGGGAATAGGATTTTGCAGTAACATTCCCCTATCGGGAGTGGGGAGGGAATGAAGATTTTGCAGTATCCTTCTCCAGCCACACCCACCAAGCCACACCACACCCACCAAGTCACACCCACAGAACTGGTAGCAAAAAATTTTGAATCTCACCACTGATGTAGATATATAAACTTTGATAACCTCTAGCTTATTATAATAGTAAATGGCACATCCCTTTTGATAAGAAAGCTTACTGCCATGCACATGCAATATATGAGGAAGAAGGGTAAATAGGAAAAAAACAGTCAAAAGAAACGTGTTAGGAACCAATAAGTGATTTTTCAGGATATTAACTTCCTTAATCATAACTATTTATTTTGTGTTTGTGTATTGTTTTGGGGTCTTGGCTCCTTTAGCTGCTGAGACTCTTGCTAAAATACTCCAATTTAAAAAAAAAAAAGGCTGAAAAATCCATTCCTCTATATCTGGGGATTTTTACTGACTTCAGAGCCAGGCTAAGACCTGTTTTGGGAACAATGTTAATCTACAAATTCAATTCAAATTCCATTTTCCCATTTGTCAAACCAAAATTCTTCCCCCCCCAAGTTTTTTATTTTTTACAAAAATATCAATGCAGTGTGGCACAGGAGTGTCCTACACTTTGATACAAATAAAATAATATTAATCATATTTGTTTCATTTAACAAGTTTATATAATTCTGGTTGTTGTTGTTGTTAGTTGCAAAGTCGTGTCCAACCCATCGCAACCTTATGGACAACATTCCTCCAGGCCTTCCTGTCCTCTACCATCTTCTGGAGTCCATTTAAGCTCACGCCAACTGCTTCAGTGACCCCATCCAAC
The DNA here is from genome assembly GCA_009733165.1 of Naja naja. Taxonomy (NCBI): domain Eukaryota; kingdom Metazoa; phylum Chordata; class Lepidosauria; order Squamata; family Elapidae; genus Naja; species Naja naja. The sequence continues at coordinate 64,484,577 of CM019151.1, read as the reverse complement.
CTCCTCCTTCTCTCCTGTCCCCTTCTTCTTCCTCTTCCCAGCATTAGGCTCTTCTCCAGTGAGTCCTTCCTTCTCATGAGGTGGCCAAAGTCTTTTGAGTTTCACCTTCAGGATCTGGCCTTCTAAAGAGCAGTCAAGGTTGATCTCCACTAGGACTGACAGGTTGGATCGCCTTGCAGTCCAAAGGACTCGCAGGAGTCTTCTCCAGCATCATATTCTGGTAATAATACACATATTTTTATTAAATTATAATCTTTCATTATTTAGTTATTGAATATTTCAATGTGTCATTTTTGTGCCAATCACCCTGTTCTACGTGTCATACTTTTAATACAAATAGAATATTATTAATCATATTTATTGCATTTAGCAAGCTTATATAATTCTGATAATAATACAAACATTTATGTTAAATTAAAATCTTCCATTGTTTGCTTGTTCAACTTATAATCCTTCATTATTTGGTTATTCAATATTTCAATATGTTACTTTTATGTCAATCACCATATTCTGCATGTCATACATTTTAATACAAATAAAGTATATTTTTAATATTTGTTACATTTAGCAAACATACACATATTCATATTGAATTATAATCATTCATTATTTATTTAATCAAAGACCAAAATCTTCTTATCCACTTTAAATCTGTCTAACAACTGAAGATAAACCATTGATAAATAAAACCCCTCCTTTTCTAGTTCTTCTCTTGTAATTAAATTGGCTTTCTAAATAGATGGAGGCTATTGCCATGCATAGCTGATGAAATAGCTCGGTTCAATTTGGATTACACCAGAAGCAGCCCAGATCAAACTAATGCCCAGATATAGATTTAGAAAAAATAGAATTAAATTTTCTGATTGGGATCTGTAGAAAAAAAAATACAAATAATGACATTTTGTTTTGTTTTTTTTAATTTTGCAGCAGGAGGGAATGAAAAACAAACAAAACCATTATGGAAAACATATGCTACTTTTCATAGCAATCAAGACATGAGGGTTTTTTGTTTAATATATAACTTGATCCTTTTCAAATCTGCTTTTAAACTGGCTTATGCCTTTGTGGTTTGGGGGCAGTATGTAATTAAATTTGCTAGAACAACCACTGTCTTTATAATCTTTATAATAACTATCTTTATAATAACTATCTTTATAATAACTATCTTTGGATCACAAACTCCCTCCCCTCTCTTGCTAAATTTTAGATGGGCGAAGTGGACAAAGTTAAGAGTTAAGAAGGATACAGTCTGTGTAGAACACAATAGATGTGATTGTTTGGGAGATGCTAATCTAGGTCACTACTGAATCAGTGAGTAGCCTGGATTTAGTTGACCAAAACAGGAACAGAATAAAATAGAGTAGAATAGAATAGAGTAGGGTAGGGTAGGGTAGGGTAGAATAGAATACGGTAGGGTAGGGTAGGGTAGGGTAGGTAGGGTAGAGTAGAACAGAACAGAACAGAACAGAACAGAACAGAACAGAATAGAATAGAATAGAATAGAATTTTTTATTGGCCAAGTGTGATTGGACACACAAGGAATTTGTCTCCGGTGCATAAGCTCTCAGTGTACATTCAAATGACAAAGTAAGAGTTCATATATCATTGATCATAGTTACAATAATTAAGCTCTGCCAGCTCTTCAAACACACTATGGTTGTGCAATCCATGGTGCATTCATCCTGAATTCCAAAAATGGACTGCTATAGAAACCATGGAAACTACCTTGGAGAAGCCATCTTAAGACAAAGGCAGGGACAGAAGTAGAAATTGAACTAATGGAAGTGGGAAAATATTAGAAAAGGGGGTTTCTCTCCATCCCAATTCACTTGCATACAACAGAGACATAAATATATTTACAGGATTTACAGATCAGTTTCCAAATCTGGTCTACCTCACAGGGTTAACAGAATACTGGATTTGGAAGGGACCTTGTAGATCTTCTATATCAATCTCATGCTCAAGAGACCCTATATCATTGTTCAGACAAATGGCTGTCCAATGACTGTCCAGTGATGGAGAGCCCATGACCCCTGCATGCAATCCTTTCCACTGATTAATTTTTCTCATTGTCGGGAAATTTCTCCTTATTTCTTGGTTGCTCCTCTCCTTGATCACTTTCCATCCATTCCTGCTTATTCTGCCTTCAGAATAGGTTGATTCCCTCTGCTCTGTGGTAGCCCCTCAAATACTGGAACATTGCTACTATGTCACCCCTACTCTTTCTCTTCATTAGACTAGGCATACCCACTTCCAGCAACTGTTCTTCATGCTTTATCTTCCAGTCCCCTAACCATCTTTGTTGCTCTTCTCTACACTCTTTCTAGAATCTCAACATCTTTATTATATCATGGTGACCAAAACTGGATGCAAAGTTCCAAGTAGGGGCTCACCAAGGCATTATAAAGTGGTACTAATACTTTACGTGATCCTGATTCTATTCCTCCTATTCCTTAGGTTGTTAATACAACCTAGGACTGCGTGGGCTGCTTGACATCAATCCTACAACTCATTTTCAAGGGAAACCAAAGATCTTACCTTTACTAATGGAGATGGCTTTTCTGATGTCATCTCCATGTTTCTTACACCTCTCCATCTCTCTCCCTCTCATTTTCCTACAGGAAAAAAAATAAGAGTGTGCCTTCCAAAGTTGTCCAAATTACATCAGATTTTTCTTTGAGCTTCAAATTCAGATTGGAAATGTGTAACTGTGTTGATACTTTTCCTCAACTTTTTTTTCCCAGTAAAGGCGAGGAACGGAAGAGAGGCTACCAGCTGCTTAATAAGTTTATGAGATCTTTCCTTTCACTTCCAGTCACAGCGTGTTTGAAGTACATGGATAAGATTACCAGTTATTGAAAGATAAGAAAATTGTTATAAAATTGTTTAAAGTCCCATCTTTTTCTTCAGCTGGAGTAACTTTTTAAGTCCTTATGCCTGTCTTTCTGAAATGTTACTTAACATAATACTTTTAAGTGCTTAACTTTGTAGGAAGCACTCAGGTAAAGACAACAATTGTCACAAATTAGATTTAAACAGTCATTGTGGCTACAAATAACAAACAAAAATCCATCCAAATTTTACAAGAGAAGTTTCTAGGGACATCCATAAAATGATTGTCATTTTCTTACAAACCATTAAAAATTTCATTTCATTTTTAAACATGAACATTTAAAATTCAGATGGTTGATACGGGTAGCTGCCAGCATCCTAAATATCAACCAAGTGTTGCTGTTGTTGTTGTTTTTGTTACTATTATTATTATTACACACAATTATGTAAAATCACAGCTTCCAGTTCTTCAGCTGGTACCAGCCTTCATACACGTCGAGTTCTTCCCAAGAACCTAGGATGTTGTGATGTATTGGTGTGGTATGTATGCTGATCCAAGGAGTGTGTTTTTTTGCAGTTGACAAATGGGAATTTTGTAAATATGCATGTTTTCTAAGTTCCATCCAAGATTTTGTATCATTATGGCAAGTTTATGCGAGAGTTTCAAGTTCCATGTTCAGATCTCCATACTCTGCGATCTCCAATTCTTTGTGCTTCATTCTACCATCCCCTCATACCGCCACATAAATTATATACACTTTCTTCTTCTCCACCAGAGCTAAATCTGGTGTTTTATGCACCAAAACTACATTTTTGTTTTATTAGGGAATCTCACAATATTTTAATATTTAACCTGCTCATTTTTCAGCTCGGTAGTCCTACTAATTTTACATTACTGGCATGTATTAATTTTTTAAAGATGTTCCAGTGAAGCATTTTGACAAGTATATGATATCCTGTTTCTTCTGCTTTTTTGCACCATCTGCACTTTGAATCATTTGATGATTTTTTTTTTCAATTCTCAGCTTGATTTTGTTTGTTTGAATAGCTTCCTCTTGAGCTTTCCAAATCAGTTTCTTTCATGTTCCAGTTCTAATTTTACCTTTATTCACTTTCCCCTCCAACTTTTGAAGGAATTGACCATCTGTTCCTCCTTTTATTACATTATCTCAAAAATTACGTGTCCATTGTCTAAGGTGACCAGACGTCCCGCTTTTGGCGGGACAGTCCCGAGTTTTAATAATTTGTCCTGTGTCCCGCGTCATTTTTAAAAAGTCCCGATTTTATTAGCAGAAGATTATCAGGTACTTACTTACTTATCAGGTGGGCGGTGGAGCCTGCGCGGGAAAAAGAGGCAGGGTCGTGGCCAGTGAGCGCCTGTGGGGAGGGGCACCCCAACCGCGCTGCCAGGGCTCGGGATATCGCAGCCCACTCACCCGGCTGAAGGGTCCATTGGACGGGAAGGGTGAAGGTGATGCCCCTTCCCGACAGGTGGACTCTGGTGGGGCAGGAGGAGGGAACTTGCCATGGGACTCTGTCTGCCTCACACACCATCGCGCGTCCCCAGCCATGGCTCGCAACTTCGAGCTGCTCTTTGAGTCCCTCGGCCACTTCGGCAGGTAAGCAAGCCCTGCGTGGAGACTGGGGGGTTAGGAAGGATGCACCGGGCAGGAAGAAGACTCACTCTTTGCTCCTCTCTCTCTCTCTCTCTCTCTGGACGGGGTTAAATGGACCGCGTGGGTCGGGACGGGGGGGCGAGGCAGCTTGGGATCGCAGGCATGCCCGACTTTCCTCTTTGCTCACCCTGGAGCAGTGTGTAACCACGTGGGAAAGACAAAGGAGCTGCCTGGGATTGGGCTCCAGGGTGAGACACCTGGCTGCCAGGGGGAAACCGATTTAGGCACCTCCAGCAACAAATCCCTCACGGCACCCTCGCCCGCTGACGGCATCCTCGCCCAATCCGTGGGGGTTTTCCCTTCAACCAAACTGCCTGGTTCGCAGGGTCCGCTGGATTACAGGCTGGTTTGGGAATCAACATCTATTCAAGCAGAACCTGAGAGAGGTCGCTGGTAGCTTGGTGGCTAAAGATCTGAACCCATGGGCACCTCCCCCCACCCCAATCCTAACCTGGCACGTGCTTGTGACTTTAACCCCTGAATTTTGTGACAGAGGAGGTGCGATGTCGGCTTTGGGGAGCTAGGAACGGGTAGCGGAGACCTTGACGATCGCATGTTATGTGGTGGAAAGGTGTTACGTGGCGGATTTAAGGCCATGTGGCTATTTCACCAGGATATGAGTTTCATATTATTTTTGTTAATTTTATACTTAATGCAAATTAATGCAAATTTTTACATACAAATTTTAACATGCAAATTTTTAGTCAAGAACCCCCCCCCCCATCAATGCTGTCCCACTTTACCAATGTTAAAATCTGGTCACCTTACCATTGTCCCATTATATTGTGTCACTTTTAGGTCTCTGCCCAGTGTCCGAAGTCACCATTATGAGATTGACAGCTACTGTATTTAAACTGTGTTTATTAAAATGTGTTTATTCCACATTTCAGATTTTGTAGTGATTGGTACAGAAAGATGTATCCACCATACTTATGCACCCTTCCATAAAATTAGTTTTACTTAATTCAGGACTTTCTATGTATAACCCAGACATGTTTTTCCATCTCTATTAATTGTCCTTTCTGAAGACCATAGTTGCCAATTTGGTATCATTTGTCAACTGGACCAAGTCTGGCAAAAGAGTGGAGGGGGGAAAGAGAAGGAAGGAAGGAAGGAAGGAAGGAAGGAAGGAAGGAAGGAAGGAAGGAAGGAAGGAAGGAAGGAAGGAAGGAAGGAAAGAAAAGAAGGAAAGAAATAGGGCACATTAACCTCTTTTCTCTACAAAGTTTCCTGCATTGCCAGTTTAAAACTATAACTTGTTGCAAAGGATGCTTGCATTGTGACCTTGACAATAATATGTTTTTTTTCTTATATTCCTGACTATTTTTTAAAATAGCCTCAGGAAGAGCCCTATTCTGTGTAAATGCTCCCCACTTCTAATGTTGATCCTCAGAAAACTATCATTTCCCTGTTTCTCTTCAAATACATTTTCTTTTTACAAAGATCTAATGTTCACCAAGAATGAATTTGCAACTAGAAAGGGATGCTTTAAAGCAGGGGTATCAAACACAAGGCCCACAGGCCAGCCTGGCCCACAATGTGGTTGGATTCAGCCCACGAGACCATCCTGAAAAATGTAAGGGGCCGGCCTGCATCACTTCACTGTAAGGGGCCGGCCCGCATCACTTCAGCCCAGTCTACCCAATGTGAAGAAGAAACATTGGGCCAGCAGTTTGGTGAGTGGCATCAAGCTGGGCACACCCACCCAATTGACCATGTCTACCCAGTCAGTCACACCCATCTGCCCCCTCTCCAAGGTCAACCACAGCCCCCATGCAGCCCTCAATAAAATTGAGTGTGAGACCCCTGCATTAAAGGAATACAAAAACATTTTTATTTTTTTACTAGGAACTGGCAGGAATCATTGTGCAAACAGGGAGTATGTAAAAGGAAGTATTGCGTTCAATTACTCCCAAATAATTTTGGGTGAGCATTCCCTGCATTCGAACAACACTTCAACTTAGCTGGAGAAGAAGAGATTAGAAGGTGAGATGTAAACAAAACATTTTAACTGCTCAGCTACTTTGGATTCGAAGCTCTGCATATTTCAGTTGTTATTAAGGCTTTTCACTCCCTGCCTCCCTTAATAACTCCCTATCTGTAACCTGTTACATAAAATTACAAATTGCTATCTAATTAGAATGAAAAGAACCTGAGACGTTGAAAAAGTCAAATTTGGGTGAAAGCTGAATCAATTTCATTGATTAGTCCAGGGGTGTCAAACACAAAGATGTGGTTGAATGTGGCCATGGGGGCACCCTGCATCACCTCAACAAAGTCTACCCAACACAAAGAGGAAGCATCAGGCCAGCGTGGTTTTGAGCTGGTCTATCCAGTGCGAAGAGGAAACATGCCAGCAGTTTGGGAAGTGGCATCAAACTGGCCACGCCCACCCAGTCTGCCACACCCAGTGAATGGCACCAAGCTGGCCACACTCCCCAGTCAGCCATACCCACCCCCACATGTTCAACCACAGCCCTGATGCGGCCATCAATGAAATTGGGTTTGCCTGGATTAGCCTACATGTTAGTTTACATGTACAAATTTCCTTGCCTTCGCCTTCATAAAGTCCAACTATGCATACTCTTTTACCTTAACTTCCCTCAAAGGACAGATATTTAGGGCCCTCTCATTTGTAGCAATGTCTGAGAGATATTTGCCCATACAATGTTATGCAATAACAATAAAGCTACCATTTATAGAATGCATATAGTTCTCTGAGTCATGATTGAAACCAAATAACATACGTAAGAAGAAAGCCATAATTCACCGTGACAGTGAGTTTCCAATATTTGTAAACCTAATTGAGTATCTGAAACAATTGCAGAAACACTCGTTTATTACAAAATAGCTTTAGCACATTTTCTAAACTGTAATTCCAAGCATTTAGTCAAATTTGTTCTAGAAACCAATCCTCATTAATATTCCTTTTTTCCTTCCAATTCCTCTCCTTCTTTCAGTCCATACCTTTACCTATCCATTGTTAACAACGCTAAGTTTGCAAACATTTAGATTGGTGACAACTATTTTAGGTATTGTTTCCTAGCTTTGTTGTTGATGATGATTGGGTGCATAGCAGCAGTGTGGAATCTGATAGGAGTAAGAATCAAGAGTATCAAAAGCCATCGTACCAAGATAAGTTGGACAAATTCAAGGTACACTACTCAACTTCATGATCTTCCCTTATCTTAAGACAAACCATTTTTGGCATGCTCCATGGAAAAATGTTTTCAAGATATATTACAAGTGGTGATTTTATATCTCAATCTATGGAGGAGGAGGAGGAGGAGGAGGAGGAGGAGGAGGAGGAGGAGGAGGAGGAGGAGGAGGGGGAGGAGGAGGAGAAACAGAAGGAGAGCTGTGGGGGTTCTTAGAGCTGTCTGAACTTGGTGGTTTCCTCACCCAATTAGGTAACATCCACAGTGGGAGGTGGAAGAGGAGGAGGAAATGATGATGAAAATAGTTTAGTATGAAGCTGAGAAACATATATTTGGAAATAGGTCAATTTAATTTCCCTTCTCTACATATATCCAATTAGCTCTATACCCGTGCTTCACTAAGAAACTATGTGATTGGGCTTAGTTTTTTGGGAGGAAAATAAGGGGAAAAAATTGTGCCTCTGACTACCAGCATCCATTGGTATTCATCTGGCTAGCATCAAGTCAGTGTGTGAGAGAGTTGAAAGCTGTTTGGAAACTGAAACAGTATTTGCTGGGTGAGCAAGGAGACAGCAAGGAGCCCAGGCGTGGCTTAGCTCAACTGTTCTGTACTAAAGCTGCTTGGTGCTCTGAATTTGAAACTGAAACTCCTCTCCTCTGCTTGTGTTTTGCATTTGGAACAGATTTCTTTCCAGGTAGGGAGAGGGAGTAGAACTCCTTAGCATTAGAGCATGTTAATAATAATATAGGAAATACTAATGCTCTGATGGTCATTTCAAAAAAATCCTTTCTTAGCGAGCACCTAGAAGCCAAGAGGAACATATGTGCTAAATTTCTTTACGGTTTTGGAGATTTTGTGATGATGTGTGAGTGGTATTTTGCTTTTATATATATAGATTGATGCTTAGAGAACTTGACCAATTAGCTTTAATCATTTGAAGAAGTTCCCCATGATTTTTCTGCTGGTATTTTTCTTAGTTGAGAAAGAAGGCAAATGAACTCAGCCTAATAATTAAACTAACATCATGTAAGTTGTTGTTGCTTCTACTGGAAGCCTAATTTTGGAAACCACATCCACCGTTATGGAAAGAAATACCATCTGTTAAAAATAGTTTTCCTTATTCTGCCCTGGTCTGATTGCCATTTTGTGATATATTTCTCTATTGCTTTCCTGTATTTTAATTCTTTTTGTAGATGTCTTTTGATTACATTCGGCTTAGGTTATTTTATTCTCCAGATATCCATATTTGTAGAGTCTTGAACATTTTTTAAAAGATGGAAAGTATAAAGTATAAAGTATAAAGTGGAGCAAATGTACAGTATAAGACCAAATTCATTTTTTTTGTAGCCACATAAGCTTCTCATATATACTTATATCATCTTTAATGTATGTTTATTTATTTATTCAGTTTGTACACCACCAAACTCCTAACAAGTCTGGGCAGTTTACAAGGGTAGTTTAAAAAAAACAATAAAAAAATACACAATGAAGAAGAATGAAAGAATAAAATATGGCAAAACTTTGTCTGGATGGGAATTCTCGTACCTTGTAAGCAATTGACAAATAAAATAAAATAAAATAAAATAAAATAAAATAAAATAAAATAAAATAAATCCTTGTCAAAGGCCAAAGATTGATTATCAAAATCTTTCAATGGGAACATGTTTCTCTCCATTTTATATACGATAGAGATGTTTGCAGTTCGCTCATTCATTCATTCCTTTTAATAAGGCTGGACCAGTTCATTACTGGTTTGTGTACTGTAGCCAAATTCTGTACAGCAGCATATGAGACCCAATAGGAATTGTTATCTATTAAGTGTTAATTGAACTAGAAATCTGTTGCAGTTAGCCCCTAATTGTATTTTTGTAAGCTTTTTAAAAAAACTAACAGATAGTTATTCTTTTGACTTGATTAAGTAGTATCTTGAGGTTAGGCTTACAGCTAACACCAGGTTGTTTCATATTAAGGTAGTGTTAATTAATTTAAAAATACTCAGAGAACTATATGCATTCTATAAATGGTAGCTTTATTGTTATTGCATAACATAATCTGTAGTCAGAATTTAGACTTATGCAATTACTTATCTTAGGTTACAACATTAAAACTATTTTTGGTAAAGACATACAAGATGATTATTAACTAATACCATGTTTCCCTGATAATAAGACCCAACCAGAAAATAAGCCCTAGCATCATTTTTCAGGATGCTCATAATATAAGCCCTACCCCCAAAATAAGACCCAGTTAAGATTGTCAGCCAGACGGACACATTTAATATTGTGTTTCCCCAAAAATATGTCCTAACTGGAAAATAATCCCTAATGTGACTTTTGGAGCAAAAATTAATATAAGACCCAGTCTTATTTTCAGGGAAGCACATTACTACCTCACCCAATCCTTCCCCATCTCATCAAGTCCTGCTATACTGCTCGTGGTATATACTTCAAATACACATATAAGGCAGGAAAATCATTCCAGTTGCTCAGCTCAAGCAAATAGGATAGCAGTGATACAGGAAGATGTAGAAACATTTTTGCTGCTTTAATGACAACTGTGTTGAGAAGCTGCTAGCACAACTGGAAGGGCAGTGTTAAGCATGGACTTAGCTTAGGATCCTTGAAAATCACAAGGCATAACTTTGTGTTCCTCTGAGATCTGTGAAGACTTAACTGATCATTCCCAGGGGAAGGTTAGCAGTTTAGGGAGATTCTTGTAACTTAAAAAGAGAACCAAAAGTTGCTTACTTTACAGATTTATGAGTGGCTATGGCTATGGAGTGGGCATCTCACAACTGCATCCTTTACAAAAGTCAGAAGAAAGCACTCTGTATTTTACCAAGAAAACCACATCATAGTTTTCTGAAGATTTAACTCCCTTGAGAAGTGTTTAATGCTGGGAAAAGGGGAAAGAAAGAGAAAAGCAAGATGGATAGACTCAGAGTGGTGGTTGAGTGTTGGAAACCACTGAAGAGCCAGGTGGAGGACAGGTGGAGGTAATCCTGGAGAAGGTGGCTTCTGATATTTCTATGGAGATTCTCAGTCATACAGGTCATGGCTGTTCCAAAGGTGCTTTTTCAAAAGGGGACTTCTTGGATGAGATGCAAAACATCTTCAAAGAAAAAGAAAAAAGTCCAGTTGCCTCCTGAAAAAGCATCTTTGAGTGACTTCTAATAATGTTGATGGTATATAATATTGCAGATGTAGTGTTATTGATATAACTTTATGTGATATGCTTGACAAAAACTTCAACTGGAATGCCCACAGAGGGATATGGTGTGAGAAGTCCAAACAAGCAAACCAATAGAAGTGGCATCATGATCCAAGCCATGTGGCTCTTGGACTGATGATTTACATGCACATGCTAGAAGGATGGAGTTTGTGTAACAACACTGCTTCAATCATCTTGCCTGTTTTGACATTGGCCATGGACACCATCAGACCAAAACAAATAACCTCAGTCCGAAACTCTGAACTTAGTGGAATTCAGATGTCATTCATGCATTGGTCTGCTAATTGTGTGGATCAATATTAGAGGTGGTATTCAGTCAGTTCTGACAGGTTCTGGAGAACCGGTAGTGGAAATTTTGAGTAGTTCAGAAAACCAGTAAATACCACCTCTGGTTGGCCTCACCTCCATCTATTCACTGCCTCCCAAGTCTCAGCTGATCAGAGTCCTAGCTGATCAGCTGGGTCTTCTTTTGTTGCCCTGCACAGGAGAATGGATCTGGAAAGCAGGTTAGTGGGGTGGTGAGGGAATAATAATAATAATAATAATAATAATAATAATAATAATAATAATTTATTAGACTTGCATGCCTCCCTCTCTCCCTAAGCACTCAGGGTGGCTCACAGTATAAAACCCAATACAATAATTTACTTAAAAATCAATTAAACATTACAAGCCTAATAATGGGTTTTTTAATATATTTTATTGTATTGTTATGTCTTATATTTGGGCTTGTTAGTTTAATGTCTTTTTAAATATTTATTGTTCTGTGTTTTAGCTGTGAAGTCTTCGGAGATGGGGCGGCATACAAGTTCAAATATAAATAAATAAATAAATAATATCAATAAAATGATTAAAATTCATTAAAATTACTCTAAAACGAACGCCCCCCCTTGGTTCAGTCCAGACCGGCCTGTTGAAAGAGCCAGGTCTTCAGGTCATGGTGGAAGGTGTGGAGATCAGAGGCCAAACGAAGGCCCAAAGGGAGCTGATTCCACAGGGTGGGTGCTCCCACAGAGAAGGCTCTACCCCTGGGCACTGCCAGCCGACAATGTCTGGCCGACAGTACCCCAAGGAGGCCCTGCCTGTGGGAGTGTACAGGGTGATCAGAGTGAGATACCAGCAGGAGACGCTCCTGCAAGTACCCCAGACCCAAGCCATGTAGGACTTTATATGTTGTTACTAATGGGGATTTTGCAGTATCCTTCCCCTGGAGTGGGGTGGATATGGAGATTTTACAGTATCCTTCCCCTGCCACCCCACCAAGACATGCCCATCAAGCCGCACCATACCCACCAAGCCAAACCACACCCACCAAGCCATGCCCACAGAACCGCTAGTAAAAAAAAATTGAATATCACCCTTGATCAATATTGTTGCCCATTGGAGAAGAACAGCTCAAAGATCTCACTTACCAAATCAAGGTCACCAGTTTATGAGACCTTAATATAGTTTGAATCTTGGAATAAAGACTGAACATCACCCAATCAAAATCTGTCAGTAGCAAACAACCAGTCACCCATGAATAGCCTAAGACAGCAATTTAAAAAAAAATTAAGACAAACATATACAAACAAAACATAAAAACATAAAACCATCTTCCATTTTATATACATACAGTGTGTCAGTTGGTTACAAATCTTTTGTGCTATTCTTTCATAGTCATTACTCACAGTTTATATAAATTATCACATTATCAATCTAACATATGCTTAAATATATATCAGTTATTAATCATTCATGACTAAACTGTTTATTCCATCATTTTATACGAGATATTCTAGCTTTTATTATGAAATTTATACTGTACTGTCATCCAATGGTTATATATATTTGTATTATATTTTATATCTATCTATTAAACTTCTATTACAAAATTTCCTAGTCTATTACATTACCATGTCTTTTTATCCAACCATTGATAAAACAAATCCCATATCATGTAAAATTGTTTATCTTGTTCTCTGATTTCAAATGTCAATTTACTCATTTCAGCACAGTCCATAATTTTCTTAATAACTTCCTCCTGCATAGGTATTTTTTCATTTTTCCAATTCTTAGCAAATACAATCCTAGCCACTGTTAAAACATTTACAATCAAATATTTAAATTCTTTATTGTACATTTCCAGTATAATTCCCAATAAAAATATCTCTGGCTTAAAGTCTATATGTTGTTTTATCATTTTTTCCAACCATGTGTGGATTTTAGTCCAATATCTTTTTGCATCCAAGCACATCCACCACATATGGTAATACGAACCAGGTATCTGATGATATTTCCAACATTTATCCGATTTATCCTTAAACATTCTTGCAATTCTCGTCGGGGGTAAGTGCCACCTGTAAAACATCTTATACAAATTTTCTTTATAAGCAGTTGACATTGTCATTTTATAATTTTAAGACCACAATTTTTGCCATTTCTCTAAAGCAATCCCATATCCAAAATTTTTCTCCCAAGCAATCATCGTTTCTATAACTTGTTCCTCCTCCAATTTAAATTCTAGTAAATGTCCATAAAGTTTTTAAATTACATTTTCATCAGTATCTATTAAGATTTTATCTAAATCAGTCAACTTCTCATAAATACCTTCTAATTTAATATCTTTATCAAACCTAGATTGTATTTGCAAATATGAAAACCAATTCATTTTTATATCTTGTTCCTCCAACGCTTGCATAGATTTAAGTTCACCCTTTTCATTCAATATCTCACCATATCTGTTTGTTCCTTTTTATATGTTATTGGATAAGAAAAGGCTTCAATGGTAGATATCCATAATGGAATTTTTAAGTAATATTGCTTTTTTATCTTCTCCCAGTTTAAAAACAATGCCTCTTGAATATAATGTCTTCTAAAATACCCTGTGTTTTAGTTCCCTTATATCAGATGAAAGCATGCCATCCCAACAGCAAGTCATGTCCTTCTAAAGTCAATAATCTACTGTTCCTTAATGTTATCCATTTCTTTACCCACATCAGATTTGTTGCCTGATAATGTAATTCCCAGTTGGGCAAAGCAAACCCTCCTCTTATTCTTGCATCTTGTAACAGTTTAAGTTTTATTCCTGCTTTTATTCTTACCCTGCCAACTACATTTCAACACAATTTTATTTAAGTCTTCAATAAACTCTTTCCCTAATCTAATTGGAATTGTCTGGAATAAGTATAAAATTCTAGGCCATACATTCATCTTAATTGTGGATATTCTCCCAATTAATAATTGTAAATTTTCCCATTTTGCCAAGTCTGTCACAATCTTTTGTTTGAGTTTAAGATAGTTATCCTCCTTCAATGTACTACATCTTGGTGTAACATATATCCCTAAATACTTAACCTTATTTGTGACCTGGGTTTCTAAAACTTCCTCCAACTCTTTCTTTCGCTAAGACAGCAATTTTATTGACTTCCTTCCATATTACTAGAATCTCTCCAAATTGCTTGCCTTCCCCTCAGAACAAGCAGGTAAGATTTCATGAACCTTGGGGTGAGTCAGGCTTATGTCTCTTGTGACTGCACAAGGACTCAAGGCTAATTCCCTACTTGACTCCTCCTTCCAACCTGGCTGGCAGTTTCCCAACAAAATCCTCATTCAACCCCAGAGAACACTGGTCGATTTTAATATTTTTCAACCTAATATAGCATAGCACTATGTGAAATTAGATGGATATAGTTTGTGCAATTAAATGGGAATACATTTGGAGATATCAATATAATAATATTGTTTTTTTTAAAAACACAGTACATTAAAAATAATTCTTACAATTTTTTTATTGTCAGGAAGGACAATAAAAGGGTACTAATTCAGGTTGACTTCTGTTTAATCACAGAACAATTTCTATTTGATTCACATTATAGAACACAGTAGCTTTTAAGAAATATGTTTACATGTTTATAAACAGTATAGTGTAGCAAACTCACACATTGTTGCTAGAGTGTATTATGGCAGATGAAGGAACTGTAAGCTTAAAATTCCAATTTCTATGAAGAAGTTTGCTTCATCTGTTGTTATATTTTAACAGGTTATATTTTTTTTTCTTTTAAATTGGGGAACATTCTCAGTTGATGGCCATCAATTTCTGAGGAGACTGGCAACTGTTCACTTTCTTAATCTTTTTCAATGTCTCATTTCTCATGGCATTTCTGTTTGTGTGCTACAATTTATTTCCTGTCTCCTGGTTGTTCCCCCCACCCTCATTACGTGACTGGATCCATGCAGATTATATAATGGGCAACTCTGAGTAGAATGGGACAAGGTCACCAGCTGTGTTGATGGACTTGAAGGGCAGAGAAGACACTGGAAGTAAATGTAATCATCATTACAGTGAGGAGTTGTTGCTAGGCTAAACAAAGTTTTTGAGTGGAAGTTAAAGTTTAATGATGTTCGTAGATTTTTAAATTCTAGCTTAAAACATGGCATGTGTCTTTCTTTGAGAAACTTTGACATGCTGCACCTGGAATGTATCCAGGAAATTAAAATGAGTATGGGCTTCTTTAAAAAAAAGTGTGAGATTTGATGTAATATGTTGGTTTAACAGAACCTGTTAACTCTCACCTTTTGAATTGCCCATACATTCATGAGAAAGACAACAAAAAATAATAAAAGAGGACTGTGTGTGTTCCTAACCTAACTCATTGCTTGAAAATTAAGTTGAATGTTCTTTAAAAAAATTCTGCAGTACAGAACAGCTTTATTACTACTCTATATTTTTCATATGTGAAAATGGGACTCGGTTTCAGACGCCAAGGAGAATGTAAAAAATGTAAAATGTTTCTTCCACTGTTGAAAATGTAATTGAAAAATGAAGAGAGAGGGGAGAAATGGAATATTTCCAACTTAGAACTAATATTGACCTGTTCCGTAATTTCCTGTTGAAAATGTAATTGAAAAAAAAGAAAAAAGAGAGAGGAGAAATTGAATAGTTTCAATTTAGAACTAATATTGACCTGTTTCATAATTTTTCAACATTTGAAGATTTTGTTCCAGACTAATACCATCTCAATCCTGTTCCTCCCCATTTTTGTTCATCTCTGCAATGCACGTAAAATGAATACAAAATAAGGCTTGCTTAGTCTTATTCAGGTTGTCTTACATAGCCAATTAACAATAGCAATGTATAATTGCATTAACTATAAAACAGCACAGTGGCAATTTCCCTACCGGACTCTTGCCAAAATGTTTAAATCATTTTTCTTGTAAAGACCTGAAGCTGAGCGAGAGTCATTTTGTATGCTAAATGCGAAAGTGTTTTCCTGAAGCAAAGAAAATGAATTTTCATACCATGTGTAGATGTGC
This sequence comes from Naja naja, assembly GCA_009733165.1. Lineage (NCBI taxonomy): Eukaryota > Metazoa > Chordata > Lepidosauria > Squamata > Elapidae > Naja > Naja naja. The sequence continues at coordinate 64,468,384 of CM019151.1, read as the reverse complement.
GTAAACCATAGAATACCTCACAGAATTAAAATTAACCAAACCTTCTTGGTAAAATATTCATTTTAAAAATATATGATTATATATTTCAGTCTATAACCAAGATGTTTAATGCTGTAAAACCCAAAGTCATAGTTGCTTAGCAATGAGTCTTAATAAATTTAAGAAGGGATGAATCATTAAGTGAGCTATCAGTTTCTTTTTTTAAAAAAAAAAGGAAGGAAAAAATAAGTGCAATTTTTAAGGTTGAAAACCTGCTGTTTACTTGACCTTTTTCCTACAATTATTGCTTCTAAGAAAACAATAGCAGTCCCTTAACACATAATTCTTGCATGGGAACAACTCTGTTGTGGATTTAGTCTTGCAATAAGCTCCTGAAACAGTAAATGGAAATTGTTGGGTTTATTCAGAGCATTTGGAGTAGATTCTAATATTCTTTTTTTTTTAATTGATCACACTGTATACAAATGAAGTGACATCTTTATTTTGTGCTTTGTACCATACCTTGCCAAATATCACATGAAAAATAAAAAATAACATATTTTACTAAGCGCCCTGAAAATCCTAGCTCTTTCAGAATTAAAATCTCTTCTTGGATCCACTCTTGGATATGATTTGAATTATTTCCCCCTTTACATTGTTCCTACCAACACAACTTCTGCTCAGTTGATTTACTGACCTTTGTTGATGCAGCTTTCAATGATTTTCTTTCATTTCAAAAGTAAGACAGATTTCAAGTTTTCAGGTGGATAGGGTTATCCGTAGCTTTACGGCTTTGGCCTAAAAAATGTTTTTCATGATGAATCAGAAATTGGAGACAGAGTGTCAGTTTTTGTTTGCTTTTGTTTTTAGCATATACCTGAATATCCTTCCATCCATCCATCCATCCATCCACCCACCCACCCACCACCCATCCATCCATCCATCCATCCATCCATCCATTTTGTTACATAAAAATTCTGTTTTGATATAGTCTGGCAGTGGCCTGAATGCTGCCTTTAATATGCACGGGCAAAGACAGCAATAACCTATCTCTTTGGGGCAAATCCCACCTATAGAAATAATAGTTAAAATTAAGGAAATAAATATATTAAATACATAATTACATGAAAACATCACAACTATCAGCAGCAAGCCAAATCTCAGCTGGTCACAGAAAGGTGAAACTAGCTAGCTTTTGGATCAAAAGCAATTCCCAGCTTAGTCAGTGAAGGTGGGGAAAAAAAGCTACATCTCTTCTGTATTGTACTGCATTGGCAAGCTGCATCTGTACTGCTGTCAAGGAAAAACAAAATGGATACATCCACAAAGTCGCCAGGAGTTGAACTTGACTCTATGAAGATTTCTTTTTTATTCTATGGATAGCAGTATTAAATCACCTGAAAAATTGTGTTGGGGATAATTTTAAAACTCTTTCCTTCCTTCCTTCCTTCCTTCCTTCCTTCCTTCCTTCCATCCATCCATCCTTCCTTCTTTCTTTCCTTCCTTCTTTCCTTCCTTCCTTCCTTCCTTCCTTATTTCTTTATTTCCTTCCTTATTTCTTTATTTCCTTCCTTCCATCCCTCTCTTATGCCGTCCTTCTTGCTTTCCTTCCTTCCTGCCTGCCTTCTTTCCTTCCATCCTATTTCCTTCTTTCCTTCTTTCCTTCCTTCCTTCCTCTCTTATGCCTCCCTTCCTTCCAATTTCCTTATTTCCCTCCTTCCTTTCCTTGCTCTTATTCCTTCCTTCTTTCCTTCCTTCCTTTCCTCCCTCTCTTATGTCTTTCTTCTTTCCTTCTTTCCAATTTCCTTCCTTTCTTTCCTTCCTCTCTTATTCCTTCCTTCTTTCCTTTTTCTTTTCTTCTTTCCTTTTTCCCCCTTCCTTCCTTCCTTCCTTCCTTCCTTCCTTCCTTCCTTCCTTCCTTCCTTCCTTTCCTTCCTTCCTTATCCCTGGACTTTTCAAACAAACATTTTTAACTCCATCTCAGTTTCAGGAAAGGTCACAGAGCAGGCAAGATAGTTCCAATGGCCCTGAAGAGCTAATGGATGCCTCTGTTCTAAGTTCTGTGTCCAGTCTGAAGACTTTCTTGTAGGATCAGAACAATGATATTCCTGCTCACTTGTTTGGGAGTGCTAGTTGCCTTTTGAGTAGCCAGAATGTGAATTTTCTGCATAATTATGATTGATTTGATCCTCTTTTCTCCCCACCATCTTAATCTTGGTTGTGTATGGGTTTGACCACAGATTGTGATTTGATCACAAATCCATACACAACCAAAGATGGTGTTGTAGGCACTGGGTAGGTCTAGTCTAGTGAAAGGAAGTAGTAGTGGTGACATGATAGAAGTATTCCGATATCTGAGAGGCTGTAACAAAGAAAATGGGGGTCAACCTATTTTCCGAAGTGTTACCTATTTATCTACTTGCATTTGCATACTTTTGAACTGCTAGGTGGGTAGGAGCTGAGGCAAGGAATGGGAGCTCTCCTTATTGCATGGTGCTTGGGTCTCAAACCTAGCTGACAGCACAACATCTTAAACCTCTGAGCCATTGCATCCCTGATAACAATTTTAGCCTGGCCTAAATATGCAGTGTCTCAGTGTCTAAGACGCTCAGCTTGTCGATCAGAAATGTCAGCAATTTGGCGGTTCAAATCCCTAGCACCACATAATGGAGTGAGCTCCTGTTACTTGTCTCAGCTTCTGCCAACCTAGCAGTTTGAACACATGTAAAAATGCAAATAGAAAAATAGGGACCACTTTGGTGGGAAGATAATAGTGTACCATGCACCTTTGGCATTTAGTTATACCGGCCACATGACCACGGAGATGTCTTTGGACAGGCTGGCTCTTCAGCTTTGTAACAGAGATGATCACCGCAACCTAGAACCAGAAACAACTAGCACGTATGCGCGAGGGGAACCTTTACCTTTTAAAATATTTTTTTAGCAACTAGTTTTGCTTCAGCTTCTCTGCAGTGTGGAAATCTTTGCCACTTTGTTATTTATTTAGAGCTTTGATTTATATTCTTCCTTTCTATCTAAGCAAGCCCTCAAAGCAGTGAGCAGTAATTAAAATATAGACGACACAACAGAAATGTTAAAAAGCATTCATTAAAATTAATGAAAAGCATTTGCCGTCCCTTCTCTTCTGAAGGCAGAGACAGTGGAAGCTCCATGTTATTCCCAAGGGAATGTATTCCATGATTTAAGAGAGGTACAGGAGAAAACCCAGAAAGAGGGATCTCTTTGAAGGAACCCTTCTTTTGGACAAGATTTTAACAAATCCTTAGAGCATAACCTATTTAACGGTTGACAAATAAATACCAATGCCCTAAAATTAGCAGCCAGAGGAGGAGACCTTCCATAGTGGTCATCTTACGTTTCCTCCACCTAACAGTGATCAACAACAGGAATGTTCACAGTTGGGAGAAAGTCAAAAAATGTAATAGCTAAGACTGTCCACTCAAAACTTTGCTCCTTTTTTACATATGTGGCTTTTGTGACTAGACAAACAAAGTTTTGGGCTTTATTTCTTTGACCATTATATTGATTTTTTTACACACACACACCCTGGATCATATTTAGAATAACAGAGTTGAAAGGGACTTGGGAGGTCTTCTAGTCCAGCCCCCTGCTTAGGCAGGAAACCTTACACCACTTCAAACAAATGTTATCCAATCTCTTCTTTAAAATTTCCAGAGTTGGAGCATTCACAACATCTGGAAGCAAGTTGTTTCATTGATTAATTGTTCTAACTATCAGGAAATTTTTTCATAGTTCTAGGTTGCTTCTCTCCTTGATTAGTTTCCATCCATTGCTTCTTGTCCTGCCCTCAGGTGCTTTGGAGAATAGCTTGAGTCCCTCTTCTTTGTGGAAAACCCTTGAGATATTGGAAGACTGCTATCATGTCACCCCTAGTCCTTCTTTTCATCAGACTAGACATACCCAGTTCCAGCAACTGGCCCTAGTTATCCGTCTAGCAGTTAAATCAGGCACCAATTAATTTTTTTAAAAAATCTGGACATTTTTTAAAGATAGGACATTGACTCTTGCTTTTTGCAGGAATCATGACCAAAGCATGGATGAATGTTTACTGAATTAGACCAGATATTAAAGGTTTTATGATTATATAGCATGCTATAGTTCCTCTAAATTTGTGATGTCTCCCTTGGAAGACTCCCCAGATTCCTCCTCAGATGTCAGCTCAAGGAAGGGTGAGATCATTCCTGGCATATCAGGAACTGAGTTGATTGACGGCTCTGAATGTCTGTAGAGATTTAGAGGAGGCTTCAGCTGAGGAAAGCTTGCAGTGGCAGATGGCTAGTGAAGAGGAGGAGGAACTGCCTCCTGCACCTCATCCAAGAACACGTAGGGCAGAGAAAAGTCAGGAGCAGCAGAGGTCAGCCAGACTACTCAAGATGAGAAAGTCCCACCCATCTTTGTTGGGCTGCACCAGAAAGCTAGCTATTTATCACAGTAGACAGATGGAAGCATTGCTGGGAACAACATGTTTTTTTTCTAGTGGTGTGCTTTTCATCATCATGTTTCCTGCTTCATTCTGCATTGACACTGTGTTGGGAATTAATTCATGTCTTGGAGATGCTGGACTTTTCTTGCCTCATGAGCTCTCTTGTGTGTGGATTTAAGTTTGTCTGGTGAAGTTATTTTGTTTGAGCAACTTTCAATTGCTTTGTGGACTATTGGGCCATTGCTCTGTGGACTAATATTGGCCTGCTCGTGGCTGGACTTATTTGAGACAGTTCTGAGTTTTGGTGAAGGGAATTTCTGGGGAATATTAATAAACTCAGTAAACTGCAGTTATGTGTGTGTGTGTGTGAGTGACCGGGTGTCACTTTTTACACAACACAATCACTGTTTTGAAGTGCTTGATTAGATATATTTTATCTCTAATGAGATCAAGTTAATTTGTATATCTAAATGACAACTATTCCCAAATCACCACTGATTTTTTTTCAAAAAGAACAATTGAGTTGCCTGTAATATGCTAAACGTTGTAGTTGCTAGCTAATTTAATTTATGCATTAAACTATCCAATACTAAATAACAATAAAAAACTAAATACACAGAGATTTATTTTGCCTATGTAAGCTGCTATGTACTTAAATTGTGTATTTAATATGTGATGCTTGCTATCCAACTCGCATTCTAGCAAATTGTCACTATCATGATTAATAGCTCTTTTGAAAAAACAATTAAGTTTGCATCTTCTTACTCAATCAACTACAAAGACATATTTTTCCTCATGGAAATAAATTTATCAGCATATAATTTTTGCAGCTATAGGTTAGGATCTTAGAGATTAATTAATTGTTCCATATCAAAAATTCATCAACCTATTGATGCATTTATCATTAACAGCAAAATTTACTTACATCATATTCTTCTTACTTCCTATCACTCAGCATTTGTACAAGTAGATGAGATCAGGGGCTGCTTCATTAAATTCCTAATATTTATTTCTCTTTCTCTCAATTGAAAATGTAAAGTTAAACTTAACTTTAATGTGACTTTATGAGTACAATCACGCAGGGGTTTTCTTTTGGTAAGAATTACGGGAAATCTTTGCATTAAAAATACAGTGAAGAAGCAGAGATGATTTCTCAGTTTGAACAACTTACTCCATTGAGTAGCCAACAGACATTCCTCTCCTTTCCAGTTTCATATAGTGTTAACTCATACACAATCCTGAGTCATATTACCTGGTTTTGTTCTCCAAAATCTTCTTTTCTTCCTGCTTTAGTACTGACTGCTGTTGTGCTGTGGGTCACTGCTATTGTCTTCAACTCCCAGAATTCTCTCTAATGGTCACAGAGGCTGTGGAATTCTGGAAATTGTTACCTACTTGAGTTTAGTTTAGTTTAGTTTAGTTTACTTTATTGTCATTGCGCCTTGTACAATGAAATCAAACACCATCTTCAGTGCACATCATGACCATGACCATGAAAATAAACACAAACACACATCCTTCACCCTTCACACATTGAACCAAAAACCACCGACACCACACCAATACTGCACTATACAGCAGAATTCAAAAGAGCTACTGCCCTGGGATAGAAGTTGTTTTTCAGCCTATTTGTCCTTGTTTTTATTATTCTGTACCATCTGCCAGATGGTAATAGTTCAAAAAAAGGGTTCCCCGATGAGATGGATCTTTGAGAATATTTTGAACTTTCTTAAGGCAGCGGGAGCTATAAAGCTCTTCCAAAGAGGAGAGAGGGCAACCAGTGATTTTCTGGGCAATGACATTAACCCCCTGGAGTGCTTTCCTATCTGCCACTGTGCAATTGGCAAACCCTACAGAGGTGCAGTAAGTTAAAATGCTCTCTATGGTGCAGTGGTAGAAGGTCACCAGCAGTTTTTCATTCAGTTGTTGTTTTCTGAGAAGTCTCTGGTCATATAATCTCTGCTAGGCCCTTTTGACCAGTGCTGCAATATGAGCACCCCAGGTTAGGTCCTCTTTTATGGTAACATGCAGAAACTTAAAACTGGCCACTTGCTCCACTCAGTCTCCATTGATTTAGCAAGGGCTGGATTTCTGATCTGTTCATTCTATAGTCCACTATAAGCTCCTTGGTCTTATTGGTGTTGAGGACCAATAAGCAACCTCATCTTGGTAGGCAGACTCATCCCTGCCCCCCCCCCCAAGATGAGTTCCACCACTGTTGTATCATTTGCAAATTTAGCAATAGTGTTACTAGCATGAGTGGGAATGCAGTCATGCACATAAAGAGTATAGCGTAAGGGACTCAACACGCAACCCTGTGGTGTACCTGTGAGACTGTTAAGATTTTAAAAAGCTGCTTTTGAAAGTTTTCTCAACACTTGGCTTTAGGATCTTAGTATGTCCTCTTAACAAGAAGAGATCATACATAGGCAAAGTCAATTTAATTATTGTGAGAGTCTTCTGATTCGTGCTGTGAATCTGTAGAATGCTCATTATTTTTACACATTATATTAAGGACCCTTGTTTCATTGAAGCATTTTTTTGTGAATGAATAAAAATTCCTCCCCAGGTAATCAGGAGATAGAAAGTAATTTATTATTCTACTCTAGCTCAAGAGGAAAAACAAAAAGGATAATCATTTGTAACTTTCTCACTGAAGGTGGATTTTATTTTGTTTCTTCATTAAGCTGTTTTCTTTCTCAAGTTTATTTTACATTCCCACTTGTAAAATATCTATTCTTCAGTTCCCCAGAGTTTGTGTTGAAACATTTGTCTGACTTGTCACCTTTTGAGTGGGGAAATAGGGATGCAGACCTGATCTCAGGCTTAATTTTCCCTGTAATATCCTCTGTGAGTTTTAGTGAAAACAAAAGAGAACTAAGGCACAACAAGTTAAGGAGACAATGATGGTATGGGCTAAAAACTTTGGATACAACATTGAATTGGATAAATGGCATAAACTTTGGGAAAGAAATAGGAAATTGACATTGGCCACATCATACAAAGAAAATCTTTATAAAATGTTTTACAGGTGGCATCTTCCTCTGGCAAGATTGGCCAAAATGTTTAGTAATACATCCTTGAAATGTGGAAATGTAAAAAATTACCAGATACATACTACCACATGTGGTGGACGTGTGAAAAAGCAAGCAAATTTTGGTGACAAATCCAGATGTGGTTAGAAAAAAATGATTGGACAATATACAGAATTTAAACCAGAATTATTTCTATTAGGAATTATAACAGATGGCTATAGTAAAAGGTCAATTTACCTAATAACACACATCCTGATGGCAGCCAGAATGGTATATGCCCAGCAATGGAAAAGTGAAAATACCCCTTCAGAAAAGGAAATATTAAAGAAAATATTAGTCTGCACAGAACTGGGCAGACTAACATTAGAATTAAAAAACAAAAGGGAGACAGAATATTATGACAAATGGAATAGATATTATAAATGGATGGAACTAAGAGGTGGGAGTTGGAACTTCAAATAGCTAGGCTAAATAGACAAGGAATAAGACATTATATATGTATTAGAATGAGTATGTTGGTCAAAAATAATTGTACAAGACTAGCAATGAATAAGTAGTATATATGTCTTTCATTTTGGTTTGTATGGCGGAAGAATATACATATATATATATATATATATATATATATATATATATATATAGGTCTTGGTGTATTCGGTCTTGTCCGTGTAAGATTGAGAATACCTTGGCAACGTTTGAAATCTCATCCGTCATCTTCAGGCTGGTGTCTTCAGCTTCGTTCTCCTGGGAGACACCAGCCTGAAGATGACGGATGAGATTTCGTCAAACGCTGCAAGGTATTCTCAATCTTACATGGGACAAGACCCAATACACCAAGACCTACATACCTTTACCCGTGAAAATCTACGAAAACATATATATATATATATATATATATATATATATATATATATATATATATGTCTTGGTGTATTCGGTCTTGTCCCATGTAAGATTGAGAATACCTTTGACGTTTCGACGAGATCCCACTCGCCATCTTCAGGCTGGTGTCTTCGGCTTTGTGCTTGTGCCAGCAAAGCATGATCTGAGCTGCCTTCTCTCTATAAATACTGGAGGGGGTGTGTGGTGTGCTGGCTCTGCTGTAAGCGGGTTGGTTGGCTGTGTTTTTGGCTGTGTTGTTGCTTCTTGATTGGTTGATGGAATTGGTGTTTGCTGATTGGTTGGCTGTGTTGTTGGCTGTGTTGTTGCTTCTTGATTGGTTGATGGAGTCGATGTTTGCTGATTGGTTGGCTTTTTTGAGTGTGTTCTTGTGTTCTGCGATGCGAGCATTATTCTCCTGTTGGTTTGTCCAATGTATGTGGCTGGGCAAATTTTGCATGGTATTTCATAAACTCCTTGGTTTTCTAGCTGGATCTTGTCTTTGGGGTTTCTTAAGATGTTGGCTATTTTTTGGTCAGTGCCAAAGGCTGTCCTGATATTGTGTTTGTGGAGAATTTTGCTGATTTTATCTGTGGTGCCTTTAATGTAAGGGAGGAGGGCGATGCCATTGTCCTGTTCTGTGTCTTGGTTTTTGGGGGGGAGTCTCCCTTAGGATTAGGTTGGTGATTGTGCTTCTTTGGAATCCATTGGACATTAATACGTTAGTGAGGTTGTGTAATTCTGTTCTCAAGTGGTCTTTGTCAGCTAGGCGTTTGGTTCTGGAGATGAGGGTCTTAGCTACGAAGTTGATCTGTGCAGGGTGGTGATGGGATTGTGCATTTAAGTAGTGGTTGGTGTGTGTCTTCTTCTGGTAGATGGTGTGTCCTAGGGAGCCATTGGGTTTTTTGTAAATTAGGATGTCCAGGAACGGAAGTTGGTTGTTGGTTTCCGTTTCCATGGTAAATTGTATTTTGGGGTGTAGGCTGTTGAGATGTGTGAGGAAGTTGTCCAGTTTTTCTTTCCCATGTGGCCAAATTACGAAAGTGTCATCTACATATCTAAGCCAGAGTTTGGGTTTGTATTCGGATTTGTCTAGAGCATTGGTTTCAAAATGTTCCATGTATAGGTTAGCGATGACGGGTGAGGGGTGATCCCATAGGTGCTCCTTCTATCTGTTTATATCTTTGTCCATTGTGGATGAAGTATGTGTTGGAAAGGCAATGGTTGGTCAGATCTAGGATGTGCTTAGGGGGCTTGTATTTGTTTTGGATAGCTGTCAAGGCTTCTTTAATAGGTACTTGGGTGAAGAGGGATATGACATCGAAGCTCACAAGTAGGTTGCTGTGTTGTAGGTTTTGTTTCTTTATTGTTTCTATGAAGTGGAAAGCGTTTTGTACGTGTGAGGTGATGGATTCTGTGTAGGGCTGGAGTTGTTTGGCGAGAAATTTGGCAAGGTTCTGTAGAGGTGAGCCTATGGAGCTGACTATGGGTCTGAGTGGTGTTCCTTCTTTGTGTATCTTGGGGAGACCATAGAGCTTAGGGCATCTAGATGATTTTTCTCTGGGGATGATTCTTTGTTGGATCTCTTCACTGATGGGTGAGGCTTTTATTTTGGATTTGGTGGTTTTCTCCAGGTAGGTGGTGGGGTCTGTGTTTAGAGGTTTGTAAGCGGGGTCTTGGAGTAGGTTGGATAGTTTGGATTGGTAGTCAGATGTGTTCATCACGACTGTCAGATGTGTTCATCACGACTGTGGCGTTGCCTTTGTCTGCTGGGAGGATGATTATGTTGCGGTCTTTCCTCAAGTTGCTGAGTGCTTTTTGTTCTTCTTTGTGTAAGTTGCTTCTGGGTGGACTGCTGGAGCAGAGGACGTTGGTGACTTCAAGTCTGATTTTATTGGCTGTATCTGGGTTAATTTTGGTTAGGCTAGCTTCAACTCCACATATGATGTTTTCAGTGGGGATGCGTTTGGGGCGACAGCAAAGTTGAATCCTTTGGAAAGGACATTGGTTTCTGCCATGGTGAGGGTTCTGTCTGATATGTGTGTACTGTTTGTTTCATGCATTGTTGTGGGTGGGGTTGGGCTTCTGGCGTTTCTCTAGTCTGTGGAGTTTGTTGGTGTGTGTGTCTGTCTTGTGAAAGGTTTCTGTTTCGCTCTCCAGAGGGCTAGTTGTTTGGATTTGTCCCAGAGTGCTGGGTGGACTTTGTTACTGAGTTTGAGGTGGAGGGTGAGTAGGTCCCTGTTGGTTTGGTCTAGTAGGAATCTTTTCCTGTGGAGTTCGTTTCTGATTAGAGCTAATTCAGTTCTTTTCAGGATCCTTTCAGTGGCTGAGGTTTTAGTGTGGAATTTGAGTTGGAAGCATGTGGGGATCACGTTTTTGTCTTGGCAATTGCATAGGAATGTGAGGTCACATAAGATGGTGGCTCTTCGGACTTCAAGTTTCTCATAGATCCGGGTCAGCTGGAAGGTTTCCTTCCCGTAGAGGTAGGATACCCTGTGTTTACTTTTGCAAACCAAGGCCCGGAATGTCACATCACAGCCTTCCACCCAGGATACTACATCATGGAACTCAGGAGATTACAAACAAAACATCAGGAGGTTGCAACACAGACAACGACCCAGGAGATTACAGCACAAGACCCAGGATGTCACAACAATAGAACTCAGAAGATCATCACACAGCCCATTACCCAGGTCGTTACAACACAAAGGCTGAGAGACACATAGCCAGTACCTCAGCCACACAGGGTCTCAGGAAAAAGCCATCCAATCTGCATACATCAACTCCATCAACCAATCAGAAGTAACAACACAGCCAACTCTGGAGTTTAAAAGAAAAACAGCCACTATCACACACTTCTCCCAGAAGAACAAAGCTGAAGACACCAGCCTGAAGATGACGGATGAGATTTCGTCGAAACGTTGCCAAGGTATTCTCAATCTTACACGGGACAAGACCGAATACACCAAGACCTACATACCTTTACCCATTGAAAATCTACGAAAACAAATATATATATATATATATATATATATATATATATATATATATATATATATATATTGTTTTGTGGGTCTTGGGTATTCGGTCTTGTCCCATGTAAGATTGAGAATACCTTGGCAACGCTTCGAAAATCTCATCGTCATCTTCAGGCTGGTGTCTTCAGCTTCGTTCTCCTGGGAGAAGTGTGTGATCGTGGCTGTTTTTCCCTTTTAAACTCTAGAGTTGGCTGTGTTGTTACTTCTTGATTGGTTTGTGGAGTTGATGTATGCAGATTGGATGGCTTTTCCTGAGACCCTGTGTGGCTGAGGTGCTGGCTGTGTGTCTCTCATATATATATATATATATATATATATATATATATATATATATATATATATATACCGTGTTTCCCGAAAATAAGACACTGTCTTATATTTTTTGGCTCCCAAAAACACACTAGGTCTTATTTTCGGGTAGGTCTTATATATTTATGGTGCCAAATAGTGGGTGTGAGTGTGTGGGGGGGGTGTTTTGCGGGTACACGGTTGCTCCCTGAAAAGTCTTCTTGGAACTGGAGATTTGCACTAGGTCTTATTTTCGGGGTAGGTCTCATATTAGGGCAGGTTTAGAAAATAGTGCTAGGTCTTACTTTCGGGGTAGGTCTTATTTTTGGGGAAACACGGTATACACACACACACATACATACATATATATATATATATATATATATATGTATGTGTGTATGGTATTTAGGTTTCTGCGGGTATTTTCCCACGTCTTAATAGTTGTGCTTTTATAGCGACGTTTCGGCAGAATCTCATCTGCCATCTTCAGGCTTGTGTATTGGGTTCATTTTTAATCATGTGTCTCAGGCTTGGCAGCCATTTTCTGTTTTAATTTGGTGCTGGTTTTGTGTTTTATTTGAATGATTTTTTTCTTCATCTTGATTGGCTGGGAGTCTAGGTCTGTGTTTATTGGTATTCAAATTGCTGTGTTCTTGATTAGCTGGCAATATTGTGTTTTGTGTATTGGGGGCGTGTTTGGGTTGGAGGTATTGGGGTTTTTTGTTTGTGTCCAGGTGTTAGTTTGGATTGTGGTCTAGAGATTCTTTTGTTTGTGAGTGCAGGCTTCCAGATGATTGATAGTCTGGTGGAGTCATCTCTTCTATTCATACTATTAGGTCTTTTATCAATATTCATAATAATCATAATTATCATAATTATCATAAGAAAACACACACACACACATATATATATATATTTAGTGGAGGGATACAACCCAATGGTGAGCATATGATCATCTTTTTTTTCAAAAATCCTTGTATTGCTTTCTAAAATAATGACCCCCCAAAATGAAAAAAAAACAAAAATAAAAATACATTATCAAAGAAAAAAAACACAGAGAAAGTTCTTTTTAAAAAAGTGAAAAATACAACAAAAGTAAACACAGGGTATCATTTTAGCAGCAAATAGTTGCAATTCTATATATGGTTATTTAGTGCAATTATGATTTATATATGTGTGCATGTGTGTATACACACACATAAACACACACAAACATATATAACATTTATTCAACATTTGTGCTTTTTAACCTGCTGTATTTTGTATAAAAGTCCCATATTTTATTATCCTTGTCCTTATAAAGTCTACTACTAACCACAGTCTGCTGATAGGTGGCAAGAACAATCATTTTCATAATCTATTGAGTAAAATTGGCCATTTGTTTTTCCAAGGCTGCAATGTCAGTCTTTGCCATAATAATTCTAGTTAGGTTGTCCAGTTGTCAAATTCTAGGTATGTAGTTCAAAAGAATATTAGCATCTGAAGGTTTTAGTTTTTGTCACATAATGCTATTTATATAATCCAACAGCATCTCCAAAACATAGTAAGCACAAGGCATTGTAAAAATAGGTATTTTAAAGATGCCTTATCCTTTTTATATCTCCAACAAGATTGTCTTTTTGACACTCCTACAGTATACAAACATTATGGACACCAATAGATTTTAAACATTATTTTTTGTTCTAATTTCAAGTCCATTTACACTCTTGCTATAAAAGTGAAAACATTCTCTCATTGTCAGGCAATATAAGAACTTCCAGTTCTTTGTTCCACTCATGATTGAGCTTCTGTATACCAATTTTTTTTTAGATTTATATGCCGCCCTTCTCCGGAGACTCAGGGCGGCTTACAATTTTTGGGATTCAACACAGTGTGCTCAGCAATAGCCTTCCTTCCATTGTATATGCCTGCTTATTACTAAGCGGCATTTTTACAAAGTCAGCCTATTGCCCCCAACAATCTTGGGTCTTCAATTTACCTACCCCAAGAGGATGGAAGGCTGAGTCAACCTTGAGCCTGGTGGGATTCGAGCCTGCAGTAATTGTAAGCAGCTGGAACTTAAATGCAGGCATTTAACAGCCTGAGCCACCATATATATTGATATCAGATAGAAAGTAGGCTTTTTTTAAATTTTAAAGAGTTTAGTAAATTTAGTAAATTCAAGTAATAATAATAAGGGGCATGTAATAATAAGGGGCATCGTGCCTCCCGTCCCTGTCCTATTGTCCCCATTTATTTGTACCTATTTCCTGTATTCTTACTCATGTTTATACTTATACCTATTACCTTGTAAGCAATTGACAAATCAAATCAAATAAATAAATAAAAAATAAATAAAATAAACAAGAACATCAGGTGTCTCACAAGCTGAAAATTTAACTTCTCCAAAACAATGTTTGTTAACAAATGTTGTAACTCTAAATATTGCCATTGGCTCACATCTGGTAAATTATATTTATCTCTTAAAACTGTATGCTAAAAATCATGTATCAGTTGTATGTATGCATGCATGTACTATATCTATCTATCATCTATCTATCTATCTATCTATCTATCTATCATCTATCTATCTTTCTATAATCTATCTATCTATCTATCTATCTATCTATCTATCTATCTAGCTAGCTAGCTAGCTAGATAGATAGATAGATATAGTACATGCATGCATACATACAACTGATAAATGATTTTAGCTAGCTAGATAGCTAGTTATCATCTAACTATCATCTATCTATCTATCTGTCTATTTATCTATCATCTATCTATCTTTCTATAATCTATCTATCATCTATCTATCTTTCTATAATCTATCTATCTATCTATCTATCTATCTATCTATAATCTAGCTAGCTAGCCAGCTAGCTAGGTAGCTATCATATAACTATCATCTATCTATCTATCTATCATCTATCTATCTATCATCTATCTATCTATCTATCTATCTATCTATCTATCTATCTATCTAAGGGCCTTGGTGATAATAGCCTAGCACTTAGCTCCAGCTGCCTGTAATTATTGCAGGCTCGAATCCCACCAGGCTCAAGGTTGACTCAGCCTTCCATCCTCTCGGGGTAGGTAAACTGAGGACCCAAGATTGTTGGGGGCAATAAGCTGACTTTGTAAAAATGCTGCTTAGTAATAAGCAGGCATATACAATGTAATGAAGGCTCTTGCTGAGCACATTGGGTTATGCTCCAAACCTTGTAAGCCGCTCTGAGTCTCCGGAGAAGGGCGGGATATAAATATGAATAATAAAATAAAATAAAATATCTATCTTTCTATTATCTATCTATCTATATCTATCTATCTATCTATCTATCTATCTATCTATCTATCTATCATCTATCTATAATCTATCTATCCATCCAGCCATCCAGCCATTCATCTGTCTGTCTGTCTGTCTGTCTATTTTTATCAGCATAATTTCTATTTTAAAATGGGAGTGCTACAAAAGTGCTAACCTAATTCTGCTAGTCTCAGGCACTTCAGGTTAATAAAATAAAAATATATCCTTAATGGATACTGTAAATTACTCATCAATGAAGACTAGTTTTACCAGTCCTTTTGTCAGCTTCAGGAACCAACGAATAGGCCTAGGGGTGGCATGAAAGCAGTATTCCAGTATTTGAGGGGCTGCCACAAAGAGGAGAGGGGGTCAACTTATTTTCCAAAGCATCAGAGGGCAGGACAAGAAACAATGGATGGAAACTAACCAAGGAGAGAAGCAATCTGGAATTAAGGAGAAACTTCCTAACAGCAAGAAAGATTAACCAGTGGAACAGCTTTGCCTTCAGAAGTTGTAGGTGCTCCATCACTGGAGGTTTTTAAGAAGAGACTGGACAGCCACTTGTCTGAAATTGTATAGGGTCTCCCATTGAGCATGGGGTTGGACTAGAAGACCTCCAAGGTCCCTCCCAGCTCTATTCTGATCTAATTACATCATGAAATTTCCAAAAATAGTCCAGAAAGGGACAACAGAAGATTAGTCATCTCTTGATCACCTAAAGATCAACATTTCTGATGATGAAGAACAAGGCTGCTCAGAAAATAACTGCAGAAATCAATATGTTTTCCAGTTTCAAAAACACCACCGTTTACTAAGTTATGCAGCCATCTGCATCTTTATAAATTACTGCTATTATTGTAAGATTGAATACGACAGGTTTATAGCCTGCACAATTTTATCACTATAAATTTTCAGTGATTTTCCATGCAAGCAGATATGAATAAAAATGGAGTTTTTCTTGGCATGCTAGGTGTAGAAAACGCAAAAATATGATGTCAAAAATATGGTATTGTAGCAAAGATTTTATTAATCTTTTCTTTAAATTGTATAAAGGAAAAACAATTATTAACAAAGCACACTTTTTGGGGTGGTCTTGTATGGATAAACCAATACATTTCCTCAAAGAAGAAGCAAATTGTATCTCATCTAGTGCATTGTGGAATTGATGCTCCAGTATCTAATTTAGGCAAAATGGAATGAGAATTTTTTTAACCCCGATGAACAAAGGGCTAGAACTAGTCCCTAACCCTTCTGCAAAATGAATCCTTGTACTCATCTTTCCTATCCCCATAGAGGTTTTTACTATATATTTTCATCTTCCCATAGAAGAATTGGGAAAATAATATGCTTCTCCCTCTCTCATTCTCTCTCTGTCTCTCCCTCTCTCCCTCCCTTCCTCCCTTTCTCTCTGTCTCTCCCTCCTTCCCCCCTCTCTCCCTCTCTTTCTGATTGTGCGTTTACAGACAGAGAGAGACAGAGTATATCCTTTCAAAATGCCCTATCACCTATGGCAGACCAAGTTACTGTCTTCCATAATCAAACATCTATCTAAACTGGTCCCAACAGGCAAATGGGGCTTGCTTAAGAGCACAGTTTCTGGACAGGTGACCAAATTCTGTTCTGCGGTAATGGAGGGCATATTCCATAGAAGCTGAACATAATGCAGGCATGTTTAGCTGTTCCGATAAATAAGATTTTATCTTGCATATTGTCAGGCACGAAGAATCAGGATCATGGATAAGGTTGCAGCATAGATCAGGGGTCCTCAACCCCTGGTCCATGAATTGGCACTGGTCTGTGGCATGCCAGCAACCAGGCTGTGCAAACAAGTGAAACCCAATTTGTGTGCTGTGATCTGCCAGTGGCCAGCAGAGCTGGCAGCAGATTCAGACAGTGAGGAGGTTGGGGAGGAACATGGGCCAGTCCTGGAGTCTGGGGAAGGCTCTGACGAGTGCTCTGCATTGGAGGCAGAGATGGGGCCAGGGCCATCTGACTGTTATCAGCTGCCTTCAGAGTCGGACAACAGTGAGGCAGAAAGACAGGTGGAGTCTGTTCCCAGTGTGCACATGTGCAGAGATGCCAGGAGAAGGGAACAGCTAAGGAACAAGGGTCGACTTGGGAATAAAGCCACAGGTGGACAATGAATGGCCCCTCCGATAGGGGATAAAACAGGAGCGAAAGGGGAGTGGGGTTTTGCAGGCGACAATTAGTTCATTTGGGTGAAGATCTGTTCCTGTCTTCTTGCCAAATATTGTCTGCTACAGAATGGCATTTGGAAGATATTGGCCTGGAAACTCTCCAAACCTGATAAAGGTCTGTAATTGTGAAACATCTTGAAAGACTGGTGGCCAGGACTTTGCTGGAGAGGAATTCACTGTAAACTAAATAAAAGGTGTTTATCAGGACGAGGAGTCAGCTTTGTGCTGTTGGGGAAGCCTAGGTCAGAACACCGTGGGATGCAAGCAATCACACTCCCTCTGGTCTCCAGAAAAACCTTTCTCCATGGAACCGGTCCCTGGTGCCCAAAAGATTGGGAGCCACTGGCATAGAAGATTTACTGAAGCTGATACACAAGAATCTAGTCAACTAATGCTCAGCCCTAAATTGGAGCTGGATAAAGGTCAATGTAATTCAAGGGGGGATGGACCTGGATCTCTTGTAGCAAATTAAAGATTCTAAACTGATGACGTGCTTAACTCAGCTGCCTGTTCTTCTCCTACACATTACTACACTTTATAATGATTGTGGTTCTGTAATGTTCTTTTTAAATAGAAAAACCACAAGAAAGCACTCCGCAGAAGACAGAACCATGTAAATATAGCATGGATAATTGTAACAACACTATGAAGATGCTTGAAAAAAGAATCAATAGTAACCACCTTAGCTTATCTTATGAGAGGGAGCATATTATTTTCTTCTGTCAAATCTTGAAAAATTGGGATCAAATTTGACAAGTATTGATAGAAGATGTGATAAGATGAATGAAATGGAGGAGAGGAGAGGAGAGGAGAAAAGAGAGGAGAATGGAATGGAGGAGAGAAGAGGGGAATGGAATGGAATGGAATGGAATAGAATAGAATGCAGAGAGAATAGAGTAGAGTAGAGCAGAGCAGAGCAGAGCAGAGCAGAGCAGAGCAGAGCAGAATAGAATAGAATAGAATAGAATAGAATAGAACAGATATTGGAATGAAGAATGGAATGGAATGGAATGGAATGGAATAGAATAGAATAGAATAGAATAGAATAGAATAGAATAGAATAGAATAGATATTGGAATGAAGAATGGAATGGAATGGAATAGAATAGAATAGAATAGAATTATTTATTATCCAAGTGTATTTGGAGACACAAGGAATTTTCTCTCCAATGCATAAGCTCACAGTGTACATATATACAGCAAACAAGATCATAAATCATAGTTACAATCACTCCTCATAAGTTACAAACAATTGATAAATCATGAGAAACCAATAGGAGAAGATAGTAGGAAAGATGAGAAAAATGAGAAATGAGACAGAGCTGTGGGAATTAAGCAGAGTGATGGCATTGGGGGGAAAAACTACCTCTGTGTCCAGTTGTTTTAGCATGCAATGCTCTATAGTGCTGTCCTGAGGGGAGAAGTTGAAATAGATTATAGCAATAGCACTTAGATTTATATACCGCTTTATAGTGCTTTACAGCAAGGGTCGCCATTCTTTTGGACCTCAGGGACCACCAAACTCACAATTTTAAATCCCAGGGACCACTAACCAGTTCTTTGGGTGTGGCCTAATTTGTGGGTGTGGCTTGGTGGTCATGTGACTGGCTGTGTATGGCTTGTATGTAAACATTATAAATATTTATATAAATATTGAATTTTTTATTTAAAAAAAAAGAACAATTTTTACCCAAAATCAGGCAAAGCAGGCAGGCAGATTGAGTTGCTCACAGAATCACAGATTCATTCAGAGATCTATCTGCCATCGGCTAGCTCAGTCTGTCACATAAAATTGGCTTGCAAGCAAACTCATAAAATTTGCTAGCAAGCAAACTCACAAAATTAACTCACAACACACCATGTATGTAAATATTGATTTTTTTATTAAAAAAGAGCAACCTCTACCCAAAATCAGGCAAAGCAGGCAGGCAGATTGAATTGCTCACAGAATCATTCAGTTATCTATTTATCTGCCATCGGCTAGCACAATCTGTCACATAAAATTTGCTTGCCATGAATCTGTACTGAATAATAGAACCTTCAGTCCTAAGGGAGGTTCACTGTGCTTAAAAGCAGAGCTGAAGATCTAAAGACTATCTAGAAAGCAAGAAATCCAACCATTTCTTGCTTCCTAGCTAATCTAAATCTCCTGGCACAGCGGAACAGCTGATGGTCAGAAAAAGGAAAAATAGCAAGTTAGCAGGCAAGTTTGCCCGGTAAGGAGTGAGTGGGCGGGGAGTGTTCCCACAGACCATGTGGGCGGCGCAGCCTTGTGTTTCCACACAGCCTGGATTAATTGCTTTGGGAGCGTGTTCTGGGGGTGAGATTTCTTTGTGACCCACCAAAATTTTCTCATGGCCCACTGATTGGTGACCACTGCTTTCCAGCCCTCTCTAAGCGATTTACAGAGTCAGTATATTGCCCCCAACAATTTGGGTCCTCATTTTACCCACCTCAGAAGGATGGAAGGCTGAGTCAACCTTGAGCCTGGTGGGATTTGAACTGCCAAATTGTAGGCAGCTGGCTGCAGAAGTAACTTTCAGTACTGCACTCTAACCACTGCACCATAGAGGCTCTTTATTATGTCCAGGATGTGAGGGTCTGTAGAGATTTTCTAAGTTTATCAGAAAAAAATAAAATAAAAATAAAAGTCATTAAAAAGTCATGGAATTATAGCCTAATTCCTTACTGTATCAAGTTCACTACACATAACATTAGGTGATGTTATCAATAGGAATAGTATGATGAAAGGGCCGAACATGGATGTACCAGAATGTATTGGTCCCACATACTTCTACCTCTGTCAAATCCTTTGTAATCGTAGCTTATAAACTGAATGCATAAATACAAACAATTCCACAGTTCCCATTTGAGGGAACTGGTAAGTTAATTTACAAGGTGCCTGCTGAATTTATTTGCATACTTCCAGATAAGCAGCATCCACATTAACATATTTTTTTTATTCTTTTCTCCTCTCAGAGGAAAAAAAATAAAAATAAACCTCTGTCACAGCTACATTAAAGATTCCATTTCCTTGGAGAATTTAAGGCAGAATAAGGGTCGGGAATTCTGAAGCACTTGGGGAGGCATGTATTTTACATTTCCAATAGTATTAATGGCACAGATATACAGTTGGATTGCAGGTAGTTCTCGACTTATGGCCACAATTGAGCCCAAAATTTCTGCTGCTGATTGAGAAAGTTGTAAAGTGAGTTTTACCCCCATTTTATGACCTTTCTTGCCCTGGTTGTTAAGTGAATCACTGCAGTTGTTAAGTTAGTAACACAGTTGTTAAAATGAATCTGGCTTCCCCCACTGACTTTGCTTGTCAGAAGGTTACAAAAAGTGATCATGTGACTGTGGGACACGGCAATCGTCATAAATATGAATCAGTTGCCAAGTGTCTGAATTTCAGTCATGTGATCATGGGGTATGTCAGAGTGTTTGCAGCGTGACTATTGTGAGACAACCCAGGAGCAAAACACAGGGCAAAGAGGCTTTGTCTGTTAACAGTGGTTTATATACAAGACTGCTATATATATACATACACGTGTTAGGCAAATACCAGGCAATCAATCAATCTTCAACTCTACATGGAGAACTACAATGGAGATAAAATACAAGGAGAGAGAGAGAGAGATGCCCTCACATGGCCTCCCTTATATAGACAGCTTCTTAAAGCGGCAGTACTCTGCTGACTCATCCTCAGTTCATCGTCTTGGCTTACAGCCTTACAGCAGCTGGTCAGCTATTAAATCTTCATTACCATAATACTGTAAAGTGTGAAAAATGGCCCTAAGTCACTTTTTTCAGTGCCATAATTTTGAATGGTCACTAAATGACCTGTTGTAAACTGAGGACTACCTGTATTGCAGGGGTGGGATTCAACCTGTGTTACTTCCGGTTCGGTGATTACGTTTTGTGCATGCATACTCTAGAAGAGTGCAGAGAAGAGCAACAAAGATTATTAGGGGACTGGAGGCTAAAACGTATAAAGAATGGTTACTGGAATTGGGTATGACTACTTTGATAAAAAGAAGAACTGGGGTGACATGATAGCAGTGTTCCAACATCTTAGGGGCTGCCACAAAGAAGAGGAGTCAAGCTATTCTCCAAAGCACCTGAAGGTAGAACAAGAAGCAATGGATGGAAACTAATGAAGGAGAGAAGCAACTTAGAACTAAGGAGAAATTTCCTGGCAGTCAGAACAATTAATCAGTAGAACAACTTGCCTCCAGAAGTTGTAAATGCTCCAACACTGGAAGTTTTTAAGAAGAAATTAGATAACCATTTGTCTGAAGTGGTGTAGGGTTTCCTGCCTGAGCAGTTTTTTGACTCATTCTTTTTGGGGGGTAGATTGGCAAAGACATGGCAGCTTCCTTCACAATCCAATTCTCTGTCTCATATCCTAACTAGTGATGGTGAATTCTGCAATGGAACCGTGAGAATTGCATTTCCGAGTTGAGAGTTTTTTCCCCCCTCTCTGTATGCAGAGCAGAAATCAGTAGTGAAACCACCCTGCTGGCAATCGCTAACTGCTTTTGACTGGCAATATACATCTGCTGCTTCTCTGTAGTTTTTGCTACTATTTCTATTATTATGCGTTGCAACAAAAGTCATCTTCCTTTCAAACTGCCTACCTATCATTCACGAGAAAATTTCTTCTTCACGAGGCCTGGTTTTGTGCTCGAGTTTGGGGTGAACCAATTTTCTTTCTATTATCTATGCATCATTGCTTATTTTAAACATTATAGAAAATGGCACAACTTTCAAATGCCTTCCAGACACTTTCTCTTCTAGCAATAGCATCTTTTTTTCCTTCTTCCTCGAGTGCAAATTGTTTGACATGCAGAAGTTTCTCCGTGTCTCAGTTTTGTTTCTCAGTTTGAAAGCTGCTGAGTGGGCCAGATATTAAAGACCTCATTGGTAACTATCTGCCTTCTTTGAGGAAGTTAAGCTTTCTAAAAACAGAGTGCTTAAATTTTCATGGCAAGAGCAGGGGAAAATGCTGAAAACAATTTTGATGATGGGATTTTGCTATGAGGCTGAAATGTCGATTGATGAACAGAGTAAATGTTTTGCAGGAAGAAAATATTGGACTCAAACATCTTGGAATCAGGGTGTTGTTCACACATGGGAGATACACTCTGAGTTATGAATACTCACTGGATTACTTTGGTCCAACCACTCTTTCTCAGCCCACAGAATGGTATGGGGAAAATGGAAGAAGGAATGCTTGTGTTGTGATACTGTTTGTTTTTCTCTGGATCTCAAAGAGGCAAACAATGTTATAAATAGAATCAATCCTACCCCCAACTAGATTGGCAAAAATGTTTAATTTAAGCCTAAATTGTTGGAAATGTGGCAAAGAAAAAGGCACTTATTTTGATATCTGGTGGACATGCCTGGAAGTGAAGAAATACTGGAATACAATCAGACAATGGCTAGAGGAAATTATAAATCAGAAAACCGAATTTAATCCAGAATTGTTTTTATTAGGTATAATAACACAAAAATGCAGTAAAAATGATAGGTACGTTATATTACATATACTAACAGCTGCAAGGATTTCGTATGCAGAACTTTGAAAGGAGAAAAGGATACCATCAGAGGGCATGGTTATAAAGAAAATAATAGACAGTATAGAGATGGCAGGCTAATGTTGAAATTAAAAGACAAAGAAGATTCAATATATTGTAGGACCTGGGATGCCTGGTATGAATGGTTTAGAAATAAAAATAAAATAAAATGGCAATTAGGAGAAGAATGAGGAAGTATGTAAATACATATATATGTTATAGAAAAGATTGAAATGTAAGATGAAATATATTGATTTGTAACAAGTGTAAGATGTAATGGTAATGGAATAAGTAACCACATATTGAAAAATGTAAGGAAATGTAAAAGATGTCTTGATGTTGATAACAATGCATATAGTTTTATTTTTTGTTTTTTAAACTTTGGAAAATTAATAAAACATTAAAAAAGAACCAATCCATCAATCAGAGATAGTAAACCTTTGAAATAGTGGTGAATATCTGTAGCTCAGGTGTAGGATGACAGTGAAGTTTCTTTGGTTTCTGAGTGTTTCATTACCAGGCTATGTAATATCATTTGTTGCTTGTTTGTTTACCATAGATTACATTTCTATTGCCATGCTATCACTGACTACTGATTGAAATATGCTTTATTGGTTACAGAGAATTGACATAGGTACAGAAAATCCAAGCAAACTGCAAAGTTTCCACCAAGACCTCAAGTAACATGAAGGGGTCAAGCTGTTTTCCAAGGCAACTGAAGGCCAGACAAGGAATAATGGATGGAAACTGATCAAAGACAGATTCAACGTAAAAATAAGGAGAAATTCTCTGACCTTGAGAACAATCAATCAATGGAACAGGAGTTGCCTTCAGAAGTTGTGGGTGCTTCAACACTGGAGGCTTTCAAGAAAAGACCCAACTGCCAACTGTCAGAAATGGTGTAGGGTCTCCTGCTTGGGTGGGTGGGGGTTGGACTAGATGACCTACAAAGTCCCTTCCAACTCTATTAATCTGATCTGATCTGAATCAAGGACAGAAGTTGTTTGCTGTTCAACTCTAATAGCTCCTGCAGAATCCACAGATAATTAGGTGACATTTTCCAAGCTAGATAACATCATTGTCAGAATATTCATGAATTGGCAGAGACATGGTTAACAAGGTCAGCCAATGGGAGCTGAATTAGAAACTTAAAGAGAGAATATGGCCGTGGCTTCTCTCTCTCTCTCTCTCTCTCTCTCTCTCTCTCTCTCTCTCTCTCTCTCTCTCTCTCTCTCTCTCCCCCTCTCTCTCTGTGCTCTGAGCTCTGAAGCTGCTGCTTGTGTTTTGATTGTAACCATTGGAAGAATCTACTATTGGTATTGTACACTTTACTTTAAATGTTATTATGTATATAAAGAAGTTAATGAATCCTGCTGAATCAATCATCTGTGTCTGCTTTCTGGATTTGAATTTCTGCTGCAAAATCTAACAATCATCAGTGCTAGAAGGGAAAAGGCTTTGCTTTCTTTGCATATATTAGTGGCTACTAATACATTCCAGCATTGATGATGTTACCTAGTTGGGTAGTGAAACGTCTTCAAGAAAACAACCAAGATCAGAGAGCCCTAAGGAGCCCTCATTTCAATCCTGAGCTACAAATATTCTTCTTTATTGGAGGAAGGTCAATTATGTACATGGTCCTTGAACAGGATAATGTCGACCATTTCCTGTTCAAAAAGATTGCCCAGTGAGTCACCGTGTGTACTTTTGAAAAAAAGAATTGATGGTTGTAATTTTACATGACCTTTTAAGCCCGCTCTATCAAACCTATGACACATTTTTCTCTGTTCAAAAGGATGAGGCTTCCTGAATCTCAGAGAGGCAGTTGGCTGATTTAATCTAAGTGCTTTTGCTTTTCTTGTTTTGCTTTATTTATTTATTTTTAAAAATTAAGGGCTAAATTTTGAGTGCAGAATAAATATGCACGTATTTTACCCAGTACTGACACTTTTCTCCTTTTCCTTCTCTACTGTTCACTTTCTCTTTTCAGAATAACAGAGTTGTAAGGGACCTCAGAGGTCTTCTAGTCCATCCCCCTGCTCAAGCATGAGACCCTATACCCATGATGGCGAACCTATGGCACGTGTGCCACAGATGGCACACAGAGCCATTTGTACTGGCACATGAGCCGCAGGCAAACTTACCTCACTGCGCATGCACGTGCCTCACAGCTGATTTTTGGCCAGTTTGAGGCCTTTTTTGGCCTCCCAGAGGCTTGAGGAAGGCTTCTGCAGGCTTTGCAGGCCAAAAACTAGGCCCGTTTCATCACTTCCTGTTTTTCTGAAAATACTGGAAGTGACGAAACAGGCCTAGTTTTCAGCCTGCAAAGCCTGCAGAAGCCTTCCTCAAGCAGTTGGGAGGCCAAAAAAGGCCACAAACCGGCCAAAAAGCAGCTGTGAGGCACAGTGCAAGTAAGCGGGCAGCGGGGATGGGTGGGTGGGGATTGCACGCGCAAGTGTAGGGGGCATGGGGCACGCACATTGCCTTCTGGGTGCTGGCACATGAGCGCGAGTGTGCAAGTGTGCGCACATTTTTTGGCACAGGAGCGCCAAAATGGTTTGCCACCACTGCCCTATACCATTCTAGACAAATGGTTTTTCAATCTCTTCTTTAAAAACCTTCAGTGAGGGAACACCCATTGTTAAGTTTGCATGAAGAGTCAGATGCGAAGAGCTTCAGTGAAGAGTTTATTAGTGACTACAGCTCGAATGGACCCAACTTGGCTGGGCTACGGCTGCTACTTATAGCCAGCAGCCGTAGTTGCCAGCCAATCAGAGTGCAGGGTTTTCCCGCACTTTTTAAACCAATCCTATTTGACATTTTACAAGAACAATTCAAACTAAACCAATGACATTCAAACTTACATACATAACACCCCTCCCCACTAGGTTCAGTCCATACCAAACCCCAACCTATCTAATGTATTCTTTTAAATAGGTGGGGCTCCTACGATGCGTTGAGACCTTCGTGGTTCAGAAGTTTTAACATTCTCACCCAGTGAGAGAGGAAATGTGTCTGCTGACATTTCCCCACTGGGACTTCCTGTGAAAGAAGACCCTGCTTGATTGTTAGAATCTGGTCTCTCCTCCCAACCCATCTCCAGCCCAATGTCAACACCCAAGTCAGGAAGTGATGTACAATCTTCCACTTCTAAGGATGGATTTTGGCATTGTGACAGGTTTTGGAATGGTTCCTGTCGTAATGGCTCATTACACATGGGGTTGATTTTTGCTTGCTGATTTTCCTCCTGTTCCTCCCCTTCCCCCTAGAAATGACATTAGGTGAGGGAACTAGAGAAGAACAAGTACGATGTTCCTGAGAGAACCTGGATCTAAGTTGATCAATGTGCCTGCTCCAGAGGAGTCCATCCTCTGTTTGCACCCTGTAAGAACGAGGGCCTGTGATCTGAGTTATCTCAGCAGGAATCCACAAAGGTTCACCTATAAGGTTCCTAGCATATACAGAATCTCCCACACTGAAAGAACGAACTTTGGAAGTGGAATCTAGTGGAGCGTTGGGTGCGTAAGTGGGATGAAGGCGGTCAAGGGAAGACCTAAGTTTCCTACCCATCAACAACTCTGCTGGGGATAAGTTATTAGATGGGTTAGGAGTGATGTGCTGAACACTAAGAAGTTTTTCAACTTTCTCAGTGATGTCCCCAGGACCCAGTTGCTGAAGCTTCTCCTTGGTAAAACGTACCATGCGTTCAGCCCAGCCGTTAGCCAAAGGGTGCCCAGGGGCAGTCAGGGCATGTCTGATACCCTGTTGTGCTAAATAGGATTCAAAAAGGTTGGATGTAAATTGAGGGCCATTGTCAGAGACAAGAACATCAGGTAACCCGTGGGTTACAAAAAGCTTTTTGAGCTGTTTGATGACAGCATCAGTTGTGGTGGATGCCATGGGGATTACCTCTAGCCATTTGGAATATGCATCTACTATAATAAGGAAGGTGTGCCCTCTGGTAGGGCTAGCAAAATCAATGTGAATCCTGGACCACGGGCCCCTAGGACATTCCCGTTCCTATGTGGGGGCGATAGGTGGGGCAGGCCTGACTACCTGACAGTTGGGACAAGATGCAACCCAGTTTTCAACCATTTTGTCAATACCTGGCCACCATACATAACTCCTGGCCAATCCCTTCATCCTTACAATACCAGGATGACCCTCATGTAACATTTCCAAAACCTCTCTTTGCAGTTTTGCAGGAATAACCACCCTGTTACCCCACAAAATGCATCCTCTTAATACAGATAATTCAGTTTGCCTGGACTTAAAAGGTTGAGCCAGGTGAGGTAGATCTTGAAGAGGCCGACCTTTCTTAATCCAGCCTATAACAGGAGCCAATAAAGTATCTTTGGCAGTCTCTCTGGCAATTTCAGCAGCATGCACTGGAAGCTTGGCAACAGTTTCTAGGAAAAGGTGTGTGTTTCAGGTTCAAAGTCCTCCTTGTGGCAAGGAAGTGGGCAATGACTCAGTGCATCAGCATGTCCAATGTCCTTGCCAGGCCTGGGGATAAATTTGTATGAATAAGCAGCAAGAAATTCAGTCCACCTCAGCATTCTTGGTGACAGGATAGTAGGTGTAGGTTTGTCTCCTGCCACAATGCCTAACAAAGGTTTGTGATCTGTAACAATGGTAAATGTTCTCCCATACAGATATTCATGAAATTTCTTAACAGCTGCAACAATTGACAATGCTTCCTTGTCCAATTGGCTGTAATTCCTCTCTGCTTTGATCAAAGTGGGAGAGTAAAATGCAATAGGGGCTTCTCTCCCACTGGGAAGCCTGTGGCTCAAAACCCCCACCACTCCAAAAGGGATGCATCACAAGTCAGTACAACAGGCAAATTCTCAGAGAACTGTATCAGTACAGCATCAGACGTGATTAGTCTTTTAATACTGTTAAATGCTGATTGTTCCTTCCTCCCCCAGACCCAAACAGACTTTTTGTCAAGTAATCTGTGCAATGGTTCAGCAATGGTTGCCTTCTGAGGTAGGAACATGTGATAGAAGTTAATGAGTCCAAGGAAGGCTTGCAAATCTGTTTTCATTTAGGTCTAGGGGCTTCTTTGATTGCTTGAACCTTGGCATCTGTAGGGTGGATGCCATGCTTGTCAATCATGTAGCCCAGGAACTCAACCTTGTCAGTTTTAAGAGTGCATTTTTCTTCCTTGACTTTTAACCCCGCTTTCCTGAATCTGGTAAGGACTTCTCTGAGTCTTTCTTGCAACTGAGTGTCATTTTCAGCAGAGATTAACACATCATCAAAGTAAGGCACTACCCCTGGCAGTCCTTGGAGCATCCTTTCCATAAGGCTTTGAAAGATGCCTGGTGCCACGCTTACTCCAAATTGTAGTCTTTTACATTTGAAAGCACCTCTATGAGTCACAATGGTTTGGGCCTCTGCAGTGGCATCATCAACTGTTAGTTGTTGAGATGCCTGGGCCAGATCCAATTTGGCAAAGACTGTACCCCTGCCAAGTGAATGTAACAGATGATGCACCACTGGAACTGCGTATGCGCTCTGCTGCAGCGCATGGTTCAGTGTCCCCTTATAGCCTCCACAGATTCTTACTGACCCATCAGTCTTGACTGGTGTGACTATGGGTGTCTCCCATCTGGAGTGGTCAGTGGGCTCTAAAACCCCTTGAGCTATTAATTTGTCTAATTGTGCATCAATTTTTTCCTTTAAAGCAAATGGGACCCTTCTGGGCTTTAAACGAATTGGGGGCACCTTGGGATCTAGGTTGAAAGTGATAGGGGTCCCCATATACTTGCCCAATCCTTCGCTGAAGACCTCTGGAAACTCAGACTTCAAGGCCTCCTCCCATTCAGAGTTGCTCACGTGATTGATGCCAGTCACCTCGATGCCTAGTGGATTGAACTACTCAAGTTCCAGCAAGCTTGGGCGATCCTTGTCCACGATGGTCAGGGACAAACGTTTGGTGTGGCCTTTAAACTTCACGTTGAATTCTCTTGTTCCAACTACTGGCATCTTGTTCCCTTGGTAGTCTTTAAGAGTCAGTGCTTGCTTCTGGAAATGTTTCTTCTGAATGTTGGGAAGTAGCCTGTGAATAGTGTCCCATGACACCATAGATAAATAGGAGCCTGAGTCCACTTCCATTTGGCAAGGCCTTCCTTCAATGAGTACCTTCACATGAACTTTTCTGCTTCTCAAGGTTGAAGAATGACCAATGGTGACTGTTTGATGAGTTTCATTCTTCCCATTTGCTTCTGAGTTGAGCCCCATTTTCTCACTGAAGTTGTTGGGCTTGAAATCTTTGTCAGGAAACTTTCTTCTGTGTGGAAGAGTTCTGGATGATTTGCAGACTCTTGCTAAATGACCTCTTTTTTCACAATGAAGGCAGATGGTATCAAGAAACTTGCATTCAGTGTGGGGGTGTCCCCCCCACAACCTCTGCAATAAAAGTCTTGCCTTTTTCTTCCGAGATCTTTCTTTTTCTTTTCCATTCTGAGTCTATAAATTCCTTCCTCCACCTCACTACAGTCTGATTCAGAATCTATCTGCTCGCAATGAGTTGTTGTGGACATTTCCACATCAGGATGGCTTGAGGCCTTGTTAATTTTCTTCATGGCTGCCGCTGAGGACTTAGTGGCTTCTGCTGAGGATGCCTCTTCTATGGCCTCCTTTAACGTGATCTTAGGTTTTAATAATAATTTGCTCTGAAGCACCTTGTCTTTGAGGCTTAGAACAAACTGATCGCGCATGGGCTCCTCCAAGTTGTTAAACTCGCATGCACCCCCAATGTCTCTTACGCTTGCCACAAAGTCATTAACGTTTTCGCTTTCCCCTTGATCCCGACGGTAAAACTCGTGTCTCTTAATGAGGCACGATACTTGTGGGGCGTAATGGGCTCTTAAAAGCTTTTCTAAATCAGGCCATTCCATTACCTTCACATCTGAAGCTCCCGCCAATGCCTTCGCCATCTTGAAGACTGCCAGACCGCAGTGCGTAAGGAAGACCACCCTCTTCTGCTTCTCGGAGATGTCGGCGAGGTCGTTTCCTTCCAAATACATTTGGAAGCAATCTGCATACGATTCCCAGTCTTCTGCCACTGGATCGAGTGGGGCTGGGGGGGTGTTCAGCGCAGCCATCTAGCTCTTCTGCTTGTCTTCCGCGTTGTCTCTTCTTCAGGGCAATCCCACCTTCGTCGCCAGTGTTAAGTTTGCATGAAGAGTCAGACGCGAAGAGCTTCAGTGAAGAGTTTATTAGTGACTACAGCTCAAATGGACCCGACTTGGCTGGGCTACGGCTGCTACTTGTAGCCAGCAGCCGTAGTTGCCAGCCAATCAGAGTGCAGGGTTTTCCCGCACTTTTTAAACCAATCATAGTTGACATTTTACAAGAACAATTCAAACTAAACCAATGACATTCAAACCTACTTACATAACACCCATCACTTCCAGAGGCAAGTCATTCCGCTGATCAATTGTTCTCACCAACAGGAAATTTCTCCTTAATTTCTAGGTTGGATCTCTCTTGGCTAAGTTTCCACCCATTACTTCTTTTCCTGCTCTCAGATGCTTCGGAGAACATGTTGATCCCCTCTTCTCTGTGACAGCCCCTCAAATATTGGAAGAATAAGATAGAATAGAGCTGCAAGGGATCTTGGAGGTCTTCTAGTCCAGCCCTCTGCTCAAGCAGGAGACCCAATGCCATTTCAGACAGGTGGCTGTCCAGTCTCTTCTTAAAAGCCTCCAGTGATGGGGCACACACAACTTCTGAAGGCAGCCTGTTCCACTGGTTACTTGTTCTCACTGTTAGGAAGTTTCTTCTTAATTCCAGGTTGCTTCTCTCTTTGATTAGTTTCCATCCATGTTTCTTGCCTTGCTTTCTGATGTTTTGGAGAATAATTTGACTCCCTCTTCTTTGTGGCAGCTCCTCAAATCTTGGAATTCTGCTATTATGACACTCCCTAGTCCTTCTCTTCATTAGAAGATCAGTGATAACACCACTATTTCCTAAACTGATTTATAAAATCTTATTATATAAAGTTCTTGGGAATGGTAATCAAGGGTACTTGTTTCAGTTCATTGATTTAGGGTGGGGGACAAAACACCTCTGAAACCCTATAAAGTTTCTACTGATCTCATAGCAAATTTTAACCTCATATGAGTTACATTTTTAATGCTTCCATGGCTGGACTTCAAAAATAATTCCTTAAATTAAATTTCATTGCCATTTACTTTTCTTTCTTCTTCAATAAGAATGACTTCCACCTAATGGTTGGCATTACAGTCAATGATTAGGAATAATAATTTTGATTTTCAGGAAAGAATCATAGAATAATTCCATGAACCAGCAAACTCTAAAGCTTAAGCTACCAATAAATCAGTTGGTGTTATACAGATATTATAAGTAATTTAAACTGTACTGTGTAAATGGGTGGGTTTTTTCCTTTCCTTTTCTTTTTTGTGAAATAGTCAGCCCTGTGACATGTTTTAGAGTGTACAAGAATGACTATGCAGTCAGGATGTAAAGAAGTGGGCTAGGTACTTCCTAATTCCTACCATGCTTGTAGTTATGTAGTAGTTATTACATGTTGTAGTTAGTGAGCTGCCTCATTGAAAATGATCGTTGAAACCCTCTCAGAAATCATTTTCTTCCATCAAGTTCAGATTGCCTGCACCTATTTTGCTGACTTTAGATTGAAGATTTGAACAATGGAAGTTACAGACTAACTCATTATTAAGCAGTGGATACCAAAAAAGAACACTACAAAGTAAATACAAAATTCACATTGTCCTTTGTATTCATTAAGAATAGCAAATAATGTAATACATTTGATAGAAATAGAACTATGAGCAATCTCCTCTTCCTCTTCTCCTCCTCTTCTCCTCCTCCTCCTCCTCCTTCTCTATACAGTTAATCAAAAACTACACAGAGTTGTAAGTTTGAACCCTTAAGCAAAATTTATGAGGTCAACTTTTTGGGAATTATTCCTCTGGGCTGTAATTAGTATTTTGCAGCTTATACAACCTGCTGTGTTTTCTGCTCAGCAATTTGAACATCTGTCTAGATTATCTAAAGGCATATTTCCATCCTGGAAAAAAACAAAACATTAAAAAATGTTCATACTATATTTAAGCAGAGCTGTATAGAAGAAATCAAAACAGAAGTACCACTCCAAAAATAAGTGAAGGGAGAGAAGAAAAACACAGTGGACGTATTTTTCAAGACACTTAACCAATGCACATGTTCTGTTGAAATCAAGTCATTTCAGTGGGTAACTGCATGGAATGAAAGAGCACAGGAGTCAAATCTTAATATAGTTAAACTCCTCAGTGAAATGTCATTTGGAAAAGAGGAGTGAGGGGTGCAGAATTTGAAGCAAAAACAATCACAGAAGTAGGAAAATCTTTGTCTCATTGCAAACTTTCATGAGGCCCTGAAGTGAGGGAGTAGAACAAAAATCTGATGGCATCCACAGGACTTATGTTCTGTGCCTACAATTACCATATTTATGTTGCAAAAATCTGGGCACTCTTCTGCTCGCAACAGAATACCTTATACCACCAGGCTTGAAATTTTGGGCTTAGACAACTTAGAACTATACCGCCTTTGGTCTGACGCAAGCATAGTACATAAAATTATCCATTGCAATGTCCTACCCCTCAATGACTACTTCAGCTTCAACCACAATAATACACAAGCACACAGTATATACAAACTTAAGGTAAACCACTCCAAACTTAATTGCAGAAAATACAACTTCGGCAAGAGAGTTGTCAATGTCTGGAATGCAATACCTGACTTTGTGGTTTGTTCCCCAAACCCCCACAACTTTAACCTTAGACTGTCTACTATTGACCTCACCCCATTCCTAAGAGGTCTGTAAGGGGCGTGCATAAGTGCACCAATGTGCCTACCGTCCCTGTCCTATTGTTTCTTTTTATTCATACCCATTTCATGTAATTATAATAATATTCTAATTATATCTGTTATCTAATACATGCTTGACAAATAAATAAAATAAACTACAAGTTGCAGCAAAGCACCCAAACAATTCCAGTTGTTTGTTGCCTTACGATGGTAATCAACCCCAAATTTTTTGTAACCCAGATCCATTAGTCCCAAAAATGCTTTTTCTTTTTTTTTTAAACAAATTTTATTCTATTTTTAACAATTTTTTAAAACAGCTCTTTTCAGTAGACAGCATGTTCCCGGGTCGTCACTTTTACATGCAAATATGACAGTAGGTCTATATTCATTTTAAGCATTTAACTTCACTTCTATTCCATTTTAACAGACAAAGGGTCAAAGAAATGAATCCTAATCTCAAATCTTAATCTCAATCTGTGTAACCCCCCAGTTCATTTCAAGTTAATTGCAAACATATATATATATTTTAAAAACATCATTTATAAATATTACAAATAACAATATATTTGCCCATCATATTAAAGATAAAGTTCATCCATATCTATCCTTTAATTATCTTCACATTGTTAATACTCTTTTATCATTTACAGAATTCTTTTATCCGTCAGATTTGCCCTTTCATCACATATTCTCTCCATAATTCTAAATCCGTACAGGTTTTAACACTAAAAAGAATGAAAAAAAAAAACAACCTAGACTTGCCCACCTTTTACTACTTTGAAAGTGACACCTCAGTGGTTAATATAGTAGCATAATCATAATCATTCCCTTTAAAATGAAAGATAGAGAAAAAGAAAAAGGAAAAGGAAAAAAGAAAAGCTACCTTACAATATATCTCTAATCAATTGGGTTCTGCAACACATATCCCCCCTAAGGTTTATTTATGGTTCCAAGATAATAATAAAAATAACTAATCTTGGTTATTGACAAATCTCATTTTTAGACATTTTCTAAAATCATTTCAATTAATTCAATTTATCTAATCATCATTTACCTTTCTTTTGTAAATAAGAAATAAAATGTGACCTTTACCAGTAAAGATTGTCAGTAACCCCTATTGTTTTACACTTCTATAATTGCAATATATTCTTATTACCACTTCTTCATGCAGAACCCCCTTTTTAATACATTAGCCATTATCTCTATGCAAACAAGTTTCTTTCTTCATTATGTAATTCCCATGTCTCTCTATCTTTTGTTCTTGTTTCTTGTTCCTTCTCCTCTCTTTTAACCCGCTATCCCCCTTCTCTATCCAGTTTAAATCCCTCTCTCTCTCTTTACCTTTCTGCTCTCTATACTTCTGGACCTTTCTAACATGCCTAATTTCATAAATGTTCTCCTTTTTAATTACCTTCTTAAGTTTCATTTTTTGACCATCCTCCTTTCCCTTTTATTTGTATTAATCTTTGTGTTAGTTGTCTTCTTAAAATGGCTTTCGCTTGTGCTGGCTCCCTTCTCCTCCCTTTTATCCTGCTCTCCCCCTTCTCTATCCAGTTTGAATCCCTCTCTCTCTCTTTACCTTTCTGTTCCCTTTCCTTCTGAACCTTTCTAACATGCTTAATTTCATAAATGTTCCCCTTTTTAGATACTTTCTTAGGTTCCGTTTTTTTAGCCACCCTTCCTTTCCCTTTTATTTGTATTAATCTTTGTATTAATTGTCTTTTAAGATGGCTTTCTCTTGTGCTGGCTCCTCCCTTTCCAAGGTTCCTTCTTCTTCTTTATTCACCATTTCAATGCCCATGTTTTCTGCAACAAGCCAAGTTAGTTCAGTCACTTCCTGTAGCAGTTCTTTCATAATTTTAAACTCCATTTTTAATTCTTTGGATGGCCACCAGAATTTTTATTTTCCTTATTTCTTCTTCTTTAAATTTTCTATGATCCTAACCCAGGTCCAGAGTCTATATCAATGTCACCAATTAGTCCGGTAGTCCGTCTTTGTGTATTCAAGCTTTCACTTTCTATGAGTCTTGCTTTTTTATTTCAGCGTCTCTTTAAAATGTAACAATTCCAATCCACAAAGGAACAAGATAGTTTCTTTCTTCTTTAGCTTCCAATTTTTCTCCACAAAGTGGCACTTTCTGCACAGAGTCTTAACCCTTTCCTTTTATTTTGATATTCAAAGTTTTCCAAGCCCCAAACTTAAGTTCTTACGCTGGCTTCTTCCTTTCCCGGTTCAAGCCCTTATAGCTGTCAAAAATATTTTACTTATTTTTCCTTCACTTGGAACTGCGCCGCTTCTGTTTTTTTTAAAAACCCATCTTTATCTTAATCCCGGGTGCCTTGATCTTACCATCCGATACTCCGGTTCCTCTGCTGTCGACTTCTCTCTTTCCTCCTGCACCAATCTTAATCCCGTTGAGACCTTCTCTTCGAGGTGGCCATTTTTGACCACCACTTCTTGACGTCTTCGGAGGGAAAAGACCAGACCCAAAAGGGGGAGATGCGGCTCCCCTCACTCTGGCTGGCAGATTTCCCTTTCTCCGCCGCCCCTACGAGGCAGCTTCAGCCCCGAACCTTGCAGGATCGGGGCTCTCCGACGCAAGAGCCAGGCTGCGGTCGCGGACGATCGCAAACCTCCACCCGTTCTCGAGAAGGCTCAACCCGGAAGCCCCCAAAAGTGCTTTTTCAAGAGGCATTTGGGCTTTTTTGTTAAGGAAGTCCAGTTGCCTCTTGAAAAAGCACCTTTGGGACAACCATGACCTGGATGACTGAGAATCTCCATAAATAAATTGTCGACCCTGAAGCTGACATAGGTGTACCCATATTTTAATGTAGCCTTTGTCTATTCTTTTTCTTAACTTTCTTTAGGGTTTCTGCAAAGGATTTTAATGGTGCTTCAAGCTCACCACATTCTAGCAGCAGGAAGTGGGGTTATAGAGATAAGGGGGAATGTTGCAAAATCCCCATTCCCACCCCACCCCACTACCCTGCTTTCCAGCTCCGTTCTCCTGTGCAGGGCAACAAAAAAAGACCCAGCCGATCAGCCGACTTGGGAGGCAGAGAATAGATGGGGGCGGGGCCAGTCAGAGGTGGTATTTGCTGGTTCTCTGAACTACTCAAAATTTCTGCTACCAGTTCTCCAGAACTGGTCAGAACCTGCTGAATACCACCTCCGCTCACTGGTGATTCTCCAGTTCTCAAATGCCAGTTGATCTGCAAGGTATTTGCACCTATTACAATGGCCCACCCCAGCTAACTAATGCATTGATTGGTTTTCAGAAGGAGCTTGGGGCTATTACAGAAAGCATGTTATTGGCTCAACCCAAGCCTTAGTGGCCAAATGAAACTGTAGAGTGGTTGGAGCTTTGGATTGGATTGAGCCTAAGCAGTTCTCCATACCCATGGTTCTTGGCATTTCTTGTGGTATATCACAGAATTGAGGGTACTCAAAATGGCTAAGAGTTTGAGTTCTCTAAGTTGAGAAGCAAAGATGACCAAACTTAAGTTAGAATTGAGCTTACGTTATATTTGTAAGAGTGATGAAAATGTAATTATTCCTCTGACCTTACTTCCCTTACTGAAAATCCCATCCGAAAAGGATGGCAGAAAAGTTTCAGACACATCTAAAGTTCTCCATAATATCGAATAAATAAATAGCTTATCCAGATCCCTAAAGAGAAATGACTTCAGTCAGAGTTGTACTTGAAGAAGAAATCACAAGGACACAGGAGACAAAGAGTTAAAACGAACCATGTGAAACTATGAGTTAAATTAAATACATCACAGGTTGTCTAGCATTCCAAAGCCATTTTATAATTAAGTGTCCTTGATGTGACAAGCCTTGCTTTCACAGAGCCATTAATCCAGAAGTCCAGTGTATTATTTTGTACCCTGCAGTGCCTAATGGTTATTATTATGATATCAATCTCCCACTTTTTAATTTCTGAGAAGCCCACAGAGGCCTTTTTCCTTTTATAGCATTTTAAAAATAGGACAGGACAAAGATAGAGATGGGAATTGCCTTCTCAATCAGAGATGACTGCCACCGTTGTGTATTTGCTTCCACCCTCTGAATTTTTGTTATAATTATTCCAGTCTGTCATTGTAATACCAGAATGCCTATATCTACCAATGGTTTGTCTTTATCAGCTGTTTTGTTCTTCCTGGTGTTTGTGTAATTGATTTACAAATCAGAATATGTTCATTGTTCTAGATGCGACATGGCATTATATTTAAGTCTTTCTTTAAATCTAGTAAAGAAATGATCTGGAATGATTATCCAAGTCTGCATGGATACACCATATTAATTATTATTAAAAGAGGAAGGGGGGAGAGACAGACAGAAATTTAATGAATAGATGGATTAAAAACAATTCTTGCTTTTCCCCAAATGTCATCTTTACTTGAAGGTCCCTCAACTCCCTGTGGAAATGTTATCTTCAGACAAGAAACTGAGGGAGAGAATTATAGATTTTGGTGTTCCAATCTTGATAACTCAAGTCTATCATTTCTGCTGAATACAAAAGAGATTTGTGTGCATCTTTTCGGTGATAAATCTTGCTAGGAAATAAAAGGATCTTATAAGAGGGTATCTGCTAGTTCTCCAGGTATGTGTTCACTGTGAGTTTAATAAATAAATGTTAAATGTTAAACAAATAAATGTTAAATGCCTAGCACTTAAGTTCCAGCTGACTGCAATTAGTGCAGGCTCGAATCCCACCAGGCTCAAGGTTGACTCAGCCTTCCATCCTCTCGGGGTAGGTAAATTGAGGACCCAAGATTGTTGGGGGCAATAAGCTGACTTTGTAAAAATGCCGCTTAGTAATAAACAGGCATATGCAATAGAATGAAGGCTATTGCTGAGCGCATTGGGTTGTATCCCAAAAATTGTAAGCCTCCCTGAGTCTTCGGAGAAGGGTGGCATATAAATGTAATTAAAAAAAAGACTACAGAGAAACTCAAAAGGAAGAAAATGTCATCTAATTATCTGTGGATTCTGGAAGCCCTATTAAAACTGAACAGAAAATAACTTCTGCCCTTGATTCCCAGGTCTTGGTGAAATCTTTGAAGCTTGTTTGGATTTTCTTCATCTGTGTCGATTACCTATACCCAATGAAGTATCTTTCGATCAATAGTCAGCAATAACATGGCCATAGAAATGTAATCCATTCTAAAAATATGTAAAAAGGGCCTTGGTGGCTCAGGCTGTTAATTGCCTGCACTTAAGTTCCAGCTGCCTACAACTGCTGTAGGCTCGAATCCCACCAGGCTCAAAGTTGACTCAGCCTTCCATCCTCTCGGGGTAGGTAAATTGAGGACCCAAGATTGTTGGGGGCAATTAGCTGACCTTGTAAAAATGCCGCTTAGTAATAAGCAGGCATATACAATGGAATGAAGGCTATTGCTGAGCACACTGGGTTGTATCCCAAAAATTGTAAGCCACCCTGAGTCTTCGGAGAAGGGTGGCATATAAATGTAATTTTAAAAAAAAGCACAAAATATTTATTAATACATATATTGACTGCTGCTAGGATTGCTTTTGCCCAATGTTGGAAACAGCCATACATACCTGTAGAGGAAATGGTCATACAAAAAATTATGAACTGTGCCGAAATGGACAAACTATCATTGAGTTTAAAGGATAAGGAAGATTCAATATTTTACAAAGTATGGGAACAATGGTATAGCTGGATGGATCGGAGACAGAGTAAAATAGGTAATTATTAAATATATTTATTATTAAATATAGAATATAGATAGAATAAAAATATATTTATGCACAAGTTAATATCTGTTATTATTGCACATATGTTGCTATATAATTATCACCACAAATAGCTGTTATTGAGTGATATACTTTTTATGTTTTTTTTCTTTTTTTCATTCTTATGTTTTCTGTTTTTCTGTTTTTTATGTTTCATGTAGTTTTTTTAATGTAATAAAATTCAATAAAGTTTATTTAAAAAAAAGAAATGTAATCCATTCTAAACAAGCAAGCAACAAAATGTTTGCTAGCTCTGATGGATGGATGGATTCTATTGATAATGTTGTTTACCTCTTTGAGATCTGGATTAAAAACAGTGTCATAACCCATAACATAAAATGTAATATATTGAGACTCATAAGAAATCACAAGAATAAGAGCTACAGCAATTCACCTTCACAAAATGATTTGAAATAGGCTGACACAATTCACTTTGAAGAAGTCAAAAGACACCTGATTCAGCTAAGTCAAGTAGCTGAGGTGGCCTTGAATTGCTTTGTGCCAGCTTATCTGGACAAGACTCCATTTACATATTCTCTCCCAAGAGGAAATCCAGAGTCTTCCAGGATGGCGAGATCAGAAATTCTCACCGTGTTCAGAGTTAGAATTGCCTGTTTACTGTACAATCCTTTTATTTTATTTTATTTTTGCACAGGGGACATTCACAGCCTGAAATCTGCAGAAGGCGGAGAGGAGACAGCAAGAAATCGCTGGTTAACATTGCAGCAAAGGTATGAGGGGGAAAAAAAATCAAATAATCTAAAAGGATGAATAAATGTGTGTGTGTGAGAGAGAGAGGGGGAGAGAAAGAACAGTCTCATAAATGGAATATTATTTTGCTCCTGATGGTCCTATCAACCTGGCACCCGGATTTATAATCCTGAACTTAAATTCTCATTTCATGTTACATATTGGTTCTTGTTTTCCTTGTTTCCTTGTTTGGTCCTTTATCATTTACTGAGTATTGGGGCTCATTCTGAAGACCAAACTCTGATAACTCATGGAATCCTTCCTCATACATAGTATGCATGAAGTCTTCCTCTCTCTACACCAAGGGTGTCAAACTCGAGGCCTCGGGGGCTGGAACCGGCCTGCAAGGTGCTTACATCTGGCTCATGGGGCTGCTCTGGAAACAGTGAAGGACCAGCCTGTGGTGTCTCTGCCAGCAAAAGCTCTGTTGCAGGACACCATCTCAAACAAAAATGGAGCATGCAAGGGCCGTGGGCGGCCCTCCAAAGCTCCGTTTTTTCTGACAAGAGGGTTGCAGGAAGCTGTCACAGCCCAAAACGGAGCTCAGGAACCTGTTTTAGCTGACAAGAGTGTTTGGGCCACCACAGGCACCCCCAGTATGAGTGACATCGAGCTGGCTGCATCCATACTGGCCATGCCCACCCTGGCCCACCTTGGTCAAACACAACCCTGACGTGGCCCTCAAGGAAATCGAGTTTGACAAACCTGTTCTACGTGCATTATGAATTTTTTAAAAAATAAATGTCAGACTGCTAGAAAATTCTTCTCAAGGAGACCAAATTGCATTGCCAGGCAGTGTGTGGTAGCTCCCTTGGGCGAAGGTAGAAGGGCAACCTTCAGCTTTATCTTCTGAATGTCACTATTTCTCTTTGCTGGAGGATAGAACTGTGTACACACTATATGGATTCTCCATGCTGGTTCTACTAAGGTAGGTTGTGACCTTAGGTGACGGAAGAAGACAATATTTTATGGCAAATGTTGAAATGAGATTCAGCTAGCACTCCATCAAGTTCTTTATACAGAAA
This sequence comes from Naja naja, assembly GCA_009733165.1. Classification (NCBI taxonomy): domain Eukaryota; kingdom Metazoa; phylum Chordata; class Lepidosauria; order Squamata; family Elapidae; genus Naja; species Naja naja. The sequence goes on along the minus strand of CM019151.1, from coordinate 64,428,256 downwards.
GCAACAAGACAATTACCTTAGACTCAAGTAGAAAAATGGTTTGGAACATCATCGCTTCTCAGATAACAAGATTACTCGTTTTGCGAAATCAAGTTAATTCCTTGATAAAATAAACTGGACTGGATGATATAGTTTCTTAGAACAATTTGTTTTCCTTATTCAAGTAAGGGTGCTAGTCAAAGGAGGCTAAAGACCTGTGCAAGAAATTGGCATGTCCTTCGAGGACCTGTCTATGCTATGATATGCCCCAGGTATTTATGCTGCCCCTCTGTAGTTTTATTATATACATTGCTGGGAAATGCATTTCCAGATGACTTTCAACTCAACTTCTTGTTTTCTTCTAATCCAAGGGACTGATACAGTAATACAGATGAGCTAGATAAAGCATTACAAATCCATACTTTTTTAAATCAATCTATGAATCAGAAAAAAATACTATTTCCATTTCTCGAATTTCCACCAAAGAGTTGGCAAAAATGAGTGTTATAGATATATGCATTGGATGTTATAGCAAGGGAAACATTAAAAAGAAAGCATTCTAATAAAGAAACATACTTGAGAAAATACTATTTTCAGGAATGATGGTGTCCATTGGAAGGCATTCATAGATAGATGATAGATAGATAGACAGACAGACAGATAAATGATAGACAGAGAGACAGATGGATAGATATAGATATATACAGATAGAGAAGGTAGACAGATAGCTGATAGCAGAGAGACAGACAAACCAACAGACAGATGGACAGATGATAGTTGATAGGTAAATACAGGTATATACATACATACATACATACATAACAGAGGTGGTATTCAGGAGGTTCTGACCTGTTCTGGAGAACCGGTAGTGGAAATTTTGAGTAGTTCAGGGAATCAGCAAATACCACCTCTGACTGGAGAATTTATAGTATCCTTCCCCTGCCACGCCCACCAAGCCACGCCCACAGAACCGGTTGTTAAGTTTGCATGAAGAGGCAGACGCGAAGAGCTTCAGTGAAGAGTTTATTAGTGACTACAGCTCGAATGGACCCAACTTGGCTGGGCTACGGCTGCTACTTATAGCCAGCAGCCGTAGTTGCCAGCCAATCAGAGTGCAGGGTTTTCCCGCACTTTTTAAACCAATCCTATTTGACATTTTACAAGAACAATTCAAACTAAACCAATGACATTCAAACCTACATACATAACACCCTCCCCACTAGGTTCAGTCCATACCAAACCCCAACCTATCTAATGTATTCTTTTAAATAGGTGGGGCTCCTACGTGTACGTTGAGACCTTCGTGGTTCAGAAGTTTTAGCATTCTCACCCAGTGAGAGAGGAAATGTGTCTGCTGACATTTCCCCACTGGGACTTCCTGTGAAGAAGACCCTGTTTGATTGTTAGAATCTGGTCTCTCCTCCCAACCCATCTCCAGCCCAATGTCAGCACCCAAGTCAGGAAGTGATGTACAATCTTCCACTTCTAAGGATTGATTTTGGCATTGTGACAGGTTTTGGAATGGTTCCTGTCGTAATGGCTCGTTACACATGGGGTGGATTCTTGCTTGCTGATTATCCTCCTGTTCCTCCCCTTCCCCCCTAGAATTGACATCAGGTGAGGGAACTAGAGAAGAACAACTGCGATGTTCCTGAGAGAACCTGGATCTAAGTTGATCAATGTGCCTGCTCCAGAGGACTCCATCCTCTGTTTGCACCCTGTAAGAACGAGGGCTTGTGATTTCAGTTATCTCAGCAGGAATCCACAAAGGTTCACCTATAAGTTTCTTAGCATAAACAGAATCACCCACACTGAATGTGCGAACTTTGGAAGTGGAATCTAGTGGTGTGTTGGGTGCGTAAGTGGGATGAAGGTGGTCAAGGGAAGACCTAAGTTTCCTACCCATCAACAACTCTGCTGGGGATAAGTTATTAGATGGGTTAGGAGTGATGTGCTGAACACTAAGAAGTTTTTCAACTTTCTCAGTGATGTCCCCAGGACCCAGTTGCTGAAGCTTCTCCTTGGTAAAACGTACCATGCGTTCAACCCGGCCGTTAGCGAAGGGTGCCCAGGGCAGTCAGGGCATGTCTGATACCCTGTTGTGCTAAATAGGATTCAAAAGGTTGGATGTAAATTGAGGGCCATTGTCAGAGACAAGAACATCAGGTAACCCGTGGGTTACAAAAAGTTTTTTGAGCTGTTTGATGACAGCATCAGTTGTGGTGGATGCCATAGGGATTAACTCTAGCCATTTGGAATATGCATCTACTATAATAAGGAAGGTGTGCCCTCTGGTAGGGCTAGCAAAATCAATGTGAATCCTGGACCACGAGCTCCTAGGACATTCCCATTCCTGTGTGGGGGCGAGAGGTGGAGCAGGCCTGACTACCTGACAGTTGGGACAAGACGCAACCCAATTTTCAACCATTTTGTCAATACCTGGCCACCATACATAACTCCTGGCCAATCCCTTCATCCTTACAATTCCCGGATGACCCTCATGTAACATTTCCAAAACCTCTCTTTGCAGTTTTTCAGGAATAACCACCCTGTTACCCCACAAAATACATCCTCTTAATACAGATAATTCAGTTTGCCTGGATTTGAAAGGTTGGGCGAGTTGAGGTAGATCTTGAAGTGGCCAACCCTTCTTAATCCAGCCTATAACAGGAGCCAATAAAGTGTCTTTGGCGGTCTCTCTGGCAATTTCAGCAGCATGCACTGGAAGCTTGGCAACAGTTTCTAGGAAAAAGGTGTGTGTTTCAGGTTCAAAGTCCTCCTTGTGGCAAGGAAGTGGGCAACGACTCAGTGCATCAGCATGTCCAATGCCCTTGCCAGGCCTGGGGATAAATTTGTATGAATAAGCAGCAAGAAATTCAGTCCACCTCAGCATTCTTGTTAACAGGATAGTAGGTGTAGGTTTGTCTCCTGCCACAATGCCTAACAAAGGTTTGTGATCTGTAACAATGGTAAATGTTCTCCCATACAGATATTCATGAAATTTCTTGACAGCTGCAACAATTGCCAATGCTTCCTTGTCCAATTGGCTGTAATTCCTCTCTGCTTTGGTCAAAGTGTGAGAGTAAAATGCAATAGGGGCTTCTCTCCTGCTGGGAAGCCTATGGCTCAAAAAAAACCCGACTCCAAAAGGGGATGCATCACAAGTCAGTACAACAGGCAAATTCTCAGAGAACTGTATCAGTACAGCATCAGACGTGATTAGTCTTTTAATACTGTTAAATGCTGATTGTTCCTTCCTCCCCCAGACCCAAACAGACTTTTTGTCAAGTAATCTGTGCAATGGTTCTGCAATGGTTGCCTTCTGAGGTAGGAACATGTGATAAAAGTTAATGAGTCCAAGGAAGGCTTGCAAATCTGTTTTGCATTTAGGTCTAGGGGCTTCTTTGATTGCTTGAACCTTGGCATCGGTAGGGTGGATGCCATGCTTGTCAATCATATAGCCCAGGAACTCAACCTTGTCAGTTTTAAGAGTGCATTTTTCTTCCTTGACTTTTAACCCTGCTTTCCTGAATCTGGTAAGGACTTCTCTGAGTCTTTCTTGCAACTGAGTGTCATTTTCAGCAGAGATTAACACATCATCAAAGTAAGGCACTACCCCTGGCAGTCCTTGGAGCATCCTTTCCATAAGGCTTTGAAAGATGCCTGGTGCCACGCTTACTCCAAATTGTAACCTTTTACATTTGAAGGCACCTCTATGAGTCACAATGGCTTGGGCCTCTGCAGTGGCATCATCAACTGTTAGTTGTTGAGATGCCTGGGCCAGATCCAATTTGGCAAAGACTGTACCCCTGCCAAGTGAATGTAACAGATGATGCACCACTGGAACTGGATATGTGCTCTACTGCAGCGCATGGTTCAGTGTCCCCTTATAGTCTCCACAGATTCTTACTGACCCATCAGTCTTGACTGGTGTGACTATGGGTGTCTCCCACCTGGAGTGGTCAGTGGGCTCTAAAACCCCTTGAGCTATTAATTTGTCTAATTGTGCATCAATTTTTTCCTTTAAAGCAAATGGGACCCTTCTGGGCTTTAAACGAATTGGGGGCACCCTGGGATCTAGGTTGAAAGTGATAGGGGTCCCCATATACTTGCCCAATCCTTCGCTGAAGACCTCTGGAAACTCAGACTTCAAGGCCTCCTCCCATTCAGAGTTGCTCACGTGATTGATGCCAGTCACCTCGATGCCTAGTGGATTGAACCACTCAAGTTCCAGCAAGCTTGGGCGATCCTTGTCCACGATGGTCAGGGGCAAACGTTTGGCGTGGCCTTTAAACTTCACATTGAATTCTCTTGTACCAACTACTGGAATCTTGTTCCCTTGGTAGTCTTTAAGAGTCAGTGCTTGCTTCTGGAAATGTTTCTTCTGAATGTTGGGAAGTAGCCTGTGAATAGTGTCCCATGACACCATAGATAAATAGGAGCCTGAGTCCACTTCCATTTGACAAGGCCTTCCTTCAATGAGTACCTTCACATGTACTTTTCTGCTTCTCAAGGTTGAAGAATGACCAATGGTGACCGTTTGATGAGTTTCATTCTTCCCATTTGCTTCTGAGTTGCGCCCCATTTTCTCACTGAAGTTGTTGGGCTTGAAATCTTTGTCAGGAAACTTTCTTCTGTGTGGAGGAGTTCTGGATGATTTCCAGACTCTTGCTAAATGACCTCTTTTTTCACAACGAAGGCAGATGGTATCAAGAAACTTGCATTCAGTGCGGGGGTGCGCCCCCACAACATCTGCAATAAAAGTCTTGCCTTTTTCTTCCGAGGTCTTTCTTTTTCTTTTCCATTCTGACTCTATAAATTCCTTCCTCCACCTCACTACAGTCTGATTCAGAATCTATCTGCTCGCAATGAGTTGTTGTGGACTTTTCCACATCAGAATGGCTTGAGGCCTTGTTAATTTTCTTCATGGCTGCCACAGAGGACTTAGTGGCTTCTACTGAGGAGGCCTCTTCTATGGCCTCCTTTAACGTGATCTTAGGTTTTAATAATAATTTGCTCTGAAGCACCTTGTCTTTGAGGCCTAGAACAAACCGATTGCGCATGGGCTCCTCCAAGCTGTTAAACTCGCATGCACCCCCAATGTCTCTTAAGCTTGCCATGAAGTCGTTAACGTTTTCGCTTCCCCTTGATCCCGACGGTAAAACTCGTGTCTCTTAATGAGGCACGATACTTGTGGGGCGTAATGGGCTCTTAAAAGCTTTTCTAAATCAGGCCATTTCATTACCTTCACGTCTGCAGCTCCCGCCAATGCCTTCACCATCTTGAAGACTGCCGGACCGCAGTGCGTAAGGAAGACCGCCCTCTTCCGCTTCTCGGAGATGTTGGCGAGGTTGTTTCCTTCCAAATACATTTGGAAGCGATCCGCATACGATTCCCAGTCTTCTGTCACCGGATCGAACGGGGCTGGGGGGGTGTTCAACGCAGCCATCTCGCTCTTCTGCTTGTCTTCCGCGTTGTCTTCTCTTCAGGGGAATCCCACCCTCGTCGCCAGTGTTAAGTTTGCATGAAGAGTCAGACGCGAAGAGCTTCAGTGAAGAGTTTATTAGTGACTACAGCTCGAATGGACCCAACTTGGCTGGGCTACGGCTGCTACTTATAGCCAGCAGCCGTAGTTGCCAGCCAATCAGAGTGCAGGGTTTTCCCGCACTTTTTAAACCAATCATAGTTGACATTTTACAAGAACAATTCAAACTAAACCAATGACATTCAAACCTACATACATAACACCGGTAGTAAGAAAAATCTGAATCTCACCACTGATACATACATGCATGCATATATACATACATACATAGATGTATAGTTATAAAGATAAATGTAGATATAGATGTACAGTTGGTATCTATGTATTTAAAAACAGAAAAAGAGAAGAACATTAGTTTTATTGAAATATTCTAGGAAGGAGATCCAAGCATAAGGAATAGCACTTTCTTTTCTTTCTTTCTTTTTTGCTCTTCTCCATCTTTTTAAATATTTTGTTTTTATATTATTTGTGCAGCTTTTCATTCAATCTTTAAAGAAAAGACATGGTCAGTGGTGGGATTCAGCCAGTTCACACCAGTTCGGGAAACCAGTTGTTAACTTCCTGGGCAGTTTGGTGAAACTGGACATGGTGAAAATATTTTAAGCACACAAATCATCTAAATGTCTTATTTAGCAGTAAATATAGAGAGATGTTCTTTGTTGCAAAAAGGTCTAACACACTTTAAACTCTAAACTTTAAACATCTACCTTAGCTTGCCCTACCTATAGATTATATCTGCATCACCTCTAAGGCTCCTAGGCATTTGAATCACTGAGCTGTTCCATCTGCAATTTAATATAAAATATGCTGTAGCTAGCAAAGAGGGAATTGTGTGCTGCCAATAGCTACTTCTGGAGACAACATTTTCCCCAGAGTGCTTTTTTTAAAGGAGAAAAACAACTAGCTTTTGAATAAGTATGAACACTTGCTGCAAAATTCTTATTCTTTTAGATCCTTTAAGGTGATTTCCTGTGTCCTTTCAATCTAAATATTAGCTGTCAAATGGCTTCAACGTTGTTTTTCATAGTTTCACATTGTTTTCATTTTTCTCATGAGAATTTCCCAGCAGCAATTTTATCTCTCTTCAGTTCCTGTTATTATTGTTGTTGTGGTCACACAGTCAGCCAATAATTTAGATCAGGAATGTCAAACGCGATTTCACTGAGGGCCACATCAGGTTTGTGTTTGATCTGTGTTTGATCTGTGTTGATTTGGGGGTTGTGTTTGTGGCCAGCTTGTGCAACCTCCCCGAACTCCGTTTTCACTGTGGGCTGCTCCTTCATTGTTTCCAAGGTGGCTCTTTGGGCCAGATCTAAGCACCCTGCAGGCTGGATCTGGCCCATGGGCCTTGAGTTTGACATCCCTGATTTAGATTGAATTTAGCAGTTTTGTCCACCCATTGAGTCCTTCCTAAGGATCTGGGATCAGACATGCTTGCTCACATGATCAGTAATGTTAATTTAGTCTTAGTCTAGTTCATTGCCTTGATTCCCAGTGCCAAAAGGCAGATGATGCAATCTAATGATTGTCTAAGCAATTAATTTCAAATTTTCAATACAAGCTATGCAGTCATATTGTACGACGTAATTTGATTGACTAAGCAATTAGTCAATCAAATTATGTCATACAATATGAATTCGTAGCTTGTATTGATTTTTTCTCCAAAATAGGACCTTTTGTAAAAAGGACCTTTTGTAAATAGGACCTTTTGTATGTAAACTTCATCCTTTTCTTCAGTTTCTCAAAAGAAAAAGAAAAACCCAGTATACGTTGTTAATTATTAGAACTATGTGAATATTCAGCCTCATCAGTTAATTATGAAACTTTTCCAACTTATTTGTTAATTCAAAGACTACTAGATGAGTGCTATTGATAATTACTGTGCTAATAATTATTAATTATGTCACAAATTTGTGGCTCTGTAGAGCATCTTGGTACAATACAATAAACAATGCAGAATAAGGCAATCAAAAGAAAATATTTAGTTTAAGTTACACATTTACCCCTTCTCTGAAGTTGCATATATAAAATGTTAAAATGATGATTGGTATTACTTTTATTTAAATAATGTCACTCATTAATGCCATTAATGTGCAACTTAAGTTAAATATTTAGGCTAAATAGCTTATGCTAAAATGATACATTTATTTTCAATTTAATCTTTAGAGAAGAGTATTCTTTTTTTTTCTTATACAACATGCAACATTATGATTATGAACTCAGAGCTTTCAGTGAATACCTGATGAATCAAAAGCGAATTTGTTTTACAAGCTGAAAGGCTTCACTTCAATCACAGCAATTAAAAGGCTGTCAAGAAGCAAAGTTTAGAAAGAATATTCCCAAGGCACTGGAAAAAGACACTGACTCAGAACAGTTTACATTGGGCTAATGAACATTGTACAGTTAGTTTTCTTTGTTTGCATCAAACCACTTCCCTTATTAATTTTAATATATTTATCCTAACAAATTGTAGGACTCAAAAGTTTTTTTATTTTATTTTTTATTTTTATTCATATTTATATCCCGCCCTTCTCCGGAGACTCAGGGCGGCTTACAGTTTTTTGGGGATACAACCCAATGTGCTCAGCAATAGCCTTCATTCCATTGTATATGCCTGCTTATTACTAAGCAGCATTTTTACAAAGCCAGCTTATTGCCCCCAAAAATCTTGGGTCCTCAATTTACGTACCCCGAGAGGATGGAAGGCTGAGTCAACCTTGAGCCTGGTGGGATTCGAGCCTGCAATAATTACAGGCAAAAGTTGCTCTGACTCTTTCAAAAGGGATTTGCTTCTGCTCACTTTCCTTTATTGACCAAGGTGGATCAAGGGATGGTTTGTGACATAACAATAGAATACTTTATTGGCCAAGTGTGAGTAGACAAACAAGGATTTGTTGTGCAAAGAACTCCTGAGCCCCAAACATAGCATCCAGAGGCTTCCAAAGATCTTCAAACAAATGTTCTTGAAACCTGGCCATGTTCAAAGCCTGTGTGATTGTGTCATTCATTCATTCATTCATTCATTCCTGAGGATGATCCAGAAGTTCCAGTTAGTCCAGAATTCAGCAAACAAATTGCTGGCAGGGCAACCTTGCCATTGCAGTGAAATATAGATAAAACAGCCAACATATTAGTTATTGGGCCCAATTCAATATGCAGTGGTCATTACTTCTAAAGCTCTTTATAGCCCAATTCAATAATGTAACAGGCCAAAATAAACTCCATTCAATAAAGGAGAACATCTGTAGCCCAGGGTGAATGTTATGTATGCAGGTTTAAAGTCATTGGTTTAGTTTGAACTGTTCTTGTAAAATGTCAGAAATGATTGGTTTAAAAAGTGAGGGAAAACCCTGCACTCTGATTGGCTGGCAACTGCGGCTGCTGGCTATAAGTAGCAGCCACAGCCCAGCCAAAGTGGGTCCGTTCTGAGCTGTAGTCACTAATAAACTAAGAGCTTGAAGCACTCTGCGTCTGTCTCTTCATGCAAACTTAACACTGGCGATGAAGGTGGGATCTCCCTGAAGAAGAAGGCAATGCGGAACAGAAGAAGAGAGAGATGGCTGTGCTGAACACCCCCCCAGCCCCGTTTGATCTGACGGCAGAAGACTGGGAGTCGTATGCAGATCGTTTCCAAATGTATCTGGAAGGAAACGATCTTGCCGACATTTCCGAGAAGCGGAAGAGGGCGGTCTTTCTCACGCACTGCGGTCCGGCAGTTTTCAAGATGGCGAAGGCATTGGCGGGAGCTGCAGACGTGAAGGTAATGGAATGGCCTGACTTAGAAAAGTTGTTAAGAGCCCATTACGCGCCACAAGTATCGTGCCTCATTAAGACACACGAGTTTTACCGTCGGGATCAAGGGGAAAGCGAAAATGTAAACGACTTCGTGGCAAGTTTAAGAGACATTGGGGGTGCATGCGAGTTTAACAATTTAGAAGAGGCCATGCGCGATCGATTTGTTCTGGGCCTTAAAGACAAGGTGCTTCAGAGCAAGTTATTACTAAAACCTAAGATCACGCTGAAGGAAGCAATAGAAGAGGCCTACCAAGAAGCTACCAAGTCCTCAGCAGCGGCCATGAAGAAAATCAACAAGGCCACAAGCCATCCTGATGTGGAAAAGCCCACAACAACTCACTGTGAGCAAATAGATTCTGAGTCAGACTGTAGTGAGGTGGAGGAAGCAATTTACAGACTCAGAATGGAGAGGAAAAAGAAAGACCTAGGAAGAAAGAGGCAAGATTTCTACTGCAGAGGGTGTGGGGGAAGCCACCCCCGCACTGAATGCAAGTTTTTAGACACCATTTGCTGCCGTTCTGATAAAAGAGGACACCTAGCAAGAGTCTGCAAATCATCCAGAACTCCACCCATCAGAAGAAAGTTTGCTACAAGCAAAGAAAAAGATTTCAAGCCTAACAATTTCTGTGAGAAAATGGGGCGCAGCACAGAAGCAAATGGGAAGAATGAAACTCATCAAACAGTCACCATTGGTCATTCATCACCCTTAAGAAGTAGAAAAGTGCATGTCAAGGTATTTATTGAAGGAAGGCCTTGCCAAATGGAAGTGGACTCAGGCTCATACCTATCTATGGTGTCATGGGACACTATTCACAGGCTACTTCCCAACATCCAGAAGAAGCACTTCAAGAAGCAAGCATTGACTCTTAAAGACTACCAAGGGAACAAGATTCCAGTAGTTGGAACAAGAGAATTCAACGTGAAGTTCAAGGGCCACACCAAACGCCTACCACTGACCATCGTGGACAAGGACCGGCCAAGTCTGCTGGGTCTTGAGTGGTTCAACCCACTGGGCATCGAGGTGACTGGCATCAATCACATGAGCAACACTGAATGGGAAGAGGCCTTGAAGTCTGAGTTTCCAGAGGTCTTCAGCAACGGATTAGGCAAGTACTTGGGGACCCCTATTTCCTTTAACCTAGATCCCAAGGTACAACCAATCCATTTAAAACCCAGAAGGGTCCCATTTGCCTTAAAGGAAAAAATTGATGCACAATTAGATAAACTAATAGCCCAAGGGGTTTTAGAGCCCACTGATCACTCCAGGTGGGAGACACCCATAGTCACACCAGTCAAGGCTGATGGGTCAGTGAGAATGTGTGGAGACTACAAGGGGACATTAAACCATGCGCTGCAACAGAGCGCATATCCAGTTCCAGTAATGCATCATTTATTGCATTCCCTTGGAGGGGGCACAGTTTTTGCCAGTTGGACCTGGCACGGGCATATCAACAATTAACAGTTGATGATGCCACTGCTGAAGCCCAAACCATTGTAACCCATAGAGGTGCTTTCAAATGCAAAAGGTTGCAGTTTGGAGTAAGCGTGGCACCAGGCATCTTCCAAAGCCTTATGGAAAGAATGTTACAAGGGTTGCCAGGGGTGGTGCCCTATTTTGATGACGTTTTAATTTCTGCTGAAAATGACACTCAGTTACAAGAAAGACTCAGAGAAGTCCTTACCAGATTCAAAAAAGCGGGGTTAAAGGTCAAAGAAGAAAAATGCACACTTAGAACAGATAAAGTGGAATTCTTGGGTTACATGATTGATAAACATGGCATCCACCCCACAGAGGCAAAGGTTCAGGCAATCAAAGAAGCCCCCAGGCCAAAATGCAAAACAGATTTGAAAGCATTCTTGGGACTCATTAAATTTTATCATATGTTTCTACCTCAGAAGGCAACCATTGTAGAACCCCTACATAGGTTGCTGGAGAAGAAATCTGTTTGGGTCTGGGGGAGGAAGGAACAAGCTGCATTTAACAATATCAAGAGACAAATCACGTCTGATGCTGTGTTGATACAGTTCTCTGAGAATCTTCCTGTTGTTCTGACTTGTGATGCCTCACCTTTTGGAGTGTGTGTGTGGGGGGGGTATTGAGCCATATGCTTCCCAGTGGGAGGGAAGCTCCTATTGCATTTTACTCTTGCACCTTGACTAAAGCAGAGAGGAACTACAGCCAACTGGATAAGGAAGCCTTGGCAGTTGTAGCAGCTGTCAAGAAATTCCATGAATATCTATATGGGAGAACATTTACTGTTGTCACAGATCACAAACCTCTTTTAGGCATTGTGGCAGGGGACAAACCAACACCCACGATCCTGTCACCAAGAATGCTGAGATGGACTGAATTTCTTGCTGCTTATTCATACAAACTGATCCACAGACCTGGTAAAGACATTGGGCATGCAGATGCGTTGAGTCACTGCCCACTTCCTTCACACATTGAGGACCCTGTTCCTGAGACTCACACCTTTTTTCTAGAAACTGTTGCCAAGCTTCCAGTACATGCTGCTCAAATTGCCAGAGAGACTGCCGGACACTTTATTGGCTCCTGTTATAGGCTGGATTAAGAAGGGTTGGCCACTTCAAGATCTACCTCAACTCGCCCAACCTTTCAAATCCAGGCAAACTGAATTATCTGTATTAAGAGGATGTATTTTGTGGGGTAACAGGGTGGTTATTCCTGAAAAACTGCAAAGAGAGGTTTTGGAAATGTTACATGAGGGTCATCCGGGAATTGTAAGGATGAAGGGATTGGCCAGGAGTTATGTATGGTGGCCAGGTATTGACAAAATGGTTGAAAACTGGGTTGCATCTTGTCCCAACTGTCAGGTAGTCAGGCCTGCCCCACCTCTCGCCCCCACACAGGAATGGGAATGTCCTAGGGGCCCATGGTCCAGGATTCACATTGATTTTGCTGGCCCTACCAGAGGGCACACTTTCCTTATTATAGTTGATGCATATTCCAAATGGCTAGAGGTTATACCCATGGCATCCACCACAACTGATGCTGTCTTCAAACAGCTTAAAAAGCTTTTTGTAACTCATGGGTTACCTGATGTGCTTGTTTCTGACAATGGCCCTCAATTTACATCCAACCTTTTTGAATCATATCTAGCACAACAGGGTATCAGACATGCCCTGACAGCCCCTGGGCATCCTTCGGCTAACGGCTGGGCTGAACGTATGGTACGATTTACCAAGGAAAAACTTCAGCAATTGGGTCCAGGGGATATCACTGAGAGAGTTGAAAAACTTCTCAGTGTTCAGCATATCACTCCCAACCCCTCAACTAATTTGTCCCCAGCTGAATTGTTGATGGGTAGGAAACTCAGGTCTCCCCTTGATCGCCTTCATTCCACCTACGCACCCAACGCACCACTAGATTCCACTAGCAAAATTCGCACATTCACTGTGGGTGATTCTGTTTGTGCTAAGAACCTTATGGGTAAACCATTATGGATTCCTGCTGAGATAACCCAAATCACAGGCCCCAGGTCTTACAGGGTCCAAACGGAGGATGGTGTCCTCTGGAGCAGGCACATTGATCAGTTAAGATCCAGATTGCCTCAGCAGCATCGCTTTTGCTCCTCTCTGGTTCCCATACCTACTGCCTCTTCTGGGGGGAAGGGGAGGATCATGAGTGTAATCAGCAAGCAAGAATCAACCCCATGTGTAACGAGCTAACATGACAGGAACCATCTCAAAACCTGTCATAATACCAACAACCATTTTCACAAATGGAAGATTGCACATCATTACCTGATTTAGGTGCTGACATTGGGTTGGAGATGGATTGGGAGGAGAGACCAGGTTGTAGTAACCAAACAGGTTCTACCATTATTACAAGTCCTAGTAAGGAAATGTCAGCAGACACATTTCCTCCCTCACAAGGTGAGAACCTTAAAACATCTATACCACGAAGGTCTCAACGTACACGTAAGAGCCCCACCTATTTAAAAGAATACATTAGGTAGGCTGGGGTTTGAGTATGGACTGAACCTAGTGGGGAGGGGTGTTATGTATGCAGGTTTAAAGTCATTGGTTTAGTTTGAACTGTTCTTGTAAAATGTAAGAAATTATTGGTTTAAAAAGTGCGGGAAAACCCTGCACTCTGATTGGCTGGCAACTGCGGCTGCTGGCTATAAGTAGCAGCCGCAGCCCAGCCAAAGTGGGTCCGTTCTGAGCTGTAGTCACTAATAAACAAAGAGCTTGAAGCACTCCGTGTCTGTCTCTTCATGCAAACTTAACAGTGAAAATAATAGGTGTTTGGTGAGCTAGGTTGTTTGTTTGCAGACATTTCATTACCCAAACTAGACAATAGTGAGAATGATTAACCAGTGGGATGGCTTGCCTTCGGAAGATGTGCTCCATCAATCGAGGTCTTTAAGAAAAGACTGGATGGAATGATATAGGCTCATGATGGAGAACCTGTGGCACATGTGCCAGAGGTGGAACACAAAGCCCTCTCTGTGGGCATGCCAGCCGTCACCTCAGCTCAGCTCTGCCATGCACGCATGTGTGTGTGTGCACCTCCTGCCAGCCAGCCGGTTTTTGGCTCTCTGCTACACATGTGCGGGGGCTAGGGCATGGATGCAGGGGTCACGCACATATGTATGGGGGCACAGGGGGTTGCAGACATATATGCAGGGCTGAGGTGAATGTACAGGGGGCACGCACATGTTGCATTTTGGGAATGCACGCACACATGCTTTAGGCACTTGGTGCTGAAAAGGTTAGCCATCATTGATATAGGATCTCCTGCTTGAGCAGGGGGATGGAAGACCTGCAAGGTCCATTCCAACTCTGTTATTCTGTTATCATCAATGCTAGTCTAGCATTGTACTAACCACTGATTGTGTTTTCTGTTTTGGGTCTGATAAATCTAGCACTGTACTAACCACTGATTACATTATCTTGTTTTGGGTCTGCAAGAAAACAACCTAGCCCAGAGAGCACCAAAGACCCCTAAATTCCATTCATCCAGTTCTCTATATATACTTAATAACACAAATGGGAATATTGGAAGTGAGGCCAATTGTATATAGTACCTTCTCCCTTCTTCATGGAGTAAGTCTACTCTTCCTGGCATTGTCCACAACTTTTAATATTAACAACCACCGTAATCTCTACCTTACCTAAAAGCTGGAGTCTCACCTCAGTTGGAGCAGCTTGGAAAAGGCTGAATTAGTTGGATCAATGTACCAATTTAATATGGACAGCTTGCATTCTTAGCATCCACTAATAATGTCCTGTGGCAATCAAGTTCAGATGCTTTAAGCCTGCAGTTCAGTTGATTTCCAAACAGCCCATGTGCTAATTCATTAAGAGTCCTTCTTTTCTGCTGCTTTAATGTGGGATAATAGAAATGTCTCTTTAAAGAGACCAGTCTCTCTTGTTGGTTCTTTAGTTACCTCTCAAGGTGCAAGATCAACAGAAGGAACCTGTCAAGGAAAATAAACAGCCACAAAGAGCAGAAAAGGAATTTCAAGGAAAGGGAAACTTAACAATGGGAAGAAAAATACAGCATCACTGATATGCCATTTAACAAGTCACATTCTTCCTAGGGTAAAAATGTTGTGACTATGTCATATTATTAATGCTTCCAAGAAGAAATATTTTTTAAAATGGCATACATGACAACAATTTTGAGAGTGAAACAAAATTCATGGAGAGAACTCTAATTTTGTGGAATTTCCCACTCCTTCACAAATTAAAATGTACAGGTAAAAGCAGGGGATTTTGTGGAGCTGTTCAGCAGAAGAGGTCCAGCAGTGACATAGATTCTGGCTTACCATTTTAGCATGTTATTATATATATATTTAATTTCACTGTTCATTCAGATTCTAAAGGCATCATAGAGAGCACCAAAAATCAAGAGGTAAACAATGTCCCAATCAACTCAGGCTACCAACTCAGACAAACAAGCTAACACTAAACAACAATCTCATTAAGAAACCATGAAGAAGTCTCCCATCAACACTGAGAAGGCAAGCCTATAGTATAGAAAATGAGAGCAAAGCTCACTCCATTCTACCACTGATGATGTTACCTAGTTTGGTAATAAAACATCTTCAAATGACAACTAAGCTCAAAGAAGACCAGGGACTCCACAAACCAAATACATTGATGGTACATGAGAGGCTGGAGATAAATTCCACCACTTCTAGAATACAATAACAGAGTTGGAAGGGAACTTGGAGGTCTTCTAGTCCAACCCCCTGCTTAGGCAGGAAACCCTATACCATTTCAGACAAATAGTTACCCAATCTCTTCTTAAAAACTTCCAGTGTTGGAGCATTCACAACTTCCGGATGCAAGTTGTTCCACTGGTTAATTGTTCTAACTATCAGGAAATTTCTCCTTAGTTCTAGGTTGCTTCTCTCCTTAATGAATTTCCACCCTTTGCTTTTTGTCCTGCCCTCAGGTGCTTTGGAAAATAGCTTGACTCCCTCTTCTTTGTGGCAACCCACTGAGATATCGGAACACTGCTATCGTATCACGCCTAGCCCTTATTTTTATTAAACAAGACATATCCAATTCCAGCAACCGTTCATATGTTTTAGCCTCCAATCCGCTAATCATCTTTGTTTCTCTTCTCTGCACTCTTTCTAGCATCTCAACATCTTTTTTACATCGTAGCCACCAAAACTGGAGGCAATATTCCAAGTGTGGCCTTACCAAGGCATTATAAAGTAGAATTAACACTTCACATGATCTGGTAATTCTTATAATTCTGAGGAGAAAAACTGAGTTGAAGCAACCCACCTCTTGACTATGCTTTAGCTTTGGAAGATATTAAACATATGCCTCCATTTCTGAGATGGTAGAAATAAATTCCCATTACCTAGAAGTTATGTGTCTACCTGTTAATTCTGTAAATGTTGCCATGACTTGGTTTACCATCTGACACTTTCATTATGGAAGACATGACAGCAATAATCTGTTTTCTGTAGAAGAGAATGTAAATCACTCAGGGTTGAACTATGGGGGTGTTTGGTGGTCTCTGATCTTGGTTGCTTGCTTGCAGACATTTCATTAGCCAACATTGTTAACATTATCAGTGCTCCTGAGTGTGGGGTTTGCTTCCTGTTTCTCCTTGTTTATCTGGTGTTAAATCCTGCTTATGTGGGTGTTGGTTGTTAGAGAGGATGTAGTCTAGTCTGTTTCTATTATTGTCTCTATTGAACAATGTAAAAATGTGGTTTGTTTCTACGCGCCTCCTGATGGCATATTTCTTTGAATGCCTAGCCTTTTTTATTGCTTGTATAATCATAATCAGTTTCAACTTCCATAAAACACATTTCTCTTTTTCAATCTACATACAGTAAATTTCAGCATAAATCTCTTTCTTATCAAATGAAACAGTAACTCATCGAAGATTGAATGTCTGCCAACATATGATTGGTTTTAATATTCACTACAGCACATAAGAGGCAGAGCTGAATGAATTCCCATACTTTGCAAGGCAACGTCCCATTGTCCAATCTTGCTTCTGGGACTAACAACAATAGAACTATTTGATTTAAGTTCTTGGAAAAGAAGATGGCTCTTATTAACCATAACCTTATTCCAGAATTGTTGTCATCTTGCCAAGGTAGTTTGCAAACCTAGGATCCTTTCTATCCAAGTCTTCCTAAAAACCACCTTTACCTTAACTTAGTTTAATCTAATTAAGTTAAGTTTTGTTGTTGAGCTTAGACAAGGCCAGCCATTTGATTGAGAAACCTGGATACATGTGAATCTGGAAAGATTGGAAAGCATTCCAGATGGTCTAAAATTTGAGATGTTCACAGTGTTGATTGTTTTTCAGAGCACTTGGATTTAACATGGTACCACTTGCACATGGCTATGTATTAAGTGGAGCTGGACTAATAATGGATTATCTCCTTTAAATTTCTGGGAGAGTATTGTAGGTTTCTGATCACCTTATTTTACTGGTTCTTCCTAGCTTTATTAATTTGAAGAAAGGAATAGAAACAGAGAGCGTGAAGGGAGTATGAACCCATTCCCTGTTGCAGTTTAAGGTGCTATGGACATGCCAAGTTAATATTGATTAAGTATTCATTATGTGCCATCAAGTCAGGGTCAACACTTGTGACCATATAGATATTTTTCTTCTCCATGACAATCTATTCTTTCAGGTTTTCCAATTGTGCACCCATTGCCATTGTAACTGACTCTATCCACTTGACTGCTGATCATCCTCCCCTCTTCCTTTCTACCTTATCCAGCATTATAACATTATCTAGAGAAGATCCATGAAATCTAATAGAAATGTGTATGTGGAGATTCTCACAGAGGCCATCTATGTCAAAATTGAACAGCCTTCTCTCAACAGAGGAGGAGAGATACAACATCATTTATCTCCAGTCTATAACACAGTCCTTTCAGCAGTTCCAAAAAGGCTCCAGACCCATTTGCACCACTCAGGTCACCCCCAAGTGGCCTCAATGACTCTCTAAAAGGATGCAAATGACCAGCTGTCTGCAGGGAATATAAATTCTTCCATTCCCCACCATCCAGTCAGAGCTGAAGAAGCTTCTTGGAATGAGAAGCAAAATGTCTTCAAAGATAAACCAGAAAGTCCAGTTGCCTCTTAGAAAAAGCACCTTTGGGATAGCAGAAGTGTGGTGTGCAAGCCATGATAGTGGCAGCATTGTAAAGTAGATCAGATAGGGAACATGACTGGATCAGATAATTATATTGCATTATACTACACGAATGTGTACATTAACAGAATTTTGCATGTATGATGTTTGATTTTTCTACCTGGTGCACTGTATATTTAGTGAGTTATATACAAACCAAGCAGTGGTGAGATTCAAAAAATTTTACTACCGGTTCTCTGGGCATGACTTGGTGAGCGTGGCATGGCTTGGTGAGCGTGGGGTGGCTTGGTGGGCATGGCAGGGGAAGGATACTGTAAAATCCCAATTCCCTCCCCATTCCTGGGGAAAAGTTACTGCAAAATCCCCATTCCCTCCCCACCCCACAAACCTGCTTTCCAGCTCCGTTCTCCTGTGCAGGGCAACAAAAGGAGACCCAGCTGATCAGCTGGGACTCGGGAGGCAGAGAATAGATGGGGGCAGGGCCAGTCAGAGGTAGGATTTTCTGGTTCTCTGAACTATTCAAAGTTTCCGCTACCGGTTCTCCAGAACTGGTCAGAACCTGCTGAATACCACCTCTGAAGCCAAGGTTGTTCTTGATCCAATAGCAGAAAGTTATGTGGTTGTGCCCAGTTGCCCGGTAACTTCTTACTTGCCTTCCATAATTCTACTGCAGAGTATGGTGACCGGTTGTTAGGAGGGGCAGAAGTTTTGAGGAAGCTGTTCCTTGATCTCAGTCTTGCCCCTGGAAATTGATGGCCATTTGATAAGCGAGATTCTGAAGGCAATGCTTTAACTGACTGTTTCTGCACTGTGCTTTCCCAGTGGAACTTCAGAGGGAAGATATTCACTAAAACAAACGAATTAAATCAGCTAAATTAAACACTACTGCAAATTAAAGACCTTGAAAATCTGGTCTTCCAGGTTTTGCATGTCAACTGAACTCTGCCTAATAAAATGAAAATGCTGTGTGTTTCTATGGTTACAGCTTTTCCCCAATATGACCATCATTAATCTTTGTTTTTAATCTATTGGCCAGAGTCGAAGAAAAGGAACGGGGAAAAAATCATGAAATATTGCGACCTAGCCATCGAAACTATGCGGTTATGGATGAAACACATAGGAGTGGTACCCATTGTCATCGGGGCATTTGGTACCCTCTCCAAGAATTTTAGAAAATACATCAAGAAATTGCAGCTTCCTGCTATAACACCAGAGGAACTGCAAAAGACTGCAGAACAACATACATTTTAAGAAGATACTTGGTTGATATCTAGGATGCTGGCAGCAACCCGTATCAATCACCAGTGGCAGACAATTATATTTGTGCTACATATTTAAATGTTCAGTTGTTTCATGTTTAATGAATAAAATTTAAATGTTCAGAGTTTCATGTTTAATGAATAAACGTTTTTTATAATAATAATACAAAAAAGTCTGGATAGTTGATGTGGCAGTGCCTAGAGACAGTAGAAGAGAAGAGAAAGAACTGAAGAAGATAACAAAATACAAAGACCTACAAATTGAAATAGAACAACTATGTCAAAGGCAAGCAAGGGTAGTACCCATAGTCATAGGCATCTTGGCTGCAGTCCCAAAACAACTGGAGTACCACTTAAACCCCATCATTGGCATTGACAAATTTGCCACCAGTCAATTGCAGAAGGCTTGGAACAGCTTCCATCCTGCGATGAAATCTGTAACATCATCAAACTTCCAGAACTGCCTATCCCAGGTCCTTGATAAGGATTCAATAGATAGACAAAAATGCCAAACCCAGTCTGAACATCTAGCTGACTGTGTAATGATCAATCACCACCACCATCATCATGCACATTTAACACACAGTCCCTGTCACTTTAAAATCCCAAGTTCATTCCAAACAAAGTTAAGCCAGTTTAGGGTGCTTTGAATTTGACAGAACTGATTGAAGCAAATGTTAACTCTGCCACTGAAATTAATGAGATATTAATTTTGTACTTCTACCTGGATTCTGCCCTGTATTTTCAATGCATCATCAAAATTCCATAATGCTTTTGTTCATTTAATGAATATGAAATAAGGAAGGGGGGAAAAAACCCAATTCCAAGGACCGTTTTAAGCAACAACTATGCATGAATCTTTTTTGAAGATAAATTGTCCGCACAAATGCACACCCACACCTTTCAAGAGAAATAGGAAAGTAAATTGTCCATCATTTGGCATGACTGACTCACTCAGAAGAAAGGAAAATTACTGTCACATTAAATGTCAACCTGGTTGAAATGTTGGTGATCACTTACAGGTAACTTGACAATTATGATCAGGGCCCATTGCTTTTTATTTCACTGATGACCAAAAGCTTGAGTTAGATCCCCATGAACTGAATAATGATGTCTAATGAATGAAAATTGAAAAGAAAAGAAAACACACACACACACACACAAAGACACCAATGATACAAAATAGGTTAAAATGTGCATCATATGAAATCATGAGGAATATTTAAATTTAACATCTCACTAGCTATGCTACAGTTCTAGCTTTCAAAGAAAAGAAAGCACGAATTCTATTCCTTGCTACATAAATGTAATCGTTTTACTCAATCCTTGGATCCTCCCTTAATTCCACCTCCCAGTACGGTATTCTTCAAGAAAAGGATTCCAAAATGACTATGAACTATTTATTTACAAGAGAAACAGTGATGGAATTCAATTTTTTTACTACTGGTCTGTAGGCGTGGTGGGCATGGTGTAGCTTGGTGGGTATGGCAGGGGAAGGATACTGTAAAATTAACATTTCCACCCCATTCCAGGGGAAGAATATACTGCAAAATCTCCATACCCTCCGCACTCCTGCGGGAAGGTTACTGCAAAATCCCATTCCCTCCCTACCCCACTAACCTGCTTTCCAGCTCCATTCTCCTATGCAGGGCAACCAAAGGAGACCCAGCTGATCAGCTGGGACTCAGGAGGCAGAGAATAGATGGGGTTCACGAGGCCAGCCAGAAGTGGTATTGGCCAGTTTTCTGAACTACTCAAAATTTCCGCTACTGGTTCTCCAGAACCTGCTGGCTGAATCCCACCTCTGAAGAGAAAGTTGCAAGTTGATACAAGGAAGAAATCTGCAATCCGTACATTCCATTTCTGTCTGTATATTTGAGGAGTTTTCAAGGCATTTTGAGATTATTTAGTAAGAAAACAAGACATTTTATTAACATATGGTGAAGATTGCTGTTGGTATTTTGGAATGTAAGACCCAAAATGATTTACCTGTTAGCTTTCTTTAAAGGCATATTAACGCAATTGGCTGAAGTGTAGAACATCTTGTGTTGTGCAAATTGTTCCCATTTACACTAATTGCCTGCTTTTCATAAATTCCCCTTCCCAGAGTAATAATAATAATAACAGATAGAGTTGGAAGGGATCTTATAGGTCATCTAGTCCAACCCCCCCAACCAAGCTGGAGACCCTACCCCATTTCTGACAGATGGGAGTCCAATCTCTTCTTGAAAGTCTCAAGTGATGGCACTCCCACAACTTCTGAAGGAAACTTCTTTTCCATGGGTTGATTGTTCTGACTGTCAGAAAGTTTCTCCTTATTTCCAGGTTGAATCTCTCCTTGATCAGTTTCCATCCATTATTCCTTGTCTGGCCTTTGGGTACTATGGAGAATAGCTTGACTCCTTCCTCCTCTCTGTGGCAGCCCCTCAAATATTGGAAGACTGCTATCATGTCTCCCCTGGTCCTTCTCTTCACTCACCCAGTACAGGTAGTCCTCCACTTACGACCACAATTGAGCCCTGGCTGTTCAATGAGTCAGGTTTTCCCACGGAACTTGTTTGTCAGAAGGTCGCAAAACATGATCACGTGACCTTGGAACCCAGCAACCATCATAAATATGAACCAATCACCAAGCATTTGGATCACGTGATCGTGGGGATGCAGCAAAGCTCATAACTGTGAAAAACGGTCATAAGTCACATTTTACAGTGCCATCGTAACTTTGAACAGTCACTAAACTAACTGTTGTAAGCAGAGGTGGTATTCAGCAGGTTCTGACCAGTTCTGGAGAACCGGTAGCAGAAATTTTGAGTAGTTTGGAGAACTGGCAAATACTGCCTCTGACTGGCCCCACCCCCATCTATTCTCTGCCTCCCATTGAGTCCCAGCTGATTGGCTGGATCTTCTTTGGTTGCCCTGCACAGGAAAACAGAGCTGAAAAGCAGGTTAATGGGGTGGTGAGGGAATGGGATTTTGCAGTAACCTTCTCCCAGGAGTGGGGTGGGAATGGAGATTTTACAGTATCCTTGCCCTGCCATGCCACCAAGCCACGCCCACCAAGCCACACCCACAGAACCAGTAGTAAAAATGTTTGAATCCCACCACTGGTTGTAAGTCAACAGTGTAAGACAATTCCAAGTATCCGAGGTGATCTTTAGGTGAATTTGGGGTTAAATCAAAGGAGCATTGTTTATCACAGACCTGAGCAGAAAAATTTTTCAGTTTCCTTTCTCTGTGGCTGGTTTGAACAGGTATTGAGTGACAGCAAGGGACTACACCCATGGCCTCTCATTAATCGGTTGCTGTAGGGCCCAGTTTGGAAGACAAGAGGAAGCCAGGAATAGTACTGCAAATGTTCCTTGGCTTAATTACTCCTTAAGATGATTTCAGGTTGATCTAATTGCAGCTGAGGTTTATAATGAAACAACAGGTCATGGAATTATTATTTTTTTATTTTTAATTTTTTCATTTTAGCCTTGGGAACGTTCGCTAAAATTAGCTGCTCTGAACTAGATAGATAAATTGATAATAACAGGCTGGATATTAAATGACCTAAGTTAACTAATCACAGAGGAACATTGCACTATGACGGGCTTTATTAGTGGGCCTCATTTGGAATTCACAATAAAGTGAGTCGGACCAACTCAATAATATCTCTTGAAATGTTTCCTTCAAAGAGAACTCAACCCATTGTGAAGCAATGCTTCCAAAACTTACATGTGTCAACTCATAAAGCATTCCTGGCCTGCTCTCAAGTTGTCATAGGCAGGAGGGGGAAGAACTGATGGAGCAGCTCGGTTGTCACGACCAAAAGCACCTTCCACACATACCTTTCTCCAGATTGTATCCCAGGTTCCTAGACCCAGCCAGAGAGGTATGTTTTCTACAGCCCACAAAAGTGCTCTGTTGGAGAATGTGACTGTACATGGGAACATGCTGACATATTGCTCCTAATGAATAATTGGATTTCTTTTAAAACTTGGTTCGAGGCTAATGAATTAATTAGAGCATCTGTTGGAACCCTGACAGCCAGTCATCTGTCCCATGTATTTTACTGCCCACCTATGACCCTGTTTCCCCCCTCCTCCCAGGGTGTGTCATAAATCACATTCTCCAACGGAACCCTGGCAACATGTCTATGGAGATGCTCAATCATCCAGGTCATGATTGTCCCAAAAATGCTTTTTCAAAGTCCAAAGGAAAAATGAAGTCCAATTGCCTTTTGAAAATAAAATAAAAGAAAGACCCTATACCAATGGTGACTAACCTTTTTGGGCTCCTGTGCCAAAAATTGTGTGCACGTGTGCGCCAGCATCCAGAAGCACAACCCACGCCCCCTGTAGATATGCACACAATCCCCCATGCCCCCTTACCTGCCTCCCAGCTGATTTTCAAGCCCATGTGAGGCCTTTTTCGGCCTCTGAGAGGCTCGAGGAAGCCTCTGCAGCCTTTGGAGGCCAAAAAATGGGCCCGTTTTGTCACTTCCGGTATTGTCATTGGTTTGCCATCATGGCCCTATACCATTTCAGACAAATACCTTCTTAAAAACTCCAGTGATGAAGCACCCACAACTTAAGGCCCTGACTTCATGACTGGTTCTGACTTTGTGGCTGGATATTTCAAACTGCAGGCTCAAGTTGCAATAGTACAGAATGTTAGAACCTGTCAAATTTATTTGGATCCCAAGGCTGTTCAAAAAGATATCTCTTACATAAGACAAATTTCTGTTACTTAGTGAGATGTCTGTTAAGTGAGTTTGGCCCCATTTTTATGACCTTCCTTGCCATGGTTGTTAAGTGAATCATTGCCATTGAGAAGTTAGTAACCCGGTTGTGAAGTGACTCTGGCTGTCCCCTGGACTTTGCTGGTGAGAAGGTCACAAAAGGGGATCATGTGACCTTGGGACACAGCAATGGTCATAAATATTAGTCAGTTAAGAAGCGTCTGAATTTTCATCACATGACCATGAGGATGGGGCAATTGTCGTAAGTGTGAAAAATGGTCATCAGTGACTTTTTTTCAGTGCCTTTGTAACTTAGAATGGTCACTAAGTGAACTGTTGTAAGTTGAGGACTACCTTTGTATTCTTTGTACTGTGTCAGCAAAATGGTGACAGTGTTTATGTGGTAAAAAGCACAAGATAGACAAAGGATATATGTGTATATATATATATATATATATATATATATATATATATATATATATTCGTAGATTTTCACGGGTAAAGGTATGTAGGTCTTGGTGTATTCGGTCTTGTCCGTGTAAGATTGAGAATACCTTGGCAAGCGTTTGACGAAATCTCATCCGTCATCTTCAGGCTGGTGTCTTCAGCTTCGTTCTCCTGGGAGAAGTGTAAGATTGAGAATACACCAAGACCTACATACCTTATATATATATATGTTTTCGTAGATTTTCACGGGTAAAGATATGTAGGTCTTGGTGTATTCGGGTCTTGTCCCGTGTAAGATTGAGAATACCTTGGCAGCGTTTGACGAAATCTCATCCGTCATCTTCAGGCTGGTGTCTTCAGCTTCGTTCTCCTGGGAGAAGTGTAAGATTGAGAATACACCAAGACCTACATACCTTATATATATATATGTTTTCGTAGATTTTCACGGGTAAAGGTATGTAGGTCTTGGTGTATTCGGTCTTGTCCGTGTAAGATTGAGAATACCTTGGCAACGTTTCGACGAAATCTCATCCGTCATCTTCAGGCTGGTGTCTTCAGCTTCGTTCTCCTGGGAGAAGTGTAAGATTGAGAATACACCAAGACCTACATACCTTATATATATATATGTTTTCGTAGATTTTCATGGGTAAATGTATGTAGGTCTTGGTGTATTCGGGTCTTGTCCGTGTAAGATTGAGAATACCTTGGCAGCGTTTCGAAATCTCATCCGTCATCTTCAGGCTGGTGTCTTCAGCTTCGTTCTCCTGGGAGAAGTGTAAGATTGAGAATACACCAAGACCTACATACCTTATATATATATATGTTTTCGTAGATTTTCATGGGTAAATGTATGTAGGTCTTGGTGTATTCGGGTCTTGTCCCGTGTAAGATTGAGAATACCTTGGCAACGTTTCGACGAAATCTCATCCGTCATCTTCAGGCTGGTGTCTTCAGCTTCGTTCTCCTGGGAGAAGTGTAAGATTGAGAATACACCAAGACCTACATACCTTATATATATATATGTTTTCGTAGATTTTCATGGGTAAAGGTATGTAGGTCTTGGTGTATTCGGGTCTTGTCCCGTGTAAGATTGAGAATACCTTGGCAACGTTTCGACGAAATCTCATCCGTCATCTTCAGGCTGGTGTCTTCAGCTTCGTTCTCCTGGGAGAAGTGTAAGATTGAGAATACACCAAGACCTACATACCTTATATATATATATGTTTTCGTAGATTTTCATGGGTAAAGGTATGTAGGTCTTGGTGTATTCGGTCTTGTCCCGTGTAAGATTGAGAATACCTTGGCAACGTTTCGACGAAATCTCATCCATCATCTTCAGGCTGGTGTCTTCAGCTCGTTCTCCTGGGAGAAGTGTAAGATTGAGAATACACCAAGACCTACATACCTTATATATATATATGTTTTCGTAGATTTTCATGGGTAAAGGTATGTAGGTCTTGGTGTATTCGGTCTTGTCCGTGTAAGATTGAGAATACCTTGGCAACGTTTGACGAAATCTCATCCGTCATCTTCAGGCTGGTGTCTTCAGCTTCGTTCTCCTGGGAGAAGTGTAAGATTGAGAATACACCAAGACCTACATACCTTATATATATATATGTTTTCGTAGATTTTCATGGGTAAATGTATGTAGGTCTTGGTGTATTCGGTCTTGTCCGTGTAAGATTGAGAATACCTTGGCAACGTTTCGACGAAATCTCATCCGTCATCTTCAGGCTGGTGTCTTCAGCTCGTTCTCCTGGGAGAAGTGTAAGATTGAGAATACACCAAGACCTACATACCTTATATATATATATGTTTTCGTAGATTTTCATGGGTAAAGGTATGTAGGTCTTGGTGTATTCGGTCTTGTCGTGTAAGATTGAGAATACCTTGGCAGCGTTTCGACGAAATCTCATCCGTCATCTTCAGGCTGGTGTCTTCAGCTTCGTTCTCCTGGGAGAAGTGAAGCTGAAGACACCAGCCTGAAGATGACGGATGAGATTTCGTCGAAACGTTGCCAAGGTATTCTCAATCTTACACGGGACAAGACCCGAATACACCAAGACCTATATATATATATATATATATATATATATATATATATAGAGAGAGAGAGAGAGAGAGAGAGAGAGAGAGATACTGTAGAGATAGAAATACTGTAGAGATAGAGATACTGTAGAGATAGAGATAATGTAAAGATAGAGATAGAGAGATAGAGATAGAGATAGATAGAGATAGAGATACTGTAGAGATAGGATTTAAGGGCAATCCTATGAGCCATTGAGAAGACTGTGGAGTTACTCGGTGGGAGCAGTGAAGCCCTCTAACCTTCTTGAACAGCTTAGAAGGACATTAGATATCATCAAGAGGATGATTAACATTTTCCATCTCTTGTTCTAAAGAAGAAATAATAATAATTGAAAGAAAGAGATTGAAGGTAGAGTTGAGATGAGTGGGAGACACAAACACATCAACAATCTCCTTCCACCTTTAAAATTATCCTCAAACCTCAAAGAACGGGTCACAACTATGTCATCACAATTGTGTCATTTTAGTTTCAAAAGTTGGCATCATGATCTTGAAAGGATATGAATAAAGCACTGCTACTTTTCAGATCTGGATTTTCTTAGCACAAATGAGATTCAAAGAGAGAAACTGTTGAAATCCATAACACAAATGGAATCCCTGCTATATTTACTAGAAAACACCCAGTGTCCTATATTTCTGTATCTCTAGAAACCCCTTCTCCTAGAAGAATGAAATATTTTGAGTAATATTATAAAGGCAAAATATTATATTTCCCCAAAGGGAGAAATGGAGAAACATGCTCTTCAACCAGCCTCAGTCTCCCTGCCAACAAAGCAGAAACTGAGGAGGCCAGCTTTCAGAAATGCAGATTTGGTAATCCATTCAAGACAGGATATTTTGAAACAAAGGCAGAATGATAGGATTAGAAGCAGCCCCTCACCTAATATCCAACACAGGATGAAAGCCATTAGCCACAATAGGAATTGTCCAACACCCTTCAGAGCATAAGCCCCTTCCTTGCACCATCTCAGTCCAAAGTTCAAAGTCACAGAAACCTGGGGGGTCAGATAAACAATAAGCCAGAGGTTGATCAGATTAGCTCAGACAAGCACCTAGAATTTGCATTTCCTTTTTTGCCTATAGAGCCAGCTATGACCCCTACGTGATCCCATAGTGCTGACAACTGCCAATAGAATATTTAAATGACATGTTCTTGCAACAGGAAGCTCAAATACAAAGCCCAAAGAAGGTATAAAAACCCACTCACTCTCAACTTCATTTTGTCAGCTGCCCAGAATCACATGTGGTTCTACTTCATCAATAAACCATCTTTCCAATCGGCCTCCATGTTTCCAGTGTCTTTCTCCCAGCTTGGAATTGAACCAGATGGATATTTCTTCCAACACTAGGTAGAGTCATTTTATTATTGTCATTGTATTGCAGGCTGCCTGACATTTAATTTTCGTAGATCTAGCAACCTTCTAGTTTATTCTCTCTGCACTAAAACTCTCATATATGCTCCTTGAATTTATAACAGAAAGCAACTTTTGTTGAACTTAAAGAAAAAAATGCAAAGTTGGCTCTGGACAGTACATGAGAGAGATAGTCTTGGGAAATTCTGGAGCTGCAGGTTAGATTGGGGAGAGGCTGTTAAAAAATCAGAAAGTCACATGAAACCTAATTTGAAATGCTGTTAAGAATAGTATGTGAGCAAACTGGTGTATTCTCTAGAATGGCAAAGGACATCTTAACATAGAAAAAATATTTGTAGCTCAGGATTGAACTTTTACAAAGAGAAAAAAAATCTCACTCCATTCAAGTACTGATTATGTTGCCTAGTTGGGTAATGAAACATATGCAAGAAAACCTCTCTCTCACATGTACTGTCCAGAGGCAATTTTCCAGTTTTCTTCCTTCTCATCTACTCTATAAACCCTACTCATTCTAGCATGTTACCTAATTGGATCGTGGAACATCTGCAAGAAAACATCTTGAAGAAAACATTTACAAGAAAACCACCGGACTTCCGGGTTGAGCCTTCTCGAGAACAGGCGGCGGTTTGTGATCGTCCACGACCGCAGCCTGGCTCTTGCGTCGGAGAGCCCCGATCCTGCAAGGTTCGGGGCTGAAGCTGCCTCGTAGGGGCGGCGGAGAAAGGGAAATCTGCCAGCCAGAGTGAGGGGAGCCGCATCTCCCCCCTTTTGGGTCTGGTCTCTTCCCTCCGAAGACGTCAAGAAGCGGTGGTCAAAATGGCCACCTCGAAGAGAAGGTCTCAACGGGACTAAGATTGGTGCAGGAGGAAAGAGAGAAGTCGACAGCAGAGGAACCGGGAGTATCGGATGGTAAGATCAAGGCACCCCGGGATTAAGATAAAGATGAGTTTTGAAAAAGAGAAACAGAAGCGGCGCAGTTCCAAGTGAAGAAAAAATAAGTAAAATATTTCTGACAGCTATAAGGGGCTTCGAACCGGGAAAGGAAGAAGCCAGCGTAAGAACTTAAGTTTGGGGCTCGGAAAACTTTGATTATCAAAATAAAAGGAAAGGGTTAAGACTCTGTGCAGAAAGTGCCACTTTGTGGAGAAAAATTGGAAGCTAAAGAAGTAAGAAACTATCTTGTTCCTTTGTGGATTGAGTTGCTACATTTTAAAGAGACGCAGGATTTATAGAAAGTGAAAGCTTGAATACACAAAGACGGATTGCCGGACTAATTGGTAATATTGATATAGATTCTGGACCTGGGTTAGGATCATAGAAAATTTAAAGAAGAAGAAACAAGGAAAATTAAAATTTTGGTGGTCATCCAAAGAATTAAAAATGGAGTTTAAAAGTATGAAAGAACTGTTACAGGAAGTGACTGAACTAACTTGGCATGTTGCAGAAAATATGGGCATTCGGGTGCTGAATAAAGAAGAAGAAGCCGTGGAAAGGGTGGAGCCAGCGAGGAGAAAGCCATTTTAAAAAGACAATTAATACAAAGATTAATACAAATAAAAGGGAAAGGAAGGGTGGCTAAAAAAACGGAACCTAAGAAAGTATCTAAAAAGGGGAACATTTACGAAATTAAGCATGCCAGAAAGGTTCAGAAGGAAAGGGAACAGAAAGGTAAAGAGAGAGAGAGGGATTTAAACTGGATAGAGAAGGGGGAGATCAGGATAATAGGGAGGAGAAGGGAGCCAGCACAAGCGAAAGCTATTTAAGAAGACAATTAACACAAAGATTAATACAAATAAAAGGGAAAGGGAGGATGGTCAAAAAAATGAAACTTAAGAAGGTAATTAAAAAAGGGAACATTTATGAAACTAGGCATGTTAGAAAGGTCCAGAAGGATAGAGAGCAGAAAGGTAAAGAGAGAGAGAGGGATTCAAACTGGATAGAGAAGGGGATAGCGGGATAAAAGAGAGGAGAAGGAACAAGAAACAAGAACAAAAGATAGAGAGATACGGGAATTACATAACAAAGAGAGAAACTTGTTTGCATAGAGACAATGGCTGACGTATTTAAAAGGGGGGTTCTGCATGAAGAAATGGTAATAAGAATCTATTGTAATTATAAAAGTGTAAAACAATAGGGGTTACTGACAATTTTCACTGGTAAAGGTCACATTTTTCATTTCTTATCCACAAAAGAAAGCTAAATGATGATTAGATGAATTGAATTAATTGAAATGATTTTAGAAAGTGCTTAAAATGGGATTTGTCAATAACCAAGATTAGTTATTTTTATTATTATTTTGGAACCATAAATTAATTTTAGGGGGGATATGTGTTGCAGAACCCAACCGATTAGAGATATATTGTAAGGGAGCTTTTCTCCATTTTCTTTTCTTTTTTCTCTATCTTTCGTTTTGAAGGGAATGACTATGATTATGTTATATATTAACCACTGAGGTGTCACTTTCAAAGTAGTAAAAGGGGTGCAAGTCTAGGTTTTTTTTTCATTCTTTTTAGTGTTAACATGGGTATGGATTTAGAATTATGGTGAGAATATGTGATGAAAGGGCAAATCTGACGGACAAAAGAATTCTGTAAATGATAAAAGAGTATTAACAATGTGAAGATAATTAAAGGTTAGACATGGATGAACTTTATCTTTAATATGATGGGCAAATATATTGTTATTTGTAAGATTTATACATGAAGTTTTTAAAATATATATGTATATTTGCAATTAACTTGAAATGAACTGGGGGGCTATACAGAATGAGATTAAGATTTGAGATTAGGATTAATTTTTTGACCCTTTGTCCGCTAAAATGGAATAGAAGTGAAGTCAAATGTTTAAAAGGAATATAGATCTACTGTCACATTTGCATGTAAAAGTGATGACTCGGGAACATGCTGTCTACTGAAAAAGCTGTTTTAAAAATTGTTAAAAATTGAATAAAATTTGGTTAAAAAAAAAAAGAAAACCACCAAGCTCAGAGAGCACCAAGAATCCCATAATCCTTCATTCCTCTTCTTCTTCTTCCTCTTCCTCCTCCTCCTCCACCTCCTCCTCCTCTCAGCAAACCTTCTAGTACTACTAGTTGGATGATGAAGTATCTCCAAGAAAACAACCAAGTCCAGGGAGCACCAAAGTCTTCCTAATTCTCATCCATGCTATAAACTCCATTCATTCTAGCACTGATAATGTTACCTAATTGGGTTGTGAAACATCTGCAAGAGAATCATCAAGCTCAGAGAGCACCAAGGACCTCACAACTTGATATCGAATGCCGGCCGCCCTGTGCGAGCACATAGTCAAGGACTCCTCGGGGTCCTCGCCGGCGGCCAATGCCGCTGGCGGCCCGGCGGTGAGCCTATTCTGTCACGGCCCCTGACCTTTGGAATCAACTGCCCTTGGGGCTCCACCTGGCCCCTGACATCCGCACCTTCCGCCGTGAGTTAAAGACCTGGTTATTTGACCAACCGGGCTGTGACCCCTCCTTGGGGGATAGTTTTAATGTTAATTATTGCAAATTTGTTTTTAGGATTTGGGCTTGTAATTTAGTTTAATCATTTTTTAAGTATTTATTGTCTCTGTTTTTTAGCTGTGAGTCCAGTCGGAGATGGGGCGGCATACAAGTTCAAATAATAAATAATAAATAAATAAATAAACTTAACATTTGCCTGTTCCATGAACTTCGCAGTTCAAACATACAACTCTTTTTCTCACATCACACTTGGGCATTGTCTGTGTTTTGAAAAGATCTGGAATCCAAATCTGGTGTTGCATTTTATTTTAGTTTAGTTTAGTTTAGTTTAGTTTAGTTTAGTTTAGTTTAGTTTATTGTCATTGCACCTCATGCAACGAAATTAAATGCCATCTTCAGTGTACATTCTAACTATAGAAATAAAACACGAACACACATCCTTTACATTCTATACAATTGAATTAAAAACCCAATATTGCATTAATATTGTGCTATACAGTAGAATTCAATATTGTTATTTGTTTGATTCAATAAATAGATCATCCTCCTGAATCATCCCATTTCATGACTATAACCATGGTGACCTGTTAGTGATCCAGTCCATATCAGGGACAGTTTACATGTGGAAGAAGAACTAACAATTTCACAACCTTTTCTATGAAATAAACTGAAGTTGTTTAGTTCTTAATTAAATTCATCCTTCTATATTTCA
Source organism: Naja naja (assembly GCA_009733165.1). Taxonomy (NCBI): domain Eukaryota; kingdom Metazoa; phylum Chordata; class Lepidosauria; order Squamata; family Elapidae; genus Naja; species Naja naja. Next base: position 64,396,242 of record CM019151.1, on the reverse strand, counting down.
TTCGTAATTTGCACTTTGCCAGCAAGCTTGACACTAATGGAATTTTTCACATCTATCCTTAAAAGTAATAGAAAGAGGGAGCCTTTTTTCCCTTTTAAAAACGTACAATTACTACCAAATGACTGGAAGCAGAGATATTTTAATTCAGAAAGAAATCAAAAAAATATGCAAGTAGCTTCTTTAAATTCCAGTCCTGTAAGGTAGATTGTTCATATCACAATGACCTTGTGCCTGGAAAGAAATTATACAAGAAGAAGGAGTTACATTTTAGATAAGTTCAATTCCAAATATCTCAGAATGCATGGAAGTACTCTAAATATTCAGTTACCAATTTTATGCATGGGTCATGGTGGAGGAAGAAGATGGATCAAAGATTATACCTGATGTTAAAATATTCTTACCATAAGAAGTGTTCAAGATGAGCTGAACAATGCTGGGTACAGGTAGATATCCATATATTTTTTATTGAGAGCAACAGAGAAATGACCTTGTCTTATTGTTTTATTCTCATATTCTGATATTTCTTTTTCTGTTATTTTCCAGACTGACTTCCTTGATCATTTCCCAAATTCTATCTAGACCCAATCTTGCTGTGATGACCCAGGGTGTGGCACAAAAGCAATGAAGTCACAAAAGTAGGTAAAGTCCCTTTAATTCCTCCAACTTGGCCCCCAATGTCCAGTTATCATCGGCTGGAGAAAAAACTCTCCCAAGAACAGTTTTTAAAGGGAAGAAATTCAGTCCGAACCCAAAGTACATATAAATTTCAAATAAAAACCAACACAAGTCACGCTGCAACAATTAACGAGACAGGGCAGGATAAGGAATTGCAGACTTCAAAAGATAATGAAACACACACAGTTGGGAGGATGCCAGAACCTAGATAAGACTTGACAAATGAAGATAATGCATGCTTTGCGTCCAGCAAAGTTCTGTGTGCAAACACCCTTTTTAAATCCTGTTTTCCCAGCTGCAGCTAATGAAGGGAATCAGGGCCCTTTTCTCCCCTATAACCCACATAACTCACATTGCTCCCTTATCCATTCCTCCCTGCATGCCCTAGTATGAAGAGGGGGTGGGCCTGGGTCTTCCTCTGAATGACCAGCTGGATTGTGCCCTTCCCCAGTTTCCTCCACAGCCAGCAGAGCCACACTCACACTCCCTGTCAGCTGCTCAACCTCCCCCTTGGAATCAGATTCCAACAGGGGCATGACACTTACTTAACTGCCACCTCTCAAACAAAATTGCTTGTATATCCTTATTTTAAAATAAAATAAATAGTTTAATAAGTCATATACCATTTAATCTGAGTAGACATTAAATGCAAATAAGAAACAGTACCAAGATCATCTAGCCAGATCCAGCATGTAAACATTTTTTATTGCAACAACCTTTGTAATAACCCATGAACAAAGGGCCTATTTGATGATGCCAACTCAAGATGTACTCGTGTATATGAAAATACTTGTGTTTCTGGTTTTGGTTTTTAGTTCCATCTTATGGTCTGTTAGGACTGAATATTACATCTTATAGTTCATGATTTATTCATTTATTTCTTTTAGTTTTTAGTTGTTCCCACTGTTTTGTCAATTTGAAAATAGAGAATAGAAAGTGAGAACCTGGGGAGAAAGTGAGGGTTTGGCAAACATACCATTTTACTTTCACTTTCACTTTCACTTTGATCCTGATTAAGTGTGATAGAGCAGTTTTGAAGACAAGATTGTCATATAGATAGATTGATTGATTGATTGATAGATAGATGATAGATAGATAGAGATAGAGTTAGAGCTATAGGTACATAGGTACATAGGTACAGATATAGAGATATATAGATATGTGTGTGTGTATATATAGGTGTGTGTGTCCCACTCACCATCTTCAGGCTGGTACTTTCGGCTTCGTGCTTGTGCGAGCAAAGCATGATTGGAGCTGCCGTCTCTCTATACATACTGGTGGGGAGGTGTGGTGTGCTGGCTCTGTTGTGACCAACCCAGAGTAGATTGCAGCTTTACCCTGGGACATGTATATTTGCTTTTATTATTATATTAATAAGTCTATGAAATGAAGTATATTTTATATTTTGCATAGAAACATGTCTTGCACAGAACATACAACTATGGCTTAAATATTGTTGAGAGGTCCTTAGTTCTCTTTCAACTTGATGTTTGACATCTGCAAGAAAACTATCAAGATCAGAGAGTACCAAGCACCCCACAGTTCAAACCTGAGCTACAAATATTTTCTTCTATCGATAGATATTGTTTTCCAGCTCCATAAAGGTGTGTGTTATATTTGCAAGAATGTGGGAAAGTGATCTTGCTGTGCCTCACCTTCAAACGTTGGTAGGATCTGAGGTAATCTAATTATCAGCCATGCAAGCTCACACTTCATGGACCTGCTTGCTGAGGACAGGACAAGAAGCAATGGATGGAAACTCATCAAGGAGAGAAGCAACTTAGAACTAAGGAGAAATTTCTGACAGTTAGAACAATTAATCAGTGGAAAAACTTGCCTCCAGAAGTTATGAATCCTCCAATACTGAAAGATTTTAAGAAGAGATTGGATAACCATTTGTCTAAAGTAGTGTAGAATTTCCTGCCTAAGCAGGGGGTTGGACTAGACAGCCTCCAAGGTCCCTTCCAATTCTATTCTATTTCTATTCCATAAGGCTCTTCCCAATCTGTCAACAAACAAGGGAATAGAGAGGTAGAACAGGACAACATGTAGCTATAATTGTGTACCACAATACTAACCTACTTTGCCAAAAGAATGGGGGGAAAAGAGAGAGAGGGAGAGAGAGAAAGAAAGAAAGAAAGAAAGAAAGAAAGAAGGAAGGAAGGAAGGAAGGAAGGAAGGAAGGAAGGAAGGAAGGAAAGAAAGAAAGAAAGAAAGAAAGAAAGAAAGAAAGAAAGAAAGAAATACCCTGCTTCTCTTTGCCAATTAAAAGTTAAGAACGCTGGTTTAATGTTCTCTGCTTCTTGGATAGGTTGTTGGAAGCGAAGCTAGGAAAAGATGGAAATAGAGCCACAGAGAAGGAGCTCATACCTTTTGGGAAATAAAATCTAGATATAAGATAAAAGTTGGGGGGAAAAGTAATATGCAACCTTTTCTCTCACACCTCATCTAATGCTGAGGCTTCTTAATAGAAAACTCCAGCAATCTGAAAAGCTCTTGAGACATAGTTTATTTCTTCCAAAGAAAACTAAAATCTAATGCAGCTGAGATACTGGTAATCATTCCATTGTATTCCAGAAGGTTCGGCGCTGAAGCTCTTTCTGCTGTGTGCAATGACCTCATTAAAGCACTTGGCTTGGCTTCCTCTTTGCACCATCAATATATTGAATTCTTTGGTGACTATTAGAGAGATGGGTGAAAAGTCTGGAGGATAGAAGGGATGGAACGAATTAATGAAGAAAGATGAGCTAAAGGGAAGAAAGTAAGCATGTGTACGGGTGCCTGTGTGATTCCTCATCTAAGGCAGTGCATTTCTTCCATGTCCTGTATTTCTATAAACTTTTCTACCATCGATTTTGTGAGTACTCACAGCCAGGTTCTTCTCAGCTTCATTTAAAATGGCTGGAATGGGGAGAAGAGGCTGCCTATTCCTTTTGCCATTCTGTAGCTCCCGTATTATGGGGCAAATAAATTATCTTCGGCAATTTCAACTTTATGATGCACAATTTGCCTGTGGAAGGGTCAGAAATAAAGAGGAAAGAAGCACCATGAGATGGAGAAAAATTTGATAGCTCATACTGTAGTCCTTTAAACCTTGAACCAATGCCTCTGATTACATGATGGTACCCTGATAAAATAGGTGATTTAAAGGGAATCATTCTGTCTGTTTGTCTGTCTATTTTCTATATCTATCATCCATATCTCTCTTATTTATTCAGTGGTGGGATTCAAAAAATCTTTTACTACCTGCTCTATGAGACTGTGCTTCACATTCAAAATACACCAATTTCAAGCACTACAGCTTACCTTCTAGAGCAGCCCCAGTAAGTAAAACAGTTGAGGTATGAGAATCCACTGTGGTGTGCGAATTAGCTGAGCTGAAAAATGTAGAAATATAGGACCAGATAGGGCAGGGGCAGTTGGGAGGGGCCAGCTGATTGTCAGAGATACCGTTCACTTGAACCAGTCTGAACTGGCAGCATCCCACCACTGTATCTATCATCTATCTATCTGTCTCTCTGTCTCTCTGTCTCTGTCTCTCTCTGTCTCTGTCTCTGTCTCTGTCTCTCTCTCTCTCTCTATCTATCTATCTATCTATCTATCTATCTATCTATCTATCATCTATCTATCTATCATCTATCTATCTATCATCTATCTATCTATCATCTATCTATCTATCATCTATCTATCTATCATCTATCTATCTATCTACTATCTATCTATCTATCTATCTATCTATCTATCTATCTATCTACCTATCATCTATCTATCTATCTATCTATCTATCTATCTATCTATCTATTTCTATCTATCTATTTCTATCTATCTAATATCTATCTGTCTGTCTATCATCTATCTATCTATCTATCTATCTATCTATCTATCTATCTATCCCTCCCTCTCATATCTCTAATCTCTCTCTCTCTCTCTCATCTTTCATCTCTATATACCGCCGTTCCTATTTTTACAAATAACCGAAGGAGACTGGATTGAGGTGGTAACACACTTTCCTCCTCCTATTTTCCTCACAACAACCCTGTGAGGTGGGTTGGGCTGAGAGAGAGTGTCTGGTCCAAAATCACCCAACTGGCTTGCATGGCTAAGGTAGGGCTTGAACTCACAGTCTCTCATTTTCTAACCTGGTGCTTTAACCACTAGACCAAACTTGCATTCTCATTCCTACTGGAGTCCACTTCTCCCGATCTTTACCACAATTGGCTAAAAAGCTTGAAGCACAAGATGTTATAGATAGTCCGCAACTTATGACAATTGAAACTACGATGACTAAGCTATGCAGTCATTGGGATTTTGCAGTATCCTTCTCCCAGGGAATGGGATTTTGCAGTATTCTTCTCCCAAGAGTGGGGAGGGAATGGAGATTTTGCAGTATCATTCCTCTGCCATGCCCACCAAGCCACGCCTACCTAGCCACACCATACCCATCAAGCCACACCCACAGAATTGGTAGTAAAAAAAATGATACCACCACTGCTGTGTATACTGTGTACATGCATCTCAGAAAATATTAGGGAGGCAACTGGAGCCCTGCTTCTTATACCAGGCATGTGTTGTGTATATTAAGTCTTTATCCAGAAGATATCATAAACTTTTTCTTCCATCATGAAAAAGGAAATTAAAATTCTATTCTTGGAGACTCTAATATAGCCTTAGTTACAAGCAGCAGGGAAATAATAAATCAAATAACATTCGATATTTGCAAGTTGGGCTTTGTCTAGGTGGTAATTTCATCCATTGTTGTTCTTTAGGTTTCTGTCAAAAATTGAATACATGTGCATAAATGATAAGGATCTATGTAAAGAAAATGGAAACATGCTCCTATTTATTATTGAACTTTCCATAAATGGAGAAGGAACAGCCTCAGTTAGGGGGAAAGAAAGATAATGTGTAGAGAGATGGGCCTAAAAAAATATTTCAGTTGGAGAAATTTGAATACAGGTAGTCCTTGACTTACAGCCACAATGGAGCTCAAAATTTATTTTGCTAAGTGAGAGATTCATTGAGTTTTGCCCCATTTTACCACATTTTGCCCCTTTTTACCCCTTTCTTGCCACTGTTGTTAAGTCATTCACTGGAGCTGATCAGTTAGTAACTCAGTTGTTCAATGAATCTGGTTTCTCCATTGACTTTTCTCATCAGAAGGTCACAAAAGGAGATCACATGAGCTTGAGACCCAGCAATGATCATAAATGTGAATCAGTTATCAAGCATGTGGATTTTGATCGCATAATGATGGGAATGCTGCAAAGGTTGTAATGGTGAGAAATGGTCATAAGTAACTTTTTTCAGTGCCGCTGTAACTCTGAACGGTCACTAAATGAACTGTTGTAAGTAGAGGACTAAGTTCCCCTTGAAATGTAACTTCCCTGTTCTGCGTTGCCCAATAATTAACTATCAATTGAAGTTATTATCAGATTTTTATATAATGATGATCTCTCTCTCTTTCTCTCTCTCTCTCTCATAGAACAGAGTAACAGAGTTGGAAGGGACCTTGGAGGTCATCTAGTCCAACCCCCTGCTTAATCAGGAGAGTCTATTCCAAATATTAGCCTCTACCTAGGATCAAACTCGCAGCCTCCTGATTGTGAGGCGAGAGCTCCACCATCTCTCTGACTCTCTCTCTCTCTCTCTCTCTCTCTCTCTCTCTCTCTCTCTCTGTATCTCTCTCTCTCTCTCTCTTTGTATCTCTGTCTCTGTCTCTCTTGCCTGTCTCTCTTGTCTGTCTCTCTGTCTCTGTCTCTCTGTCTCTTTCTCTCTGTGTTTCTCTCTCTGTATCTCTGTCTCTCTTGTCTGTCTCTCTGTCTCTCTGTCTCTCTCTGTCTCTGTGTGTGTGTGTGTGTGTGTGTCTTTCTGTGTGTGTGTGTGTGTCATATTGGTATGAACCAAAACAGGGATGGGATCCGACAGGTTTAACTATTGGTTCGGTGATTTACGATGTGCATCATGCTGCATGCTGCGTGCGTGCCTCTAAATCGTCATCAGCTTGCTGCCTGGACAGCTGAAGCAGTGCTGCGTGCTGAGAAGGAGCCTTTGAAAAAGCCCTTTTTTCCTGCTTTTTAAACTGCACCTGTGCCTCACACGGCAGCTGAAGTTGAAAAAGCAGGAAATAAAGGTCAGGTAAGAGCCCAGGCTGGCGGGTGGGGAAAAGAAGAATAGAATCAGTTCTATGTCTGCTGCTCTTCAGAGCTACCGGTTCTAGAGAACTGGACAAAACTGGTAGAAACCCATCCTTGAACCAAAATACAAAAAAGCACCTTTTGAAAAAAAGAAATATATTTTGCAAAAGTAATTTATAGATAGTGTATTTAAATTGGGTCAGGTTAATGTATTTTGGCTCTACAGTTTGAGTTTGTTCGGAAGGTTTACAAAATAAATCACTGATCAGCAATATGTGATGCTATCTGGAGTTCTTTTAAACTAACCTATTTGGATGGATTAAAAGAAGACATTAATGATGGCAGAACTGAGCTGAGCCTTGTAGGTAAAACAATCTTGCATTCCAATATGACTTATCTTTATAGAGCCTAGAAAAAACTTAATTAAAGTTCTGGGCCAACCTCTATGCTCTTCAAGGGAGAATTAGCATTCAGAGAGATACTGTACCAGATACATCTGGATTTTATCCTTTTCCTTCAAGCTTTGGAGAGAAAAAAAAAGCTTTAATGGGGAAAGGTGTACAGATTACCATATATTTCTTCCCACTCCGTTATTTTCAATCAGAACACTTGAATGTGATTAGAGTACATGATTCAGTCCTTAAATACAATACCCTATATCATACTATATTATTTGTCAGGGGTCTGACAAATCCACCCCCATTCAAATCACAAGTCTCTAGCCACATCTCTCAGAGTAAAAAAAAAAAGATTTATTAGGAGTGACCATGTCGGCGTTACCTAGGTGCAGCCAACTCTAAAATACATCATTCATTTCCCCCTTGACCCTGATCTTCCCCCTACCCCCTGGATGCATATTCTCCAATGGGACACATCCATAGCCAAGAGCCATCAATCATGCTCTCCAGTAATAAACTTGAGTGCCAACAGCTTCAGCTGCCTAGCAATTATCTGAAGCATTTCAGGAATGCATTACTTTCCCCCACTCCCTTTCTGCTGGCAACTAAAAAGACCAAAGAAGTTGACAACAGCATTATATGCAGGGTTTCTCAACCTCGGTATGTGGACTTCAACTCCCAGAATTTCCTAGCCATGGTTTTGGTAGCAATAGCATCCATAGACTGTTGAATATTGTTGGACTTCTCCAAATGGAGGAAAGAATACAGGTAGTCCTTGACTTACAACAGTTTGTTTAATGACCATTCAAAGTTACAACAGCACTAAAAAAACCCTGTGCAGATCTGAATAGTGGGGAAGCAAAACAGCCACTTCATAAACTCATGGCACAACGTAGGAGAACAAACCCATCAAGACAAGATTCAGTGTGCCATCTGCATTCAAAAGACAAACACCACTCTTTTGAAGACAGCAAAGTCCACATTTTGGACGGAGAGGGCCACTGGTTTGAAAGAGGGTTCAAAGAGGCCATCTATGTCAAAACTGAGCAGCCCTCCCTCACCAGAGGGGGAGGGATATGACATCAACTATCTCCCATCTACAACACAATCCTTTCAACAGTTCCAAAAAGGCTCCACACCCATTTGCACCACTCAGGTCACCCTGAGGACACAGATAAAACTCCAGATGACCTTAACAACTCACTAAAAGAATACAAATGACCAGCTGTCTGCAAGGAGTATAAATCCTTCCATTCCCCACCATCCAGGCAGAGCTAAAGAAGTTTCTTGGATGAGAAGTGAAATGTCTTCAAAGAAAAACCAGAAAGTCAAGTTGCCTCTTGAAAAAAGCATCTTTGGGACAGCAATGTGACCCCTCATTATACCTTTTGCATGCTAGCTGTTTTTTCCTTTGTTAAAATGCAATAGCCATTGGCTCATCCTCCAACTGCTGCTTGCGTTAACAACAAGGTTAGGGTTTGGCTTGCCCTTTTCTGTCCTAATGAAATTAAAACAAAAGCTGGAATAGTTTTAATTTTTATCTTTATAAGCAGCAGTGATCTTCAAATGGAACTTTAGGAAGAAGAATGCAATAGCAATCTTTAAATAACAACAACAACAGTAATAATGAAACATAAACAATGATACCCATTGTCATCAGGGCACTTGGTACCATGTTCAAGAATTTTGCAAAATACATCTAGAAGTTGCAGCTTCCTGTGTAGTGCCAGCAGAGCTTCAAAAGACTGTGCTACTCAGAACAACACACATTTTAAGAAGATACTTGATTGATATCTAGGATGCTGGCAGCAACCTGTATCAACCATCAGTGCCAGTCAATGACATTTGGGATACATTTTTAAATGTTCAGTTGACTGAGTTTCATGTTTAATGAATAAAAGAGACAATAATAATGATATTATTATTATTATTATTATTATTATTATTATTATTATTATTATTTGGTTCATTGACATTGCAATACCTGGTGATGCAGGAATTGAAGACATGCAGCAAGAAAAAAATCACAAAGTATCAGGACTTACAAATTGAAGTTGAGCAACTTTGGAAAAAGAAATTGTGTGTTACCTCAATTGTGATTGGAGCCCTTGGAGCAATACCTAAAGGGCTACCTCGCTATTTGGAAATTTTGAATTTATCAGACTTGAATACCCTGATTCTACAAAAAAACACCCTACTTGGAACAGCTTATATCCTCCAACGCTAGCTTAACAGTTCCTGGGTCCTTGGTTAGGATGTGAGCTGTTGAGCTATCAACCAGCCCCAAAGGCTGTGAATCGCACTAAAGAGTAACTACTACTATTACTACTACTACTACTACTACTAATAATAATAATAATAATGCACAACCTTTTGAAAATGTATCATGCTTTACATCCACGAACTGACATCAACAGGTTGTACCTGCCAAGAGGAATAGGGGGCAGAGGGCTATTGCAAATCTATCAAACTGTAGAAGAAGAAAAATGAAGTTTGAATGATTACATGAACCAAAGTACAGAAAAATTGCTGCAGGGTGTGAAAATGCAGAACATTATAAAAACAACAAAAACAAAGGTAGAATATAAGGAAAAACAGTTGGATGACAGATTAAATGGATGGAAAACCAAAGTTTTGCATGGACAACACTTGAAAAACATTGAAGGGAAATGTGACGAGAACTTGACATGAACATGGCTTGAGATGGGAACCATCAAGAAACAAACAGAAGGTTTAATACTTGCTGCTCAAGAACAAGCGCTATGAACTAATGCTATGAAAGCGAAGATACAAAAAACCCATCGACAATCCAAACTACCAACTTTGCAATGGCAGAATTGAAACTGTTTCACATTTAATACATGAGTGCAGCAAAAATCACGTAAACTGATTACGAAGCTAGATATGACCGAGTTGTCAAATTAATCATTATGTAAAATAATGTCATCATTAAGGTTATTATGTAAAAAAATATGACTTACCTGTATCCAAGAAGTTATGGGAACATAAAGTGGAAAAAATTGTAGAAAATGAGAAGGTAAAGATCTTGTGGGACTTTTGAATACAGACAGCACATCATGTGAAACACAACATGGCAGATATCACAGTTGTCAAAAACTGAAGCGCACAATTTATTGATATCGCTGTACCAGGAGACACCAGAGACAAAGAAAAAGAACTGGAAAATAATCACATAATATTGTGACCTGGCCATCGAAACTATGCAATTATGGATGAAACATGTAACAGTGATATACCCATTGTCATTGGGGCACTTGGTACCATGTCCAAGAATTTTACAAAGCACATTGAGAAATTTCAGCTTCTTGCAATAACACCAGCAGAACTGCAAAAAACTACGCTACTCCGAACATCATACATCTTAAGAAAATATTTGGTTGATACCTAGGACCCCGGCAGCAACCCATATCAACCATTAGCGCCAGTCGATGGTATTTGTGATGCATTTTTTAATGTTCAGTTGACTGAGTTTCATGTTTAATGAATAAAAGAGATAATAATAATAATAATAATAATAATAATAATAATAATAATAATAATAATAATAATTCCATCCTAGTTTTACCTCTGAGATATCTTTTATTATACAGATGTGAATTCTCAGATTCTAAACTACTTTATTTATGAATTCTATTTGTGTTATTTCCCCCTTCCCACCCCATTCAGAGCAAAACAACAATTAACTCTACTTGTTCAACCCATAATTGATCTGCCTTTGGTTAAGTTTCTGCAAATATCAGAAGTCAAAACTCAAGAGCCTTCTCTTTTTTCCCTCTCTCTCTTCTACTGCCTGTAAGCAGAGAGCACTTCAGCTCTTCTTTCCAATATTCTTCCTCCTTCCAGATTAAAGTATCTGAAGGCTCCATGACCTCAAAAGCATTTTCAGACACATTAGCATTGTATTTGTGTGCTTTCTTAATTATAGCTCTGCCTACTGGGAACAAAAAGTTTATTACTTTATATTGATTAGCAAATACAAGGAGGGGAAAAAGCTGCTCTAAACTCTGGTTACTGAACCAAGGTAGAGGTCAATAAAAAAGAGAAATTTATAAAGGTTCAAGAGGGAAGGCTGCTAAAAATAGTTTGTTTTCCCAGTAAAGGCATCTGTCTCATTCTTTGTTGCATATGATTTGTGCTACCTAATGCTATACAATTCAAACTAGCCTAGCTTAATGAATCGGAGTGACATTAAATATTGGGATGTACCTTAACTATAGGTAGTCCTTGACTTATGATAACAATTGAACCCAAAAATTCTGTTGCTAAGCAAAAAAGATGTTATATGAATTTTGCCCCATTTTAAACGTTTACAACCTAGGTAGGTAGGTAGATAGATAGACAGATGATAGATAGATAAATAGATAGGAAGATAGATAGATAATAAATAGATAGATAAATAGGTAGGTAGGTAGATAGACAGACAGGCAGACAGACAGACAGAGATAGGTAGATAGATGATAGATAGATAGATAGGTAGGTAGGTAGAGAGAGAGGGAGGGAGGGAGGAGGAGATAGAAAGAGAGAGATAGGGAGGGAGGGAGGGAGATAGATAGATAAATAGATAGATGATAGATAGATAGATAGATAGATAGATAGATAGATAAATGGATGATAGTAGGAGGAGGAAGAAAGGAGAGAGAAAAGGAGGTAGGAGGGAGGAGCAGGAGATAGATAGATAGATAGATAGATAGGTAGGTAGGAAGGTAGATAGATAGATAGATAAATAGATAGGGAGGGAGAGAGAGAGAGAGATTGAAAGGTAGAGAAAGAGAGAGAGAGAAAGAAAGGTAGATAGATAGATGATAGATAGATAGATAGATAGATAGATAGATAGATAGATAGATAGATAGATGGGGATGTACATACATTGCATTTTGGGGGTGCACATGCGCTTTGGGCACTTGGTGCTGAAAAGGTTAGCCATCACAGGTATAGAGGTTGGACTAGAAGACAGCCAAGCTCACTTCCAATTCTGTTACTCTGTATTCTGTATACAGTAGTTAGTAATCCTACATTGAGAAATATTCTTTTATATATTAAGACTAGTCTCCACCAGGGCCACTCTCAAACAAACCAGAGAATGGAGAACACTATTCTCAGACTGCAAAACAAGCAACTTTATATAATGCCACCTTAATTTTCATAATATTTTAGGAGTTTCCTTCTCTGTAACTTTGCCTTTCGAAGCAAGTTGCTGAAGTAGATAGGAAGAATAGCATTAGAAAAAAAGGGCAAAGGACATCAGCCCACAGTCAGACTCAGAAGGTGTGAATCTTTTATATATGACAGAAAAGCAGATCCAATTAGGGAAAGAATTGTAACTCAAGGAAGATTATGGAAGCACAGAGTCAGCCACTCTAAATAAATCCCAGTCTTCAGTTTCTGACCATCTGCATTATACACAACAAAAAGGAAATGATTGCGTAATACAAGAATCTCTGTTTGTATCTTGCAAAAATTGAAATAGTTGAAGTGCAAAGCAAACAAATGTCCCTTAGCAAAATGAGGATTGAAGGAACTGCCTAAGTACCTGAAATTCTAGAAAGGCTCTAGAATGCATCATTAAACAGCTTATAAAACAATACAGAGAGGTGTAGAGCTTGCAGCACTCAGAAGTATGACTTTTCTCATTTCGTTTCTAGCAAATAACCCTTCAAAAAGACCTCGACTATGTATCAGAATGGTCAAACAAATGGCAACTTCAAATCTCAACAAATAAATGCTCTGTCTTACATATTGGCAAAAAAAATCAGAAAATAAAATACAAGCTGAATAGTCAAGACCTTGTTGATGATCCAAACTCTGTCAAGGACCTTGGAATACTCATCTCTAATGATCTAAGTGCTAGAGCCCACTGTAACCACATAGCCAAAAAGGCATTAACCTAATCCTACGTAGCTTTTTCTCTGGTAATATCACACTACTAACTAGGGCATATAAAACATTTGCTAGACCAATACTTGAATACAGCTCATCAGTCTGGAACCCACATTACTTATCTGATATTAACACAGTTGAGAAAGTCCAGAAATATTTCACAAGAAGAGTTCTACACTCCTCTACTCATTGCAGAATACCTTATGCCACCAGACTTGAAATTCTAGACCTAGAAAACCTAGAACTACGCCGCCTTCGGTCTGATCTAAGTATAGTATATAAAATCATACATTGCAATGTCCTTCCGGTCAATGAATACTTCACCTTCAACCATAACAATACAAGAGCACACAATAGATACAAACTCAAGGTTAACCGCACCAAACTTGATTGCAGGAAATACGACTTCAGCAACAGAGTGGTCAATGTCTGGAATACTCTACCTGACTCTGTGGTTTCTTCCCCAAACCCCAAAAATTTTAACCTTAGACTGTCTATTATGGACCTCACCCCTTTCCTAAGAGGTCTGTAGGGGGTGTGCATAAGTGCACCAAAGTGCCTACCGTCCCTGTCCTATTGTTTCTTTTATTTTCTTATATGTATCCATGTATTTATAACTATGTTTATACTTATATCTATTATCTTGTAAGCAATTGACTAATCAAATAAATAAATAAATAATAAATAGGATGAACCAAAATATATATATATAGAAATCTACAGAGAACAGGCCCAAGAGGAAGGAAGACAACATAGGAAAGGATTATTCAATGAAATGCTGAATCAGGGGTGGAATTCTCCCGGTTCAGACCAGTTTGTGCAAACCCCTAACTCTGATGATCAGCTGGCAGAGAACCAGTTGATTCCGACGATCATGTGAGCCCGCATGCCGGCTCCTGTGCCTGCACTACTATTACTATTAATCTTCTCATCACTCCTTATCACCCATCCCCTCCCATTTGTGACTGCATGATTGTAACTTTGTCGCTTGTATCCCAATGATTTATATTGACTGTTTCCTAGTATGATTTGATTGCTTATTGTACCCTATGACTATCATTAAGTGTTGTACCTGATGATTCTGGACTCTTGACGAATGTGTCTTTTCTTTTATGTACACTGAGAGCATTTGCACCAAAGACAAATTCCTTGTGTGTCCAATCACATTTGGCCAATAAAGAATTCTATTCTATTCTACTTACCTATATCCTCTCAGCTGATTCATGCAGCAGAATGGATTGCCACTCCCCAGTTGTGTTATTCCCCAGTAGTAACTGTTCTGACCAAGCCTCATTCAAAGCAAACAAACACCAAACAGAGGGGTTGTACAAACTTTTGTAGAGTTTGTCGACTTTTGTGGAGTAATCCACCTGGAGTCATCACCAATGAGTTGGACAGCGAAATAATTGTTTGTTAAAATAAATGCAAAATAATAATAATAACCAAGACTGTTCAAAGAGATCCAGAGAACATTGTCATGTCTGAAGTGGACAATTTAACTTGCAGTGAAATACTTCTTTAGCACCCAAAGAGGCTTTGCATTTAAAATGTATGAAGCCTCCACAATTTGCTCCATCAAAGAGTAAAAATAAATAAATAAATTAATTAATACAGATGTTTGGTTATTGCCCAGTGTTGTGTCTGTAATTTGAAATGACCTGCCCTTTAGCAGAGTGGAAATCCAGAACACGTGACTTCGCCAGCGTTTCTTAACCTTAATTCAACTGGTAGGTCCAGCTTCCTATTTTGCACATAAGTCCTTCCCCCTCTTTAAGCAATTCCAGGTTATATTTTATACCTGACAGATGTTCAAATAACAAAGCAATTGTTTATAAGAAGGCATCGCTTTACCGTAATCCCTGTTGAATTTTCCCTAGGGGAGCCTCTCCATATTCTGATTTTGCATCTTATTTTTAAGCTGATTATTTTATTATTATTATTGTTTCCCTTGAGGTTAGCAGGTGAACAAGCAAGTTGTACCAGAGACTCACAGTAAGAGGCTGGGAGAAAATCCAGATTTTCATTTTTGCTCTTCCCTGAGAGATAGCGAAAGATCTACCAGCTGTTGTTTTCCCAGTTCTGCTTGAAGTTCCCACTCAAGTTATTCAAGGGCTGCAAATTTGTTACAAGTTGGAAGGAAATTTCTTTTACTTACGGATCCTTTTTGTATAAAGCGTTCTTCTATCACTCTTTTTGTTTGACAGACTTGGATAAAAAAAGAGAGTCTGATCTGAAACCATGATGTTTCTTTCTTTTTCCAAGAGGGCAGTTGGAATACACTCAAAATCTTTTGCCTGTGCTGTATACTTCCACGTTCCACTTACCCAAAGAAGTTCTATTTTTTTTTTAAAGTTCCAATAAGCCAAATCTAATTAGTCTACTGCAATCTAGTATGCTTCTTTTAACAACAAAGTAGCTTAAAAGAAGCAAATGTAATTAAAATACAAAGTAACATGAAATTGGAAGGGCGGGAGCTCAAAATAACAACTGGTGCTGAATTGATCTCATGGCAGAAACTATTCAATCAGTCCAGAAGAGGGAGTCTTCCATCTTTTGGCAAACTATCAGAGGGCTAAGAAAATTGCTACCCCAGATCCAATTCAAGCTCCTGGAAGAACTATTTTAGAAGATTGTCCATGGACCCTGCTACATCCATGGACAATCGTTTGGTTGCCACAATGTAAATAAGATGTTGAGACTCTGGAAAGAGTGCAGAGAAGAGCAATAAAGATGATTAGGGGACTGGAGGCTAAAACATATGAAGAACAGTTGCAGGAACTGGGTATGTCTAGTCTAGTGAAAAGAAAGACTAGGGGAGACATGATAGCAGTGTTCCAATATCCCAGGGGCTGCCACAAAGAAGAGGGACTCAAGCTATTCTCCAAAGCTATTCTTTACAGGCTCTTCCTACAAAAATAATGCTACAACACCATCTTAAAGGTAAAGGTAAAGATTCCTCTCACACGTATGTGCCAGTCATGTCCCGCTCTAGGGGGTGGTGCTCATCTCCATTACAAAGCTGAAGAGCCAGTGCTGTCCAGAGACATCTCCATGGTCATGTGGCCGGCATGACTAAAGGGACATAGTGGCTCAGTGGCTAAGATGCTGAGCTTGTCGATCAGAAAGGTCAGCAGTTCAGCGGTTCGAATCCTTAGCGCTGTGTAACAGAGTGAGCTCCCGTTATTTGTCTCAACTTCTGTCAACCTAGCAGTTCAAAAGCATGTAAAAAATGCAAGTAGAAAAATAGGGACCACTTTGGTGGGAAGGTAACAGCGTTCCATGTGCCTTCGGCATTTAGTCATGCCAGCCACATGACCATCTTAAAAGTGAGGTGCAAAACCCAAGAGTTCCTCTCTTGGACAGCTTAGTAGAATGAAGCCAATCCATGAGCAGCTGATCAACAGTTCCTAAGCCAGTCCCCAAGGTGGCCTTACAAATAGGATCCCTTTCATTTTCACATTGCATTCAATTGGCTAAGAATAGGGCATAGCGAAAAACACCACACTCAAAATGCCTTACCGGCTGAAAGTTCAGACCCATTGCACGTTTCTCTATTCTCCTCTAGCCCAGACGTGCTGCAGCATTAAATGCCTTTCATTTATATCATCTCTATTCCAAATATAAACCAAGTATTTGTTCGACTTCCCAGCAATTTCAGTCTCCTATTATGGTGCTTCAGGTAAATAGAAGACAAAGTCCAATTGTCTCCCAACCATACTCCCCTAATTGCAAAGGTGGAGAAAACCTGAAATCCATCTCCCTCCTCCCCTTTTGTTAATACTCTCCCCGCCTGTTGATGCTAGCATTTTACAGCAGGAATATCAGAAGACCAGGAGATAATATTTGCTCTGCCATGATTTGTATAAATGTAGGCTTAGGCTAACGACATTTTAGTTATTCACCTACACTGCTCTAGACTTAAAAGGTAAGCCTCTCTGAATGAAAACAGACTAGCTTGCTTGGTTGCGACCTTGCTAACAATTTCCTGCAAATGTGGCTATTTTTCATCTCCTGAGGAAGGAAAGTTCTTTCCCCCCACCCAAAGTATTAGCTTGGCTTGGAGCAACAATAAAGAACTCACGTTGTTTAACTGTAAGCAATATTTTAGTACAATTCAGTATGTCATTGTGAGCAAGGTTAAAAGCTTCTGTGTTAGCATATAATCCATAGAAGCAAGAGAGATTATCTCTTCTCTTCCCTCCAGTTCAGACAGCCTGCTCTCAACAACTTTTTTTGCCTGATTCTAGTAGGATCTTTATTTTTTTGCTGAATTTAGATCCTAGTTAATGGCTCCAAAGATTCCAAGATTGTTGGCAGGGTTAAAAAATGTGCATCAATCTGTTAAGTAATTTCATATTTCACATCTTGGGCTTGGTGTTGAATTTTCTCTGAGTTTGCTGCTGTTAACTTTGAGGATTACAGAGTAGATCAATATGTTTACTGACAATAAGAGCAGGGTAATAAACTTTTTTGTTAGGTTTTGAGTAACATCAAGCACTTAACTAAGATGCTATGGCGGCATCAATGAGATCTTAACTGTCATTTGTCTAGTACAGGAGTCAGCAACCCATGGGTTTGGAGCCGCAGGTGGCTCTTTCATCCCTCTGCTGTGGCTCCCTGTCACTCAAAATATGCATCACAACCGCCAATGTGTGACACCTTCCAGCATGTGATTTACTGAGCTTTTCGACCCCTGGTAGGCCAACCATGGATAAATCCAAGAAAAGTTTCAGAAGAAAACAGAACATTTAATGGTACGTGGGCAGATTCATTTACTTTCATTGGTGACGAAACTGGTTTACCAGTATGCTTAATGTGTGGTGAGAAATCGGCAAACAGTGCAGTGTTATTTTCATTTTAGATGTCAAAAGGTTTTTGTGGCTCCTGGTGTTTTCTTTTCTGTGGGAAATGGGTCCAAATGTCTCTTTGAGTGTTTAAGGTTGCTGACCCCAGGTCTAGCATTAGGCTAAGACTGTAGAAAAGTTCCCATCAAACAAGCTTTCTACAGACCACTTTAACAAGCTTTCTACAGACCAATTTCTCTTTCTTCAATGTTTGTCTTACCATGAGTACTGCAATTTCTTCTGAAAAAGCCAAATGCCTATCACTCAAAAGCACAGGAGAAGACCAGAATGAGTAATCAGTCTTGGGGTGCCTTCATGTCCACATGAGACCTAAGTCAGCCCACCTTGAATTCCATTGACCAATTTGCCTTTACTGTTAGTAATTCAGATTCTTGTAGAGGGCTTACGGCTTGCAATAAAACATTATATTCCCTTGAACTGTTTGAATTTCCTTATTTCCTTAGTGCTTAACAAAAAGGAGGTGCAAAACCTGAGTAGTACAATCCAAAGGGTTGGTTGTGTGCTCATTTATAAGAGATTGAAGCTACCGACATTATTATGGAAATCCTATATGAAGATGATAGATAGATAGATAGATAGATAGATAGATAGATAGATAGATAGATTTATTTATTTATAATTGGACTTATATGCCTCCCCCTCTCTGCAAGGACTCGGGGCGGCTCACAATTAAAAAACACAGTACTTCAATCAATAAATATTTAAAACAGAATTAGATCAACAAGCCCAATCACTAAAAACCCATTAAAATACTTTAAAAAACCGCAGGAGGTCAGTCCAGCCCGGCCTGTTCAAACAGCCAGGTCTTCAGATCGCGGCGGAAGAAGCGAATATCAGGAGCCAACTGGAGCTCCAGAGGGAGTTGGTTCCACAGGGCGGAGGCCGCAACAGAATAGGCCCTTCCCCGGGGCACCACTAGCCAACATTGTCTAGCTGACGGTACTTCAAGGAGTCCCCGTCTGTGTGCACGCACAGGGCAATGGGTGTTTGATATGGGCAGGAGATGCTGCCGCAAGTACCCTGGACCCATATCGTAAAGGACTTTGAATGTTAACACCAACACCTTGAATCTCACCCGGAGGGCAACCGGTAACCAATGCAGCTCGCGCAGGAGGGGTGTAACATGGGAGTATCAGGAAACTCCCATCACAACCCGCGCAGCCGCATTCTGCACCAGCTGAAGCCTCCAGATGGTATGCAAGGGCAGTCCTAAATAGAGACCGTTGCAGTAGTCGAGTCGGGATGTCACAAGTGCATGAGTGATCGTGCGAAGGGCATCTTGGTCCAGATACGGGCGTAACTGGTGAACCAGTCAATAGATTGATTGATTGATAGATTACCATGTGTTTGTTTGAATTGATAAAAAACAGTAAATAGCAGCCTAATCAAGAATCAATATCACTCCCACTAATATTGACAGGGAAAATCTCTAGTGTATAAAAAGAGAGCAAATCCCTCCTAACACTGATGAGGTGACTTAGTTTGGTAGTGAAACATCTGTAAGGACTCCACATAATAGTCTCTTAGTTTTCCTATTCTGTCTTATTTAAAGTCTTACTTTTCTGATTCTGAATTTTGAGAAATGACAATAATTTTATGGGGAATATGATTAAAGTCATGAGTTGAAGAAGCTGTTGTCTTATGAGACTTTTGCATGGCTTGATGGTTAGATAAATTTATTTCAATGTTTTACTGGAGCCAAATTTGGTTTTCCTTGGAACCGAAGTTTACTCAGCCTCTTAGGTATCAATGGGCCTCCAAAATTTTTTTTTTGCTATGTGAATTTTCTCTCCATTTTTAAAGGCAAATATTCTTTAACCTTAGTGCAAATCAAATACAGCAATAATTCACTCTGAAAAGGAAAATTATTACTCAAGCTGTTCTGAGAAAGGAATTCTCAAGAGAAGGTTTGTGGGATGGGGAGAGACTGGGATAATATGCATAGTTAAGTTATTCACACTTCACAAGGCACATAAAAATTCAGATACATCTCTCTTTTTTTTCCCATGAATAACACAAAGATTCTAACTTGGGCTTAAAATATCGAGAGTTCTTAGCAAAAGAAGCCATTTCAATATGAGACAAGGAAACATAAATCAGCACTTTAAGAATGAATTTGGAGTAGTTCAGGGAATCGAGTCATATTATGGATAGAAGTATGAAGGGTTCTTGATGCTGCCTGCAATTTGTATTTCTAATACTGTCATGTTGCCCCTGGTTTTTTTCCCCATTCCGTTCAATTGGAAGATCAGGTATAATATAGGTGGTACCTGGCTCGATAGTAGTAACTGTGAGAAGGATCTTGGAGACCTAGTGGAAAATTGTTTAAATATGAGTGTGCTGCAGCTGCCCCTCTCCCTCCCAAAAAGCCAACACAGTTCTAGGCTGCATTAACAAAGAGATACAATTAAGATCAAGCAAAGTGTTAATACCACTTTATAATGCCTTGGTAAGACCACACCTGGAATACTGCATCCAGTTTTGGTCACCACGATATAGAAAAAATTATTGAAGCTCTGGAAAGAGTGCATAGAAGAAAAACTAAGATAATTAGGGGACTGGAGGCTAAAACATGTAAAGAATGGTTGCAGGAACTGGGCATATCTAGTTTAATGAAGAGAAGGACTAGGGGTGAGATGATAGCAGGGTTCCAATACCTAAAGGGCTGCTCCAAAGAAGAGGGAGTCAAGCTATTCTCCAAAGCACCTGAAGGCAGAAGAAGAAGCAATGGGTGGAAACTAATCAAGGAAAGAAGCAAGCTAGAATTAAGGAGAAATTTCCTGGCAGTTAAAAAATCAGTGGAAGAACTTGCCTTCAGAATTTTGTAAGTGCTGGAAGTTTTTAAGAAGAGATTGGACAGCTGTTTGTGGTATAGGTTCTCCTGCTTAAGCAGGGAGTTAGACTAGAAGGCCTCCAAGGTCCCTTCCAACTCTTATTTTGCAATAAATCTTTGTCAGAAGAAACAAGAAATTGGTGAAATTTTCCTGGGTATGGAATGGCACCGATTTGATGTTGTCAAAGGCGAATATCCTGCCTTTCATTTTACAAAGCAGAATACGGTGGCCTGGTTTTTGCATAGCACTGCCAATAATTCTCTCTGCTTAACTGTTTTCTCCAGATTTGTCAAGGGAAGCATCACCTCTTTGTCCATCAGAACTGTTTGGACTACTAAACTTAATGTCAATAGATGGATATGAAAAAGGATTTTCACAGGCTGCCCGTGTGCCTGTTTCTCAGCCGGTTAATTAAAAAAATCTCTGTGTTGCATAGATAAGGGAAATTTCCCCTTTTTTTCTCTCCCTCTCTTAGACTTCTTTCTTTTGGTGGCGTTTCAATATATTGCTGTCTCCATCCCATCAAATGTAACTTCAAATACCATGAACGTTTGTTAGCACTCACTGGTGGCTGGACTAAGCCCATATTTTGCATTCAGGACAACCGTATTATGAGCACTTTGTCTAATGGGTTGTTCTGCAACTTAATTTCTCAATATTCTTTCCCACTCTGCTATTCAGGAGCAAATCCTTTGACAAGCGCTTCTGCTGAATTTAAAACTCAAGAACAAGGACAGCAGAAGCAACCACAGCAATTAAAGACAAAGCACCAAGACACATTGGGAGGAGTTTTTGAAAGGAGGAGGAGGAGGTGGTGGTGAGAAGGGGAAGGAGAAGAAAAAAAGAAGAGGAGGAGGAGAAGGAGGAGAAGGAGGAGGAGGAGGAGAAGAAATGAGAAGGAAGAGAAGGAGGAAAAAGAGGAGGAGGAGGAGAAGAATAGAAGGAGGAGGAGGAGGAGGAGGAGAAGGAAGAGAAGAAAGGATAAGGAGGATAAATATTTGGAGTACCTAAAGCTTTGAATTGGCCTGAATTTGCCAGTGGAGAAAGACATGACCTTTGAAAGCTACATCATTCTCTTTTCCACGTGCTCCTGCCACACCTTTCAATATTTCTAATCCTTTAGAAAAGGCAAAACAACATTATATATATATATATATATATATATATATATATATATATATATATATATATATATATATATATATATATATATATGTAGGTCTTGGTGTATTCGGGTCTTGTCCCGTGTAAGATTGAGAATACCTTGGCAACGTTTGACGAATCTCATCCGTCATCTTCAGGCTGGTGTCTTCAGCTTCGTTCTCCTGGGAGAAGTGTGTGATTGTGGCTGTTTTCCCCTTTTAAACTCTAGAGTTGGCTGTGTTGTTACTTCTTGATTGGTTGATGGAGTTGATGTATGCAGATTGGATGGCTTTTTCCTGAGACCCTGTGTGGCTGAGGTGCTGGCTGTGTGTCTCAGCCTTTTGTGTTGTAACGACCTGGGTAATGGGCTGTGTGATGACCTTCTGAGTTCTATTGTTGTGACGTCCTGGGTGTGGTGCTGTAATCTCCTGGGTCGTTGTCTGTGTTGCAACCTCCTGAGGTTTTGTGTTGTAATCTCCTGAGTTTGTGATGTAGTATCCTGGGATGGAAGGCTGTGATGTGACATTCTGGGCCTTGGTTTGGCTCGAGTTTGAGGTCTGGCTATGTGTTTATAGCGTGTGTCAGTTTGCTTAGTTTGGGGGTTGGAGGGGGTGTAGCAGCTGGTGTTGCAGCCATGGTCTGGTTTCTGGATGGTGGTTGCCTTTCATCTGTGGCATGGGCTTGGGTTTGAGTCTGGTGAGGGAGATTGGTGGTGGCATCATGTGTTATTTTGGGTCCGGTGTTGGTTTTCGTGGCTGGGACTCGTTTGTTGATTAGGGCTAGTTTCCAGATGTCTGGTAGGCGGGAAGTATCATCCCGTTTATTCATGTTATGGGGGTGTTTCTCTATTTCGATGGCTTCCCTCTTGTTGAAGTGTTCAGTATTGGAGATAAGTTTGGATCCCTCAAAATCAATTTCATGTCTTGTGGCTTTAAGGTGCTGGAAAAGGGAGGAAGTTTTTTTTTCTTTTCTGACTGTGTTCTTGTGTTCTGTGATGCATGCATTTATTCTCCTGTTGGTTTGTCCAATGTATGTGGCTGGGCAAATTTTGCACGGTATTTTATAAACTCCTTGGTTTTCTAGCTGGATCTTGTCTTTGGGGTTTCTTAAGATGTTGGCTATTTTTTGGTCAGTGCCAAAGGCTGTGCTGATATTGTGTTTGTGGAGAATTTTGCTGATATTATCTGTGGTGCCTTTGATGTAAGGGAGGAGGGCAATGCCATTGTCCTGTTCTGTGTCTTGGTTTTTGGGGAGTCTCCCTTAGGATTAGGTTGGTGATTGTGCTTTGGAATCCATTGGGCATTAATACGTTAGTGAGGGTGTGTAATTCTGTTCTCAAGTGGTCTTTGTCAGCTAGGCGTTTGGTTCTGGAGATGAGGGTCTTGGCTACGGAGTTGATCTGTGCAGGGTGGTGATGGGATTGTGCATTTAAGTAGCGGTTAGTGTGTGTCTTTTTCTGGTAGATGGTGTGTCCTAGGGAGCCATTGGGTTTTTGTAAATTAGGACCCCAGGAACGGAAGTTGGTTGTTGGTTTCTGTTTCCATGGTAAATTGTATTTGGGGTGTAGGCTGTTGAGATGTGTGAGGAAGTTGTCCAGTTTTTCTTTCCCGTGTGGCCAAATTACGAAAGTGTCATCTACATATCTAAGCCAGAGTTTGGGTTTGTATTCGATTTGTCTAGAGCATTGGTTTCAAAATGTTCCATGTATAGGTTAGCATGACGGGTGAGAGGGTGATCCCATAGGTGCTCCTTCTATCTGTTTATATCTTTGTCCATTGTGGATGAAGTATGTTGGAAAGGCAATGGTTTCAGATCTAGGATGTGCTTAGGGGGTTGTATTTGTTTTGGATAGCTGTCAAGGCTTCTTTAATAGGTACTTGGGTGAAGAGGGATATGACATCGAAGCTCACAAGTAGGTCGCTGGGTTGTAGGTTTTTCTTTTATTGTTTCTATGAAGTGGAAAGAGTTTTGTATGTGTGAGGTGATGGATTCTGTGTAGGGCTGGAGTTGTTTGGTGAGAAATTTGGCAAGGTTCTGTAGAGGTGAGCCTATGGAGCTGACTATGGGTCTGAGTGGTGTTCCTTTTGTGTGGTCTTGGGAGGCCATAGAGCTTAGGGCATCTAGATGATTTTTCTCTGGGGATGATTCTTTGTTGATCTTCACTGATGGCAGAGGCTTTTATTTTGGATTTGGTGGTTTTCTCCAGATAGGTGGTGGGGTCTGTGTTTAGAGGTTTGTAAGCTGGGTCTTGGAGTAGGTTGGATAGTTTGGATTGGTAGTCAGATGTTCATCACGCACTGGCGTTGCCTTTGTCTGCTGGGAGGATGATTATGTTGTTGTCTTTCCTCAAGTTGCTGAGTGCTTTTGTTCTTCTTTGTGTAAGTTGCTTCTGGGTGGACTGCTGGAGCAGAGGACGTTGGTGACTTCAAGTCTGATTTTATTGGCTGTGTCTGGTTAATTTTGGTTAGGCTAGCTTCAACTCCACATATGATGTTTTCAGTGGGGATGCGCTTGGGGCTACAGCAAAGTTGAATCCTTTTGAAAGGACATTGGTTTCTGCCATGGTGAGGGTTCTGTCTGATATGTTGTGTACTGTTTGTTTCATGCATTGTTGTGGGGGTTGGGCTTCATGCTTCTTAGTCTGCTGTGGAGTTTGTTGTGTGTGTCTGTCTTGTGAAAGGCTCTTCTGCCTCCAGAGGGCTAGTTGTTTGATTTGTCCCAGAGTGCTGGGTGGATTTTGTTACTGAGTTTGGAGGTGGAGGGTGAGTAGGTCCTGTTGGTTTGGTCTAGGAATCTTTTCCTGTGGAGTTCGTTTCTGATTAGAGCTAATTCAGTTCTTTTCAGGATCCTTTCAGTGGCTGAGGTTTTAGTGTGGAATTTGAGTTGGAAGCATGTGGGGATCACGCTTTGTCTCGCACTATGTAGGAATGTGAGGTCACAAGATGGTGGCTCTTCCAACTCTGAAGTTTCTATGATTCGGGTCAGCTGGAAGGTTTCCTCCCCAGAGGTAGGATATTT